>JARGCU010000010.1:3602500-4082500 GCA_029227775.1 Morpho helenor
AAAATATTTAAAAAAATGGTAGTCGTAAAATAAACAATAATGGAAGCAAAAAAACAAACCGTGTTAGTTGGTGGTGTTGTTACTGCCGCCGGGGTTGGTAAATGGCGCGGCTGCGTTGGCACGTGTTGAGTATGAGCGGGAGCGTGCGCGGGCGCGTGCGCGTGGGCGTTGTGAGCGGGCGCGTGCGCGTTGTGAGCGGGCGCGTGCGCGTTGTGAGCGGGCGCGTGCGCGTTGTGAGCGGGCGCGTGCGCGTTGTGCGCGGGCGCGTGCGCGTTGTGCGCGGGCGCGTGAGATACCGGTGACGACGCGCTCGCCAGCGCATCATCCAACCCTATCATAGGGAGAGATGCGTGGGTGCTGTTACCGCCCCCAGACCATCTAAAAATAAATAAAATGTTTCATCTTATTATTTATTTTATTTATTTATTTATTTTAAAAGGCCATCAACAATATACACACCAAGTATAGCTAAAAATACAAATGTTGAAAACTTAAACTAAGTGCTATATCAATTATAGACAGTTATTTTGCCATTTCATACAAATACTCGTTTGCTTTATGTATAATAAAGAATACATTTTTTAATTTTTTAAAACAAATTTATAATATACTTAAAAGAAAAGATAAAAATAAAATAGATCAGTGGAAGGAATTAGGCTGGCGCTTTATAAATTATTTTATTATGATTGTCGTATGCGTATGTATGTAACTTAAGAAATTTAAAATGATTTCATAATGTAAAAAATAAAATGCTTTAATTTTTAAATGTATGGCGGGAAGAATGTTGTAACAAAGACAACACAGACAAACTGTCTGACTGTGTCGATAACACAGACAAAGTATTCTGAGATACTTTGTCTGTGTTATCGACTCTAAATTTATACTCTTGCCTGTGTTCTTACTTCCCGATCTCCAACGATTTTCCTCAAATTCAGCATGTAGGGTGTTTTGGGGGAGAAAAATCGATCTAGCTAGATTTCATGTAAAAAAATCGTTTTATCCCTGTTTTTGGGCATTAAAAAATACTTAAATATATATTGAAATGAATTTTTGCCATAAACTGTCAAGTCAGCGTAACTTATTCGGGGAACGGGCAGTCTCAAGAAGTGTACTTATTAAAGTAGTACTTACGGAGCCTGTGGTGGTGAAGTTTTGACTCTGGCTGGAGACCTCACCATGTTCTGTGTCTTTTGAGCGGCCGCGCCATTGTTAAAGCGCGCTTGGTTGTTGCTCTGCGCACTACCACCACCTGCTATATGTATCATTTTAAAATGGCGTTTAGATATAATAGTTTGTAACTATACTACTATCAAGGACTTGCGACAATTCAACCGAGGAAACTGTCTGCCATGTCCTTCTGGAATGCCCTAAGTTTCATCTGCATAGATTTTCGTGTGAGAACAGTTTGAACTTAGAGTTAACAGCAGATACTCTTAATGACAATATAAATGACGAGGACGCACGAAAGATTTTTCTAAATTCGCTTTCAAAATACTGAAAATAGTCGGCTATTGATTGAAAGGCCTTAAGGTTGCTGCATTATTAATAGAAACAGGATATAAAGTTGTTGCTCTGCGCACTACCACCACCTGCTATATGTATCATTTTAAAATGGCGTTTATATATAATAGTTTTTTGCTATACAACTATCAAAGAATTGCTACCCGCGGGAGGATAAAATGTGAGAACAGGACGCCAGGGTTTCATTTCAATTCTGTTCACATCGCAATAACGTTTCTAAACATAATAGCATTTCTCATCATTTATTTAACTTTTGACATTAATTCCATAGCTCCTAAAACTTTACTATGAAGACATCAGCATCATTCCTATCTTTCTATCGGCAATTCAGTCACTAGAAAATATTTCTCCAATTAATTAGGTCTATATAATACTAATATGTGGTAGCCCAGCGGTAACACCGAGTGCCTCTTTCGAGGAGGTCTAGGGTTCAGACCCCGGGCAGGCACCAATGAGTTTACTAGTAAAACTTATGTGTCTAATTTATAATTGCAATTTATCACACTTTTCGGTGAAGGAAAACATCGTGAGGAAACCTGCATATCTCTAGAGAATTCTGGGGACATGTGTAACCTACCAATCCGCATTGGAGCAGCGTGGTAGGTCTTAGCTCCAATCCTTCTCTCCAAAAAAAACGGAGAGAAGAGGCCTATGCCCAGCAGTGGGATAGTAACAGGCCGTTACTTACTACTTACTTACTGTATAATACTAAAGGATCATCCCTTAGTATTAAAGTAACCTAATTAAAGTTGTTTATTTATTTATACGGATTTCCAACAGCATAACATGCTTTTAACATAAATCGACCCGCCGTGGGGTGTCCGGCTGAATAGGTTAGACCAGCCTCACTCCTTACCGAGATATCGTAAAAGGCGACTAAGGTAAGTCGAGCCACCGTGTGGTATCCGGCTGAGTAGATTAGACCAGCCTCTTCCTTACCGAGGTATCGTAAAATATGACTAAGATAAGTTGACGTCAGGCAGGCGGTCGGTAAAATACGTAACAAAAGAACGGGATAAGGACAGGAGAATGATGATTTTCATTTTCAGTGGATATTTTTACGAAAATTTAAAAAAAACCAGTAAGATTCTTAAGAGGAAATTAATTTGATGCAATCGATATCATCTTAGAATTAAATTATTTTTTTTCTTTATTTATTTCGTTTACAGAATATATTATTGTTTTTTTTACCTATTAACGTCATTTGCTTATATTTTTATGTATTTTTTTACGTGAATTGTTTAATAATTTTTTGCTGCATTGCGTGACACGTTCATAAGTTGTACGTTATAAATTATTTTTTTGTGTCTATTTTTATTATTTTTAAGTTTTATATGTAGCAACTCTGGATGTTCAAATAAATAAATTTAAAAATAAGACATATTTTCATACGTCACATTCTAGAAACCTTTATCATACTTACCTATATTAGTCGGGTTGTTATTAGTGCGTCGGTTGGTAGTGACGCGCGTGCGAGACGACGACCGCTGGGTGGTGTTCATAAAGTCTGTGGTGACAGGAGTTAATGGTCTGGGTTTCTGGTTCGTTTCTTGTCTATAACAAATAATTATTCATAGTATTACTAAACTAGATAAATAAAAATAAAATAAATATATGGGACACTTACAAACGGTCGTCCGTCCCCAAAGTAAGTAACTTAATACTTGTGTTATGGTAGACAGACAACTGGTGAATAAATACTTTTATATTTTTGAAATACATACTTAAATACAAATATACACCCAGACTCGAAGACCGACAAATTTATTTATAGAAAATGTTGGCCCTCGGCAAGAATCGAACTCGCGACCCGCGGAGCTGAAGGCGAGGTCACTACCCACTGCGCCAACGGGCCAGTCAGTATATGTACTACATTCAATTTACATATAACTGAAATGTACTTACTGTTAACCCAAACCTTTCTCAAAAATTGCTTCTTCTATCTATACTTACTATAAAACAAAGTTCCCAAAAGCTGTTTGCATGTATGTGAATTTAGTAAAAGATATTCCAATTCTTCTGGAAGGTTTAGATTAATAGTACATTACGGTTTTATGTTAATTGTGTTCAAGTCGCGCCGTTAAAATAAAACTCTGGGTAAACCAACAGAGTTACACTAAAGTAATGTACTAGAGAATTGTAGATCTACAAAAATACTATAAAAAAGTCCGGCACAGCATGTCCCTATCTCCTATGGTTAACTCTCAATAATTACTTTTATGTTAAAAAATTTCAATTCGGGAAAATTTCGTAACACACTGATTTCAAAGCGAAGCCGCTTGCACAACTTGTCTTTGATTAAAATCGTTCAAAAAGCTTGCAAGATTTTGAGAAAATTGATCACATAAAGACTCACAGAAGAGAAAAAAATTAGAAATCACTTTATTTGGATCTACTAAGGGCCATAATAGCATTACATAATATTGTGTTATTATTAATACAAAAACATAAGTCTTATTGTTAGTAATAATTTAATGTTACCTAGTATTAATTTTAAGACACGACTGATTTGGGGACTTTGTTTATAATATGTATAGATATAGATTTTACAAAACTTTTGTTTATCAAAATTGACTAACTTGACTTAAAAAATTACTCAAAATATACAAGATTACTGCAAAGAGGTTTTAATTAAGTGTATAGAATATATACGTAAAGCATATTAAACAAGTGAAGATTAGATAAAAACCTTACCTCGTCTTTTTAACTTGAATATTGCTAGATAGTTTTTCTAATGTAATCTCTCCTGTAACTCTATCTATGATCAGTACACACTCTTTAGTATAAGGCCGTTGACTTCCTTTAAATACTGTCTGTGGAACACCAGCGCCATCTACAAATGAAAATGTTATATATAGTTATTCATTTAATATATCAATTAAAGATTTTATTACATCTTTAATTGAAACTCAGTCGTTCTTCGTATACTTCATATTAGTTTATTATTAGTTATTAATATTATTAGTTCTGTTTAATTAGAGTTATTGGATATCCAATCAGTGTTTCATTTCATTTAATACAAATGGACAACAAAGTAAATCTTTAATATTATAAACTAAGAATAATAAATGACTTAACATCCAACCCTGTGGCACACCTTTACGAAGAACATCAATTGTATATAGTAGGAGCTATAGGTATTGATTATTTTTTCATAAGCGAATCACAATTTAAAGCTGCTAAATAAGTAGCTGCTAACCCGATAGAATAATACGTGAGTATAGCCGGTTTCTATAGATAAACTATAAATGATTCAAGACTTTAAGTGTTTTGTGACTAAGTGTTTTGTGAAAGTGATAAACACTAAGTTTATCACTTTTATATCTCAAGAGGCTCACAGAAAAGTTCACGTCGATTATTATTTTTGTAATCATATTTATTATTGTTAAGGTTATCCTACAATTTTTTATCTTTCTCAATGGTAAATGTAGGTCAACTTGGAATTGAATGTTATATTTGTGATGCTATTATATGTATGTAAAAATGTGGAGGTTTCCTTACGATTTTAATTTCACCGAACAGCGTGTAAAAGATTGTTCAAAAAACAGATGAAAACAATAACATTGTTGTTTTCTCTCCGTCGCAGCAGTACTATTTAGCTTTTTGGTCAAGCGTATTTTCGTTAAGTGGTAATAGGATAAGGTCGTTGATCTTAAATTTTTTTTTTTTAATATATTAATTCCTGTGGCTAAAATACTTCTCTGAATTAACTATTTTTTAATCTTTAGTGATGTGGTGTGTAGATAACTAATATTAAAATTAATGTCGTATAATCGGTACCACTCTGTATATTAAGTTTGAACCGAAATTAGTTAAAACAAAAGTAGGTAATAATAAAATTATTTTGCAATAATCCGGGATGAAGTAAAATAGAAAATATACATACATATATAATGCTAAATGTAAGCGGGCAATCCGTGGCGGAGATTTGTGCATGTGTTTTTACGAATCCTGCATGTATCAGATATGAAAACGGATTGTCCGCTCTACATTTAGCATTATATATATTTTTTTTTATTTTACGTCATCGCGGATTATATCAAAATAATTATATTATTAATTTTGTATTATGGATCTCCGCAAAGTAACGCTTAATTCTATAATTTTTTTAAATTAGTTAATTTTTCACTGTAGGTTGAATATAATAGAAAGTTAAGTTATACATTAAAGTTATTGGTTTACCTAAATGAGGCACTGTCACAGTCACTTGATTGTTAGTACCTACGTCCACGGTCGCCATTTTATTAACGTCCACTGATGCTGGCTTAAAATCATCTGAAAAAAATATATTTTTAAATTAAAATTATCATTGAATTGTTATTCATCTATACTAATATTATAAAGAATAAAAAAAGGAAAAATTTGTACGTATTTTTGTAATTTTTTCACACAAAAACTACTCATGGCAGTGGAAAGTCTACTTAGTCGGACTATAGATTTATGTTTGTTAAATATATCATCAAAAGTTTCCGCAGAGCATGCGATGACAGATTTTTACGACAAATTTTTTACACCTTACATTTTTACTACAGATCCCTATTTTTTTAATGTAATATAGCCTATGTAACACAGGAAAGATGCAGCTTTCCAAAGGTGAAAGAATTTTTGAAATCGGTCCAGTAGCTTTTGTGTGAAAACATTACAAACATACATACAAATTTTTCCTATTTATAATATTAGTATAGATTAGCTACAACAAACAAAACTCTTATTATTTAAAATTTCATACAAAACGGTCAGCTCATACGGTACATGGTCAATTACTAGTGCACTTACATTAATGCGTTATTTATTATATCTTTGTTTAATAATAGTCTTGTACCACGTGACGGTTTCAGATCCAGTTTTGAGAGTTCAATCGCCGAATTGAACTCATTTGAATAGAAACCAAAATGTCAAACGAAATCAATCAATGTCTAAAGACCAGTCTGCGAACACCTTGCCACTAATGACCTACGTCCAAAAACAGGGCCCGCTAACTTGGCACATAGTAGTGTGTGTAAGAAAGAGAGTGTGATGTGTGATAGAGGTAGGAGTATTAGAAGAGACTTGCCTTTACACAAGTTTAGAAATGATCTCAAAACTATATTGCTACATAAAGCTTACTATACTATTGAGGATTATATTTTGAGTAATAGCATATCTTAACTGCAGTCAGCTACGCATCCAGCTCCAACGGTTATCTTGTAACCACCAAATTGTAATAATTTTTTTTAAAGATTATCCGCCGAGTTTCTTGCTGGTTTTTCCTGGTAGGAGCAAACTTCCGAATCAGTGGTAGCTTCTTTAAAACATTCGACGATTCAAAAGTAATGTAAACATTCCACTTGAATAAAGAATATTTTGAATTTGAGGGTATAAAATATCTCATTTTTCCTTCGGGAACAAGACAAAATTAGAACATCTATACTAATATATAAAGCAGATGTATTTGTTTATTTGTTTAATTGTTTGAACGCGCTAATCTCACGAACTACTGGACCGAGTTTAAAAATTCTGACAGTGTAAGATAGTCCATTTATTTAGGAAGGCTATAACATCACGCTAAGATGAATAGGAGAAAAATAGTAAGAAAAAATTTACAGCTTTCCTTGCGTGCGCTGAGTAAATGGTGATAGAGTTATACAAATATCATGTATTGTAGTGTAGTACAAAATTGTTCTCATATCATATGTCTTGTTACCCTTTTTTTTAGACAGGAAAAACCCCTTATGGGTACCGCCGCCCGACGGGGACAGATGACGGTTATGTCGGACTCGCACTGACTAAAACAACCTGTGTGCTCCACCACGCTGCTGGTGGCGGGGATAGGGTACCTATGAAGACATTGCCCCCATCCCCGCCAGCAGCAACTCTGTACCCCAGAGTGCGCCACCTCTGGGTCGGGGCCTCTCTAAAAGTGGCCCCTCCCTCCGCTGGACGATGCATCGGGAGCACCAGATGCATCGACCGCCGCGGGGAGCTTTTAGAGCGGGCGTCCGATTAAACCCTGTTCGGATCGCCCGGAAGGTCCCCGTTAGGGCGGCACGCGATGGTCTTGAGAAAGTCGCCTGCGCCCGGCTCGCCTGCGGCGGATCGGATCCAAGGACTCGACTTCCCGGATCCGCTCCGTCGCCTCCTTGCGCGAGATAACGTCCTCGCAGAAGGAGGCCATCTCATGTCTAGTTACCCTACTTTAACCATTTTTATGGTTATCAAAAGACTATAATATTACGATTATCTTTCCACACGGGCGGAGCCGCTGGCGATTGCTAGTTATTTATAATATAGTACTGCTTAAGTTGATGCAATGGAAGTTGCAGTTATAGCTTGTTATATATAAATATCTGGGTAATTTATTACAAAAAAAAAAAAAATATTTAGTTGGGATCGATCCTAAGTATTTACATTTCTCGAGACTGTCCGTTCCCCGAATAAACTACGCTGACTTGACCGTTTATGGCAAAAATTCAATTCAATATAAATTTAATGCACAAAAACAGGGATAAAATTTTTAAAATTTAAGGAAATTTTTAAAACCTAGCTAAAAACCAAGCTAGATCGATTTTTCTAACCCAAAACCCCTACATGCTTAATTTCAGGAAAATCGTTGGAGCCGTTTCTGAGATTCCGAAAATTTATATATATACATACAAGATTAACTCATTTAAATATTATATTAAAGATTAATTTAAATTGATTCACAGCAATCGACAAAGAAAACAGCACACTTACATAACTAGGGTATGTAAATTAAACTTTCAATTAAATGTTAATTGCAATTAAGATCTAGAAATTATTATATAATGTAAATGTTACATAATAAATAGGAATAATGAAACAATAAATAAATAAAAATACATAATACTTTTGAGGTATTTTTTTGTAAATAAATAAATGGGTTAACTTAGACTGTGTCTAAATTATAACATATTTCTTTACCACTATATAATATAACTAGCTTTTATCCGCAACTTCGTTCGCATGGACTGTTGTCGAATGATAGGTAGATAATAGATGGCACTTTTCAATGTCTTTCTATTCCTGTATTCATATTATTCATATATAGTATTCATAGGATTTGTGAGCCCATGTTACCCCAGTGTATAAGGAATAATTGTGCCAAATTTCATCAATCCGCATTCACAAATCCGCTGAACCAATAGCGGATACATTCTCACAAACTCTCGGATTTGTTATAGTAGAATAGGATTGTTATAATCTTGACCAAAAATACTAGAATAATATTGGGAAATTTTTAATTACTATAACACTTAGTTGGTAAATAAAACCTTTTAAAAAAGGGAACCATCAGAACTATTGAAGAATTAAAATATTAACAATTGACAATTGTATAAAATGTAACAATTATTAAATTTTGGGTAAGGAGATATATCTTAAAATTTTATAAGGTCTTGTTATAATGACAATTTATGTAACTGGATTCATCGTCATCCCCCTTATCCTACACTAAATGGGGTCAGCACAATATATTTTAAACATGATTTGGCTATTTATTTGACGACCGGCCGCCTGCCTAACGTCATCTTACCTTAGTCGCCTTTATGACCCCTCGGTAAGAAATGGGGGTAGTCTATTCTACTAAGCCATATAACACACTTCTATGTAACTGGATTATATAATATAATAACTGTGCTATATAATATAACCCACAAAAGAAAAACTTCTTCTGTGGTATATAACTAAAACATAGTATAACTTAAATGATATTAAATGATATAATTTATATATATTGATAAGATTTTATGTTAAAAATATGTTTTTTTAGAGCTGTGATAGCTCTTTAGAGGGAGTCAAGGGTTTAAACCCTGGAGAAGCATCAATGAGTTTTACTATTAAAACCTATGTGCCTAGTTTTTTTTTAAACATTCATGGATAAATATAAAATACACCACAAAAAATACATAAAAACTGGCCCACTGTTCGATGTGGTGTGAGCTAGGTAGATATAAAACTTTTAATCTATAAAGGATATGTATAAAGAATATTTTTTTAACATTTAAATTCAATTTCAATACATTCTTTATGCACATCAACTTTTAAACAAGTGCTTTTGAATCGTCAATTCTACTGCTGGTTTGGAAAGCTATATAGAATATGATTCTTATTACTAGTTACATTTAGTTATTACTGTCTTGTACAGCATCAAGAATAGCTATATCCACTTATATATACTTAAGCGTCAGTAATAAACTTGGACGTTGCTATTTAAAAAAAATTCTTACAAATAGTTACATTTTATTAAAGAAAACAGAATCTATGTGTTAAAAAAATTAAAGTTAATAAATTCATACATACTTTATAGTTGCATGTTTTTTGTTTTTTATAGTAATTAAATTTAAGTAGCAACCTACCAATCCAAATAACCTACCAATCCGCATTGGAGCTGCGTGGTAGGTCTTAGCTTCAACCCTTCTCTCCAAATGGAGAGAGGAGGCCTATGCCCAGCAGTGGGACAGTAACAGGCTGTTATGTTATGTTAAATTAAATTAAACTAGAGTGATAAAAGTGATTTACTTCATACTACTTACATTTAATTGTATGATATTGTGAAGTTTTATTATTGGTAAAAGTGGCTCCCAATTTCAGCTCCCTTACATCATAGTTCAAACTATGTTTGTCGGCCATGTTAGCTTCTTTTTGCCATATGTCTGAACAATTAAAAATACCAAATTATTATTTATGTTTATTAAAGTTGTCCTATTTATAGTGAAAGTTTAAAAAGTCCTTTTTTAAATACTTTAAATTAATTAGATCACTGACTAAAAATTATTGATATAAAACTACATATAATTTAATGTGTTAACACTTGATTGACCTTTATAATCTTTACATTAAGTAACTAAGTAAAATTCTTTAATATTTTGCTTATTAAGATATTATACAGTTAATTAATATTTCTAAGATATTAATTTACATTGTATCAGATATTGATAAGAAAGCTATAATTTAAGATTATGACTTAAGTATGAATAAAATTATAATTCAAGGCAACAGTTATGATATAAAATTTAATGCAATTAGTTTGGCTTAACTGACGAAAATCGATTGCAGTACATAAACAAGCCAAATTACATCACTTTTTTAACTTGCTATTTTACGAGAGAAAATATTTAAATTAAATTACAAATTGAATATCTAGTTTCGAGTATAAAGACGAATTTCATAACACTAATCACATAAAAAAATTATGAAAGGTTATTACTTAATTCATAAGTTGTTAACTTTATCACATAAACTTAATCAAAAGGTGTTGTTTTTCTTTCGATCAGTATTATGCATACGTATTACATTCTCTTCAGTACAGCTGACAAGCGGACTTATTTTTGTCATATTCATCTTATTTCTTTTTCTCCTTTAAAATTATATGTCTCAACTTTTTGTGTTCCACTACTACTTTCGAAACAAGTATTTCATTAATAGCAAGCAACGTGAAATTACGATGAAATCAACAAAATATGGCAAACTAATAAATTTATTCTGTATACTATACCTTTGAGTATTTCTCCACCAAGGTTACTTGTTGCCTAAGATTTATCAACCAAATTCATAATCAAAGCGATTTTGCAAGTCTTACATTACAAATAAGATCATTAAAAGTAAAAGATAATGAAATAATCCGAAAATTAGACATTGACTATGACTACTTTTTCGACCTACTTCTCATGACGGCTATTCATGACGGATACAGCAGTTGACGGATAATGGGATGACTGTGACATATGACATTTTAACAGTCCAAATAATTTTACACTTAATGTTAATATAAAACTTTTGTATTAATTAATAATATTCTCACCCTTTAAAAATATATATTTTGTCTCCTATTTTATAAGATTCTTCTATAAATGGATAAAAAAGGCACCATTGATTCTCGACTGTAACCCAAAAATATTATGGTGGGTATACACTCAGCTTATAGCACCAATAACGTAAACAAAAATTCTTTGATATAGATTATAGAATAGATATCTTTCATATAAACAGAAACAAATTTTACGTGGTTGAAATATGTAAATATTACTATAATATACGCTAACTATAGAATGTAAAGAATAAAAATTGATTTGCAGATCAATTTCTTAATATTTAAGATGGGTTTTGTATGTCATAAAGGTTTATGTTAGCCTCGAATCGTTAAATAAGATTAAGCAAGCTTGTAGGTACTTACGCGTAAGTAATTTAAGATAGACATAACTTATACATTTTAGTTGTAAATATAAAATGGTTATATAGGTATATTCTGTATGTCAGAAAATTTGAAATTGTACGTCACACAAAAATTGTCTCTACTCTCTCTGTTGATTATGGTAGTATGATACTTGATATATGACAGTTTTTTGCAAATAATATTATCTTATAAAGCTCAGATTGAATCCCATAACTCGTAAAGTGATTGTTAAAACTGTTCGAACGTGAATTTAATTAATATAATAAAAGCGCAGTTTTAAATAGTTTAAAAATTCTTTGTTTCCATAGCAACCAATACAATGAAAAAAAAGTCAATAGCATTAGAAATTGATCCTACAATAATGGAAAATAATATGAGGATCGTGAGAGTGAGTACTGATATTAGTATCTAACTTGTTTTTATTTTAATCTAAATTTATAGCAGAAAAGTCAAAACAAAAAGCTACTAAAAAGACAAAACATAAACAATAAAAACTACACAAATAACATTTTGCTATAATCCGCATTTTTCATTATCGTTATTATCAGCCCACTTTAGTCCATTGCTGGACATATGCCTCTCCAATTTTATATAATAGACAAAGTAGGAACCGACGTAAGCTTACATATGTAATTACATAGTTAAAAGTAATCCTTAGTCGAGGTCTGCTTTTGTGCAACTTGCAGTCCTTGCTTAAAAACCTTTCTCGTATGTTGCGAAGAATTATAATATCTTTGACAGATATGCCGTTTTCTGATGACGGATTAATGGTTGTGTCGATCGATGTCTTTTTTTTTTTTTAAATGTGAAGCAGCCTGAGTTGTATGTACATTAATGTATATTTAATAAGAGTGTACATAATTCATTGGTACGCCGTGTGGTATCCGGCTGAATAGAATAGTACCATCCTCATTTCTTACCCAGGTGTCGTAAAAGGCGACTAATGTAAGTCGACCAGCCGTGTGGTATCCAGCTGAGTAGAATAGACCTTCCTCCTTCTTACCGAGGTGTCGTAAAAGGCGACTAAGGTAAGTTGACCCACCGTGTGGAATCCGGTTAAGTAGAATAGACCACCCTCTTTCTTACCGAGGTTTCGTAAAATACGACTAAGGTAAGTTGATGTCAGGCAGGCGGCCGGTCGTAAAACATAGCCAAATCATGTGACAACATGTTTAAAACATGTCGTGCCGACCCTACTTAGAGTGGGGTAAGTGCAGGATAATGATGATAATTAATTGGTTTATATTTCTAGGCGAATCCCGTAGAAGAGGAATTCAATAAATTATTGGCTGATGCAGTGCCTTCTCAAATTGTAAAGCCTCGACCAGGTTTGTTATAAGCATTTATATGAAAAAGAGTGTAAAATTGAATGTCAATTTATATTTCTGAGTGAACACATGAAGTAATTTTCACTTCATTGCTACTGTTTTTTTGACACTTGAAAAATATGTTTATTTAGAGATTGCTTATTCGCTGTAAAATGTAATAATTGTGCTTGATTGGAAAATTAAATAGCTTATCATTAAACTAACAATTATAAATTTAGGACACCAATCTTTGTAAACACTAAAAGACATGTTTTTCATATGCAGATTATTAAGAGCAAAAATATTTTATTGTTACTTTTGTACTATGGAATTCTGCAAAATAACGCCTGCTTCTATAAATCATTTGAAAATAAGATACATAGTGGAGGGTATTTAAATACTAAAGTTGAGGTAAATAAAGCTGTATTTGCAGCTACTACTATGTGCTATATGCTATTACTTGCTCATGTAATAACCAAAGCAAACAGTTTAACATAGTAACTTTGCTACTAAGTTGCCTTGTAAATATAAATATTAATAATAAATATATGGGACACTTACACACATGGTCATCCATCCCCAAAGTAACTTAATACTTGTGTTATGGTAGACAGACAACTGTTGAATATATACTTATAAGATGTTTAAATACATACTTAAATACACCCAGACTCGAAAACCAACCGGCAACCGAATTTGAACCGGGACCTTTGTGAAGTTGTCATGGAGGTTTTGTTTAATCTCAAGTTATATTTTATTGTAGGTTTCTGTGTTAAGACATACACTAAGCCCGATAACAAGAAAGTGTTTGTGAACATCTGTCTCACTGAAGCTATACCCAGTCCAGTGAATATAAGCAATGAAGCGTTAATGCAAATCTTAAGTTCTGAAGATCCATCCAGTTACAGAGTTCCTATGAGTATTGGTGAGGGAAGAACTGAGCAGGATAAATCTGGAGCACCGGTCACTGTGTATGATGTTGCTATAAACCCAGATTTCTTTTCGAAGATCGAAAAGGATGATTTATTCCAAACATTCTTTCTAACTGTTGTCTTTGAAGGGCTACAGGACAAATATCAAATTGAAATAGATATGCAAAAGTTCACAATACTGAAAAATAGGAAATCTATTGGCACTCTACAATCACATAGGATACAAATTAGGGACGTCAAGAAATGTGCGGAGAGAGCAAAGCCGTTGATTGAGGAGATCCAAAAACCTAAAATTACTGATGTAACACCTATTAAGAAAGAATTGGTATACAGGCTAAGGAGGGAACCTCGCACCGGAGAGATTGAGTATTTGTTAGCTGAATTTATGGTACCAGCTTCAGTAAGTATTGTTTAAAACTGCAATTAATTGTACCCTAATGTAATGCATTTGTTTCTATCAATTTTATCTTCTAAATATAAATTAAGTTATACAAGCGCAGATTTTGGTACGCTGTGTGGTATCCGGCTGAATAGAATAGTACCATCCTCATTTCTTACCGAGGTGTCGTAAAAGGCGACTAAGGTAAGTCGACCCAACTTATGATATCCCGTTGAGTAGAATAGACCACCCTCATTTCGTACCGAGGTGTCGTAAAAGGCTACTAAGGTAAGTCGACCCGCCGTGTGGTATCTGGCTGAGTAGAATTGACCACCCTCATTTCTTACCGAGGTGTCGTAAAAGGCGACTAAGGTAAGTTGACCCACCGTGTGGTATCCAGTTGAGTAAAATAGACCACCCTCTTTCTTACCGAGGTTTCGTACAATACGACTAAGGTAAGTAGACGTAAGTAACTTAAAGTATTCTCTCCCAAAGGACTGATAAAAAGTCATTTCTTAAGTCTCAAGACAAAAATATTTATAAATTATTATTGCAAAAACATGTCAATATTTTAAGATAGACATAACTTGTACGTTTTTGTTTTGAATAAACCGCCCTATCCAAGGAACATGATTATATATGGGAGATGTGTCTTTATTCTTCGTAGAGGGCGAAATGTTTGTTGTAAATAATAAAAAAAAATGAAAGCAACATAAACTACAGTTAGTTATACATATTTATAATACGATAATTTTTGTCTATTGGAAGAATCTTTATTGAAAGCTCTCCTGATTGAACTTAGCCGAAAGCTTTATCACCAGCTTTAAATGTTATCATCAGGTTTAGAACACATTGTCTTCCTGCCCTTATCCCACTCCAAGTGGGGTCGGCACATGTTATAAACATGTCACATAATTTGGCTACGTATTTTACGGCCGCCTGCCTGACGTCAACTTATCTTAGTCGTACTTTACGACACCTCGATAAGAAAGAGGGTGGTCTATTGTACTTAACCGGTTACCACACGGTGAGTCAATTTACCGTAGTCGCCTTTTACGACACCTCGGTAAGAAATGAGGGTGGTCTATTCTACTCGGCCGGATAGCACACGGCTGGTCGACTTACATTAGTCGCCTTTTACGACACTTTGCTAAGAAAAGAGGATGGTACTATTCTATTCAGCCGGATACCACACAGCGTATATTACTACGTCTATATTCAAAGAATATATATATTATTCAAATTCAAAATATGCTTTATTCAAATAAACTTGTAAACAAGTGCTTTTGAATCGTCAACTCTACTGCTGGTTCGGAAAGCCTTTCCTACCGAGAAGAGCCAGCAAGAAACTCGGCGGTTGCTCTTTTAAAAATATAATTCTTAATACAATTTACATTATGTCGTTACTGTCTTGTACAGGTTCAAAGAGAGCTAGATCCACACATTCTTATCTTCTAAATAATCTTCAAGAGTATAGTAGGCTTTCTGTATCAGCCTCTTTTTAACAGTGTTTTTAAACTGCTGTAATATTCTTACTATTCTATAACTATATTCTTACTATTCTATAACTTCTATAACTGCTATGATATTCTTACTATTATTGCGTTATAGGTAGAACTAAAAGATTTGAACCTGGAAATTGGCGAAGACAGACTAGTCCTCGATTCCAAAGGGCTGTTTGAGTCAGTAGATTTCTTCCTTCCTTGCAGCGTTGATCAGGACTTAGTGGATGCTCAATTAAATAGAAACAAAGATGTAAGTTTTTCTTACACACAGCATAATACAAATATCTGCTTATAATTTTATATAAGAATTATTTATTTTTATATTAATATTAAATTAAAATTTAAATATTATATTAAATTAAATTTAAATATTATTTATTTTAATATTAATTATTATTGTTGATTTTTATAAGAAAACATTTAGTTTATTCCTGGTTCTTCTGGGCTGGTGAACCTTTACAAACTGGTGCTTGTAAATTGTCATGATTTAAATTTGCTTGTATAAGGATAAAAATATTCATAGTTAATGTTAATTTAAATTTAAAAAAGAAAAAAAAATTGTTTATTTAAATAAATGATACTTCTTATTACTTCTAAATCTTATCTTCTCATTGCTTTTAATGCTTTCAAATTTAAAGATTATCATATATCTGTTTACAATTAATGATATAAAAGGAAAAATTTATATTTCTTAAAAAAAAATTAGATCTCAGTTCTATACAGATAGGAGTTCAAACTGCATAAGTAACGGCCTGTTACTATCCCACTGCTGGGCATAGGCCTCCTCTCTCCATTTTTGGAGAGAAGGGTTGGAGCTAAGACCTACCACGCTGCTCCAATGCGGATTGGTAGGTTACACATATCCCCGGAATTCTCTAGAGATATGCAGGTTTCCTCACAATGTTTTCCTTCACCGAAAAGCGTGTGATAAATTGCAATTATCAATTAGACACATAAGTTTTAATAGAAAAACTCATTGGTATATTGGTCTGCCCGGGTTTGAACCCATGATCGTCTCTAGAGATTCACACAGTCGCACCGCTAGGCCATCACAGCTTACGTCTGCACTATATAAAACAAATGCTATGAAAGCGAATGATTCTTCATGATAGTCAAGCAAGAATTTATTTAGTTTTTTTTATTTGAAATCATCATTTATGCTAGCTTATTTTGTTTGGTTTGTAGGCTTTAGTTAATAGGGCTAATAAAATAAAAAACAAATTGATTTAATATTTTATTTTATTTCAGATGCTGTATGTGAAAATGCCGATAATACATTAAACTTATATTAGTCGTATGTTATACTTAATAAATATAAATATGCACAAAATTGATGTTTTTTTTTAAATTAGATTATTTTAATGTACTTATTTTATAAATATTTTATATCACAGAATCCGAAAACTGACCAGTTCGTATTTGCTAAGATGTCTATTGCTTTGCCTATTCACTATGCAGAAACTGCATAGTGAATAGGCCTGGGTCCTGGGTGATGAAGTTTTACATATTTTAATATTTATGGTTGAAACTTACGTGTTATAAAATAAAACTACTAAAGCAAAACTGCATTTAAATGCTTGAAATGTTATGTAGATTGGAAACATGGTTCAATCTATCTGTTGTGAAGATTGTTATACATAAATAATTAAAAAAAGGTCGAAAAGAAAGGACTTGTTGACTAAAAATTAAAGGTTCCGTAGTTATTAATTCTATTTAATATAAAATGAATATATTATATACGACAAAAAGGTAATTAATTCATTGGCAACATTATAGCAATATAAGCTGTGATGGCCTAGCGGTGCGACCGTGTGAATCTCTAGAGACGATCATGGGTTCAAACCCGGGCAGACCAATGAGTTTTTTTATTAAAACTTATGTGTCTAATTGATAATTGCAATTTATCACACGCTTTTCGGTGAAGGAAAACATCGTGAGGAAACCTGCATATCTCTAGAGAATTCTGGAGATATGTGTAACCTACCAATCCGCATTGGAGCAGCGTGGTGGGTCTTAGCTCCAATCCTTCTCTCCAATAACGGAGAGAAGAGGCCTATGCCCAGCAGTGGGATAGTAACAGGCCGCTACTTACTTTTTTTACTATTATAGCAATAATTATTTTCTATAATTATATGATTATTAAAAGCACTGTGAGACTTAATTTGGAGATTTAGTTATATTCAATGTAGCGTAACTATTTCCTATCTCAAAATATAAATATCCTATAGTAAAATAAAATTATTTTTTTTTTGCTTAACTATTGTGATGCAATTTTTGTTTAATAGATGTAATTTTTTTTTACTTCTGAGGCTTACCAGTAATGGATTTTTATAAAGTAATTTTTAATCTATTGTATATAAATAAAATATATGGGACACTTACACACACTGTCGTCTGTCCCTAAAATAACTTAATACTTGTGTAAATGCTTTGTAACATATTGTAACATATTAATACAATTATTTATTTATTTATAATTATATCTATATTAACAAATTCAATAAATACAAATTGAATAAAATGGCTGCTACATACTGTCCTTTCTATGGAATGTAAAAAATTGCTGATAATTAACTACAAAATCAGCTATGTGTAGGGCGATTTCATTCAATTAATCATCCACAGCCGCAATACCTATGTTATTTTTTGAGTTTAAAATAACAATTTAATTTATATAAATCGAAGTATTTTTTTTTAATAAGACTAACCAAATTGTCAATGGAACAAATAAATAATCTATGAATCCATAATGCTTTGTAGAACAAAATAAGGATTTATATTTGCTATTTGGTTATGGAACTCTAAATTATATATTGTTCTTAATCTATTTTCTTTAAAGATAGTAACACTCACCAAATCATTAATAATCCATTAAAACCTTATATTAGGCCAATATAGAATGAAAAAGTCTCACTAACACGTGTATTAACCAATGATAGCGACGGAATCCTTGTATATTGTTATAATTATTTAACTTTGAGCAATAGTGGAATGTTTAAATGTCTTTTTTTTAATAATACATATGATAAACATATCTTAGCGCATTAGATAAATAATAAATTAATTCTTAATAATTAGTGATTCGCAATAAATTCTTTTGGGACGTCAGCCAAGTTTAGGAGATTCTTATTAGAATACGCAGTTTTCACACTAAAACTATATTGAAATATGTAATTTTTTTCAGATCCAATGTTTTTTTTACTTTCATATGATATGATATATATTAGAGATAAGTTTTCTGTATATCGCTCATGGGCTGCAACTCAAAAAATAATTTTTGAGATAAAAGGGGCTTAAAGTTTTCATTGCTAAAGAAAATGCATAAAAATGTTTTAGTCAGTTTAAACGAACAGCCTTATGTTGAATTATGAGTTCTGTCGGTGTTTTTACTGAAAACAATATGTATTTTATCATTTACACCTATTTCTAGTCCACAAAACGTTGTTTTTGAGTTCTGCCATTATTGCAGCCCATAGCGATATGTTGTTGAAGGTAATGCGAGTTTTATCATAACTTAGTGTCATTAAAGACAAGATATCCCATTGGTTCGGGGTAAAATATAATAATAGTAGTATTCGAAATTAAATGCGAGGTTTCATATTGAGATTCGAATAAATACTTAATTATAAATAGCCACTTCAATGCAATTGACTTACATAACTATACTTATTATAAGATAAAGACCGTCTGTATGTGGTCGATTTTCTCAAAATCTACTTAACGGATTTTTGCATGGTTTTGTTTGTTTTTAAACTCTTTCTTTCTTCTAAACTCTTTCCAGATATTCCAGTGTATCATATAAAAATAATAATAAAAGACACATAATTTGCAATGGCGGGCTTATGGTTTTTACTAAAAGTTAAAAGTTTTGGATTAATAATATATTACGGTTTTACGTAAATTGTGTTGAAAAAGCGTAAACCAACGAAGATAGACTAAAATAATATAGTAGAAAATTGTAAATTTGCAAAAAACCCTGGGTCAGCCTGTCACTATATTTTATGATTAACTCAACATCTATATATGTAATACCTATATTATATAACATCACGCTAAGATGAATAAGAGAGAGCTGCAATAAAAAAATATTACGAAAGCGGTAAAATTTAAAGTTTTCCTTGCGTGCGCCAAGTAAACGGTGAAAGTTATTCAAAAATCAT
The DNA here is from genome assembly GCA_029227775.1 of Morpho helenor. NCBI lineage: Eukaryota > Metazoa > Arthropoda > Insecta > Lepidoptera > Nymphalidae > Morpho > Morpho helenor. Next base: position 3,622,476 of record JARGCU010000010.1, read on the forward strand.
GTACCTATTACAAAATTGTTCCCCTCTAAAAGTTCTAAATAAAAGTCCGCGACAGCATACGCCTAGCTGTTAAGTTTAACCCACTTTAACCATTTTAATGGTTATAAAAGGTTAAATAACGGTTTTAATCTTTCCACGCGGGCGGAGCAGCTGGCGATTGTTAGTATAATATAGAAGTAGTGTAGGAATAATACTTTAAAACACAATACTAGACCAGTCTATACAAAGGTTTAAGTTAATTATAAGAGATGTACTTATACGTAAAGCATATTACAAAATGGAAGATTATTTGGCTGATAAAAAAGCCTGAATTTGAAAATCCTTTCAGCTTCTGCGGTTTAACAATGTAAAATTGAAAATGTTAAAAAATTGACCGTCTAGTTTCTTTCTGGTTGTTTTCGGTAAGAGCAACATTCCGAACCAGTTGTAGCTTCATTATTCATATTGATCTTTAACGAGTAAAAAGTGCTTGAAAAAGCTTATTTGAATAAAGATTATTTTGATTTGATTTCGAATAATACTTAGTCGAATAATAATACCTAATGCGGTCCAGACCCTAGGGCCATGGAGTCAAAATGCATTTTTTTTATCCGTTTTAATACCTCGGTTAATTGCCTCTTCAGGTTACAAGAGGGCTGGCTCCTTTTTCGCACAAAGAATCAGCTTAGCGATTCAGCGCGAAAACGTTGCCAGCATTCTTGGTACCATTGTAATATGTATATTGTAATTTTCCTAACGTGTAAGTAGTTTAAGATAGATATAACTATTCTATTCTATTCTAGACCAGTGATTCTCAACCTTTTTTTTTGTTGCGGCACATTTAACGATTTCAAAATTTTACAACAAAGAAAAAGATAAAAATTATTTACTTACTACAACACTGCATAAATAGTTTATGACAAAAATTTTTAATTTATACGAAATAAACTAATATATACTACAATAATATTTAAACGTTTATAAATGGATTAATTACAAGCTAATAATAAAAATATTTTTCTTTTTAAATGATATAATTTATGATATTAACATTATTATATATATGCAAAATTTGGCGGAACGCAAAATTTGCAAAAAAAGAACTTTTGCGTATAGGCCTCTTCTCTGTTTTTTTTTTTTTTGGAGAGAAGGATTGGAGCTAAGACCTACCACACAATGCGGATTGGTAGGTTACACATATCTCCAGAATTCTTTACAGATATGCAGGTTTCCTCACGATGTTTTCCTTCACCGAAAAGCGTGTGATAAATTGCAATTATCAATTAGACACAGTGGCGTAGCTAGGGGGTGGCGAGAGGGGCGGTCGCCCCAGGGCACCACAGGCATGGGGGGCACCAAACTTGATAATATTTTTTTTTTATGAATAATGAAATTATTTCAGAAAAAGTTGAATAAGACTCTTATTCAACTTGTTGCACATTGATTTTGTATGATTATATTGTCTACAATAAACACAAAAAGTTTCTTAGCTGTAGAGTTCGATGAAGAAACAACGGACTTTGCCACTCAAAAAGCGAGGAAAGTTCGTTTTTAAATTTTCTAAATAAATTTTATCATAATCTAACGTTATTTTATATATAGTTATTATAATTTTGAACCAATTTAAATTTATGTATTAAAGTCATTGCGTTCTGAAATCTAAAATTATTTAGAATCTTTAGTTGGGCACCAGGTGACAATTGGCCCCGGGCCCCAAATATACTAGCTACGCCACTGATTAGACACATAAGTTTTACTAGAAAACTCATTGGTGCCTGCCCGGGGTTTGAACCCTAGACCTCCTCGAAAGAGGCGCACGGTGTTACCGCTGGACTACCACAGCTAATTGCTGTAGCACAGTGGTTGAGAATCACTGTTCTAGACACATTAAAAATAGGAATTTATAATTCATCTCTGAACTGCATATGGCTTTTAATTTCAATTTGGTTGATATTGTCCAATAGATTGTCATCGTACCTCGTGATATAAGGTCTTATTTCTTGCAGTAGTGTTGTATAGTCTTTTGGTTGCATCGCCACAACCCTGCTGACAGTGTTGTGGTTGTTCCGACTGATATACAACCTCATTGAAGGGTAGCTGGTTATGTGCTCGTGCTGACAAAGACTTCGCTCGCTGATGCAGTTAACTTTGCCGAAGTTCATCTTTTTTCTTAACAACTAAAAAATAAGCAAACTAAAGTTAAAAAGTCTGACCAAGTTTGTTCCTTTGTTTAAACTGGACCAAAGCTTTTTTGTTAGCAGCTAAAAAATAAGTAAACTAAAGTTAAAAAGTCTGACCAAGTTTGTTACTTTGTTTAAACTGGACCAAAGCTTTTTTCTTAGCAGTTAAATAATAAGTAATCTGGTTAAAAAGTTTGGCCAATATGGTTATAGAATATCGGCCTATTACTGTTCCCATCTGTTACTTTATTTAAGCTTGGCCAAAGTTTCTTTTTTCTTAGCAGCTAAAAAATAAGTAAATTAAAGTTAAAGAGTTAAATAGTTTGGCCAATATCGTAGTAGATCGGCCTATTACTGTTCCCATCTGTTACTTTATTTAAGCTGGGCCAAAGGTTCTTTTTTTTCAAGGAAAAAGCTTAGACCTACGTGTCGTAAAAGGCGACTATGGTAAGTCGACCTGCCATGTGGTATCCGACTAAGTAGAATAGACCACCCTCATTTCTTACTGAGGTGTCGTAAAGGGCGACTAAGGTAAGTCGACCCGCCGTGTGATATGCGGTTGAGTAGAATAGACCACCCCCATTTCTTACAGAGGTACCGTAAAATACATAGCCAAATCATGTGACAACATGTTTATAACATGTTGTGCCGCACCTACTTAGAGTGCGATAAGGACAGGAGGATGATAATATAGCTTGTTATAAATGGTACTATTGAAGCAAATCGGATCAATATGGGTGCAGCAAATTAGCCGTAAAAGCTTAACTTAATATATACTCACAATAGCAATAATACTGAAGTCTGGGTACATTTCATAGCAGTGATAGCACCGAGGCGAATGGAAATATACAAGCCAGGGTTTCTTGTTCCTAAAAAACAAAATATGAGATATGATATTCTTGTATAAGTATAAGATCAAAGATCAAATTTATAAAAAGTATAAGATCAAATTTAATTAACTTAAATACTGACTATTGTGGAGACATTGTTATAAGCCGAAATAGCGTGTAATTTTATTGACTTAATTAGTATATAAACAATTTTTTTTTCTTAAGAGAATCTATGTAATGCTAAGTGTATGAAGCAGGCAACCTTATATATGCAGAACAAGTCACCACACGTATCACAAAACGCATCCACCACCAACACTACACAATCTCAAAGATCGTTTCCTCATCGGATAGTACTAACCTAGGCTAAGTAATTTTGTAACTAACACTATGGACACAATGTCCGAAATAAAATAAATAATATAAAAAAAAAATATAGGACGTTTTTTGAACGCCTCTATTTTCGATAGACCTAACTGGGATGTAGGTGGAAGCAACTGAAATGAGAGGGTTCGTTTGTACTTCAGATTACGAAGTACGACTTCGATACAGCAGTTTAAAAACTCTGTTAAAAAAAGGCTGATACAGAAAGCCTACTATACTCTTGAAGATTATTTAGAAGATAAGAATGTGTGGATATAGCTCTCTTTGAGCCTGTACAAGACAGTAACGACTTAATGTAAATAATATTAAGAATTATATTTTTAAAAGAGCAAACGCCGAGTTTCTTGCTGGCTCTTCTCGGTAGGAACAGCTTTCCGAACCAGCAGTAGAGTTGACGATTCAAAAGCACTTGTTTACAAGTTTATTTGAATAAAGAATATTTTGAACTTGAATTTGAATTTGATAAAAGTTTAAAGAGGTGAGTAATGGTAGAGAGGTAGAGGTCTCTATGGAGGTCAACGTTCATGAACCACGGACAACCAGTAGCTGTCCGCATGAATCGATTCTGCTTTCTTTGAAGCTTGTGCAATCTGACCTTTGAAATGTGCGCGAACCCAACGCTCGCATCGGACATTATTGGTCTTATGCAAGTTTTGTAGAGTGAGACTTTAGCGGAGTGAACATAATAAGACCTCTTGTGAGGTCAGATCACGGTTTAGGGCGACGTGTAGTGGAGGGCTGATGGTATGACTTTGATTAGTCAATACGACGATGGAAGGGTGGCAAAAAGCCACGACCAACCGACGCCAGAAAACTGGGACCTCGTCTTCGCCGGAGAAAATGCTGTGTGTGTATTACGTGTTTCTGTGTTTGCAATCGATATTTCGCCCAATCCGAAGAATAAAGTCATATTTACATAGGACACGTAACTTTATTCTTCGGACAGGCGATTTGATCGTCATATAGGATCCTTTTTCGACGCCTATAATTTCTGTAGTCAGGCCACTGTACCTTATATACTATTCTCTACCTTCAAATAACTTGAAATTGTTATGTCTATTGTTTTTTCGAGCTATTCATACCTGCTAGGGTTTAACTCCTCAGCGATGACTGTCTTCCTGAAGGACTGCCAGTTTAATTTGACCACATCATCAATCAGATCCAAAGCCCATTCGAGGATGTATGGAGCTTGTGACAGATATTCAAGATTTGTTCTGGAAGATATAGATACATTAAAGCTTAAGAGCCTTTATGAATTATAGTTTGCTTGGTACCGGAGAAAAGAATCTCCTTTGGAGAAGTATTGACGTTTATACCAAGGTGCTGAAAGCTGCCCATACATATTTTAAAGTTTACACAAATCTACGAAATTCAATAATTAATAATAATTTCCAATAATTAATAATAATATAATAATTTCCGTCTTTTTCCGCAACAAAGTTTTTAATCAAATTTCATGTCCCTATCGTTAATCGTTCACCAGTTCCTTCGTTTGTAGACAATCCTGGCATTGGGAATAGATAGCCGTGGGGTATCCGGCTATGTTGAATAGACCATCCTCATTTCTTACCGAAGTTTCGTATAAGGCGAATAAGGTAAGTTGACTTTCCGTGTGGTATCCAGCTGAGTAGAATAAACCACCCTCATTTCTTATCGAGGAGCCTGCAAGCGGGCGACTGGATAGGTTGATGTCAGGCAAGCGGCCGGTCATAAAATACTCAGTCAAAGGATGTGACAACATGTTTATAACATGAGCTGAAATGATATATACTAGTCCAGTCCCGATGACAATACATTTTTATTATTTTGATCTGATCTGTTAACCGTTGAGGGAACTCCTCAACAGTTAACAGTAATGACATGACAACGGACATGAAATTTAGTTATTAACTATTTTAACTTGACTTGTTTTATGTATATAAAAACAACTTATACTTACGTGTAGTGTTGTTTTGAGTGAAGTGGATACAATCTTGCGGTAGGTGTCCGTATATTGCTGCAGAAGCCGCTGGCGTGCTTAGGGCATACTAGCACACCTACACGTACTGAATGTAATGGACGAAGCTGCAAATAATATTTATCCTAATAATCTGTAAGCTGTGATGGCCTAGCGGTGCGACCGTGTGAATCTCTAGAGACGATCATGGGTTCAAACCCGGGCAGACACCAATGAGTTTTTCTATTAAAACTTATGTGTCTAATTAATAATTGCAATTTATCACACGCTTTTCGGTGAAGGAAAACATCGTGAAGAAACCTACATATCTCTAGAGAATCCTAGGGATATGTGTAACCTACCAATCCGCATTGGAGCAGCGTGGTAGGTCTTAGCTCCAACCCTTCTCTCCAAAAATGGAGAGAGGAGGCCTATGCCCAGCAGTGGGATAGTAACAGGCCGTTACTTACTTACTTACTTACTTTAATAATCTTGTTTAAAAGTCATGAACTTTGTTTTTCGGTGAAGAAGGTGAGAAAGGAAGAGAGATATGGGAAAGTGCGGGAGAGAATTATATATTAAGAGCTCTAGCTCTTAATATATAATTCTCTCTCGTGAGATAGGAAGGACAGATACAATGAGGTCGGGGAACACACGTTTAGAGTGAAGACAAAGAGATTAGGCGAGAGAAAGAGAGAGATCAAAAAAGAGTATACAAGTTTGCATCATATGTGCGTTTATAAGTTTCAATAGTACGAAGAAATTTTGTGACATACACAAGGCGAGTTAAAAGTAAGACAGATCTTAAAGAGGCGGGAAACTCAGATTTAGTGACGTCAGAGGGAATGGGTGAGAGTGACAGAGAGAAAAAGAGTGTGTTTATAAGTTTGCGTCGTGTGTGCGTGTACAACATTGTATAGTACAAAGAGATATTGTGATATACCCAGTGAGAGATATAAGAAAGACAGACCATGAAGAGGCGGGAGACTCAGAATTAGTGACGTCAGAGGGAATGGGTGAGAGGGACAGAAAGAAAAAGAGTATGTTTATAAGTTTGCGTCATGTGTGAGTGTATAGCATTGTATAGTACAAAGAGATATTGTGATGTACCCAGTGAGAGATAAAAGTAAGACAGATCATAAAGAGGCGGGAGACTTAGATTTTGAGTAAAGTTAGAGGGAATGGGAAAGAGGGGGCGGACAAGAGAGATAGCAAGAGTTTTATATTTATAAGTATGCGTCATTTGTGCGTGTACAACATTGTATAGTACAAAGAGCTTTTGTTATGTACCCAGTGAGAGATAAAATTAAGACAGATCTTAAATAGGCGGGAAACTCAGATTTAGTCAGAGGGAATGGGAGAGAGGGGTTGGACAAGAGAGATAGCAAGAGTTTTATGTTTATTAGTTTGCGTCATGTGTGCGTATACAACATTGTATAGTACAAAGAGCTTTTGTTATGTACCCAGTGAGAGATAGGAGGAGGCAGACCATAAAGAGGCGGGAGACTCAGATTGAGTGACGTCAGAGGGAGTGGGTGAGAGGGACTGAGAGAGCAAGAGTGTGGTTTATAAGTTTGCGTTATGTGTGCATGTACAACATTGTATAATACAAAGAGCTTTTGTGATGTACCCAGTGAGAGATAAAAGTATGACAGATCATAAAGAGGCGGGCGACTTAGATTTAGTGACGTCAGAGGGAGTGGGTGAGAGGGATGGAGAGAAAGAGTGTGTTTATAAGTTTGCGTCTTGTGTACGTGTACAACATTGTATAGTACAAAGAGCTTTTGTGATGTACCCAGTGAGTGATAGGAGGAGACAGACATAAAGAGGTTAGAGTAGGAGCAGATGCAGAGTGAGGATAAAGAGAGTGGGCGAGGGAGAAAGACTATGTTTATAAGTTTGCGTCATATGTGCGTGTGTGTGTATGCAAAAAGATATTTAATATAGATTTAGATTTGCATAGTAAAATGAGCTTTTGCAACGTACTCTGTGAGTGATTTAGGGAGACAGACATAAAAAGGTGGGGCAGACATTCAGATTGAGGATAGAGAAAGGAAGTGAGAGGGAGAAAGAGTATGCTTAAAAGATTGCGTCACGCATGTGTGTCAATTGTAGAAAGAGCTTTTGTGACGTACCCTATTTATTATTTTTCTAAACTCTTGTAGCAATTCGTCGCATATTCGTCCGCATTTCCCTGGTAAATACGCAACCAACCATATGTGATCGCGGTTGGATGCGTCCATGATTTCTAACGCACGCTGCTCAGTTATTTCAAGGTCTGTAAAAAATAGTATAACCAAGATATTTTTTTATACTTTTATACAATTATCATTCTCCTGCCCTTATCTCACTAAGGATCAGCACAACATGTTTTTCTCTCTCATTCTCTCCTATCATCTCTGGCGCTACTCCTTTTTATATGCATGTCATACTTCACCTAATCCAACCATTTCTTTTTAGACCTCCCTCAGTCCCACATATCCCTACATTCATTTTTTTTATTATTAGACTATATGCTGTTAGCCTTTTACAGCCTTTTACATTACATGTCTATACCATATTAATCATGCACTTTTCGTTTTTGCTATAATGGGCGTAATTTTCAGACTTGCTCATATATACTCATTTCGTATTTCATATCGCTAAGTATTAAAGTGACTGAATTGAAATTAGGCTTAATTAAGTTAAATACATTGTAATCCTTATTTTGCTGGGTATGCTGTGGGAGCCCAGCGGTAGCACTGTGCGACTCTTTCGAGGAGGTAACGGGCTCGAACCTAGGCCAATGAGTTTTTCTGTTAAAACTTATGTGGCTTATTGATAATTGCAATTCATCACACGCTTTTCGGTAAAGGAAAACATCGTGAGGAAACCTGCATTTCTCTAGAGATTTTGGAGATATGTATAACCTACCAATCCGCATAGGAGCAGCGTGGTAGGTCTTAGCTCCAATCCTTCTCTCCAAAAACGGAGAGAAGACTATTATCAGCAGTGGGAGAGTAATAGGCCGCTACTTTACTTTTTTTTTAACGGGTTTTTACTTTGCGGTGGTAGGCCTGACCTTGGCCTCTATATCCCATGGAGGGGACTCGGCCAAGGGTGCACTTATATGCCCCATTTTTATACCTAATGACTTCTATTTTATTTTATTTGTATTTAACAAAAGTTCGTCTCATAATTACGCTTGCGTGGGTCAACGACCGCCGACAAATTTTATGGTTCATTCACCCGACACCCGCCGCTCATCAAATAATTTCAAAATAACACAAAAAAACGACAAGCAAATAATAATAAATCTTGTTTTTATGTCTTTTTTATGCTGGATATTGCTATTAATGAACTTACCTGAACTGTCCCTAATTAGTTGTACGAATTCAAGCATTTCATCTACGTTAGGTTGTCCATTGTAAGTGTATCTTTTCGTTCCATTCTGCACTAGTAAAGCGGGTTGGTTGCGCGCAACCAAGCGACACAACTCATCAGTATGGAGGTTGCACGCCATTATACCAAACTGAAAAATTCAATTTAATTTTTTTTATATATTGATTTAGTATTGTTACCATTGTTTTTCACTAATTTTTGTAACCTAATTTAACTTGTAACTATCAAATAATAACAGGGTAACCACCTTTAATAATAATAACAGAGATAACAATGCTAAATTCAAGCGCAAACACAAAGTATACACAAGTAAACCATAGAAATATCTATGCATCAAAGAGTGCTTCCCAAAAATAAAAATGTTTTTTTTTATTAAAATCTAGAAAATAAAATATATAAACCAAAATAATTTATTTATTATAAGTAATATACATAAATATTGAAACATCTAGATTACAAAAGAACTTTTGAGTGTCACAAAACCTGTGTCAGGAAGCCCCACTCTCCATAACAATATGCATACTAAAAAATTTAACATAACTAAAAAAAAACTAACAGGCCTTTGGTATTTAATAACACAGACCTATAACATAATATCAAAATAAAAAGTAAAAATTTTAAAGACCAAATATAGGACAAACGAAAATAATTCGAAACAAAATTATTAACATAGACTTATTTCATCGTTACAAATATAAAAAGCACTGCAAAACTTACACTAATTTCTGAGTCTGCTAGTTCCAGGGATAAATCTGTGAAGGGTTCGAGAATATGATCCCAGGACACTTTATATGGTGATACCAACAACATCCATGTTGACATATCTGAAATTATAGTTTAAGTAGATGTTAATAATAACCCTTTGGGCAAAAGGAATGGTAATATATTTATGGTACAAATAGATTATGGTCTAGAAAATGGATGGCGATCCAAAGGCTCGCGTGCCATTAGTAGGATGAGACACTGTTTCAAATTCAAATTTCTTACATAATCTTTAACATTTAAGATAAGTGCACTAGTAATTGACCATGTACTAGTAGTTGACCGTTTGGTATGAAATAATTTAAAATTTTAAATAATAAGCGTTTTGTTTGTTAATTAATGTAAATAAAAAATATTAATTAATAATATTAAATATTAAACAATGAGCTACAGTTCTAAGGTTTTGGGCAGTTGTTAATAGATAGCAACAGATAATTACAAATTTATTTTTTATTAGCTACAACAAACAAAACGCTTATTATTTCATACAAAACGGTGAACTACTATAACATGGTCATTTACTAGTCCCTTACCTTAAATGAGCTAGTCTTGTATCTTTAATATTTAAATGAGATAATCTATTATATATATATATATATATATATATATATATATATATATATATATATATATATATATATATATATATATATATATATATATATATATTCTGAAATATTATAAAGCATAGTATGTAGAGGGTTTCGGGGACGAAAAATCGATCAGGCAAGGCAGTCTCTAAAGGTAAACATCAATAATATAATATGTACCTCCGCCCAATATTTTCCGAAGCTCAGAAGCTGACAGTGTATGCAGAGAGTGCGCTTGTGCAGCGTGTCTTAGGATATTTTTCGTTGGATTTGTGAAAAAACGTTGATAAGCTCCGCCCACTTTCAAAATAGCCCACGCAGGCGCCTCGTCTATTTGGAGTGACGAACAAAGTTCTTCATCCTTATCGCAGTCAATTTCTCCTGGAATGTTACATCGATTTTATTTAACTTAAATTCAAAAAATTCTTTATTCACATTGTATTATCGTTCATTGTTGGGAAAAACTAATATAAATGTACCCAACAGAATGCCTCGACATTCATATTAGCTGTTCAGAATAAGTAATTTCAAAACTAATCTATGAATGAATGCTCCTTTAGCTCCAATGTTCAGACTTTACAATATAATACAGGAGATATGAATTTAGAAACATTAAACATATTCAAAAAGAAATGCCTTAGTTATTCTACTAAAGTTGGGATGAAAGTAATATTTAATATTTACCTAACCTGATTAACCTATGTAAAATATCTTGTTTTTTATTTCAGTTTTTTAATTCTTACTTTATTTTAATTTCTTATATCCTTGATTTTCATTTGTTGTGTGTGTTTTAATATAAGTTTTTCTTATCTGTAGTTAAAAGTCAAGATTGTATGTTTTTTATAACACTATTGTAACAATTTTAACTAAGCACGTCCTGTAATTGCAGGAACAATTAAACCAATTTGTTTAATAGTTATTACGGAACTTTTGTGTGTACCTTTATTGGAGTCCCTTTAATAAATAAATAAATAAACAAGTGCTTCTGAATCGTCAACTTTATTGTTGGTTCGGGAAATTGTTACTCTTTTCAAAATATGATTTTTATGATCGGCTTAGCTATCATGTGCAAGGTCTAAGGGTAGCTAAATCCACGCAATTTTATCACATATCGCATGGTAGTGTGTATAAAAATGGTTATAGTGGGTTAACCTTAAAAGCTAGACATATGCTGTCGCGGACTTTTATTAAGAACTTTTAGAGGGGAGCAATTTTGTAATACATTGTTTTTGAATAACTATCAGTGTTTACTCAGCGCACGCAAGAAAATCTTTTAATTTTGCCGCTTTCGTACTATTTTAAATTGCTGCTACTCTCCTACTCATCTTAGCGTGATGTTATATAGCCTTCCTCGATAAATGGACTATCTTTCACTGAAATCGGTCTAGCAGTTCCTGAGATTAGCGCGATCAAAAAAACAAACAAATCAGAACAAACAAAAATAATATGCAAAACATGTTTAATTATTTTCTATTGTTATTTACTAACTTTCTGAATAATCAGAATATTGTCCTAGGAGTTAATAAATGTAGACTAAAATTTGGAAATTGAGGTACACATAAGTTGACTTACCAAATTTCATTTCTGGTACAGCCATAATCATTTGATGTAATAACAGTCTGTCAACATCTTTCTTAGAAAAGTATAAAACCCACGGAGTATCGCTCCCGCTACGAAGATCAGTTCTTATTTTCTGTAACAGAGGACCAAATCATCATCTTCCAGCTCTTACCCCACTCTAAGTGGGGTCGGCACAACATGTTACTAACATCTTGTCACATGATTTGGCTATGTCTTTTACCTTTGCCTGCCTTACATCAACTTACCTTATTACAATTCACATCATGCTTTTAGTCCAAGGATTTGCCATATATTGTACCTTAGTATTTTATATTTAATGTTAAGGATTAATTAACTTTAACCTTTTTAGGTTTTTTACGTTTTACTAATAAAGTTTGTTTTTAATTTAAAAAAACTTTATATATAAATAATTTATAAAATTATATTAAAAAAAATTAATATCAAAAATACCTTTAAATTTTCAAATCTTATTCTTTTTATCTTCGGCAGCATGTCTATAATTTCCTTAACTATGGCTTTCTCATCCACATTCTTTAATTCACTTTGTTTCTGTTTATGTTTAAACACAATAGTTGTTTCTGGATCAGTTGTAAGTTGATCCCGGACATTATTAGCTTTAAATACAGTTGCTAAGCCGTTCTGGAAGAATCAATTTATATATTATAATTCGATAGATTAAGTATGAAAAAATCTTGGCTTAAGTTAGGTACAATAAAGTGGACGCAAGTAGAGCAACCAAGCCACGACAGAAGAGGGCCATATATTCCGCCAAATAAAACGGATGTGACGTAGGCCATACCGTCATATTGTCGCTCTCTACCGGCATGAAAGAGAATGCTTCACTACTACTAGACTAGGCCATTGCTGGATGTCTTTTGGTAAAGGTAAAGTGTGTAAGTCGTTACTCTATTTGACTATTATTTCATTACGGTTCTTTCATTTCATTTTTACTTTTTAGTTCGATCTGTTATAAAGTTAAAGCGATGTGGTTAAAGTGGCGAGACATAACTGGTGTCACCAGCGATAAAAATATGCAGATCAAACACAAAAGATGAATTTGCAATAGTATGATAAGACCAGTCCTCATGTATGGTAATGTGCTGTAACTCGGAAGAACGTACATACTACAAGATGCCCAAATGAAAATACTGAAGACGGAATTGCGGCGTAACGAGGCTCGATAAAATCCGCGATGTCTATGTGCGAGAATAAGATGTAAGAGAATAGGCTGCGACGGTATGGACATGTCAAGAGAAAGCCTGACTACGTCGCAAATTTAGGACCAAAGAGGCTCCCCGAGTCAAGGACCAGTGGGACATCCATCTTGTCATGGGTAAGTAATTCTAAAGGATAAAAGTGAATTTAAAATCATCGAGAAGTTGAGTTGAAGAGAAGGATATGGAAAAGCTGGGAAGAGAGAGAAAGTTCGATGTGCTATTAAAGCGTGTTTTTCATTTATTTTAACTATATTGTAAAGTACTTACAAGATGGAAAGCCAGCCGTGTTAGAACATTCTCATCGAAACTGTCTTCGTCAACAACGTACACAACAGGTTTATCCGTGTTCCTCAACACTTGCGTCACTCGTGGCACGTGCACTCGGCTTCTAATGAACTTCATTAAGAACTCCTCCAGAGCCTCAAACTTGTGGGCACCATTGTAGTATATATAGTTGCCTTTTTTACCCTGAAATGTTAAACAGCTAACTTTACTTTGGGCAAACGCGTTACTCAGTATTTGAAGACCAGTTTCCCAACAATACTGTTGTTTAATACGGATTCTCTCTCTATTTTTATCTCTCTCATCGACTAATAGATGTTCACTGTTGGACATAGATCTCTTCCAAAGACTTCCACGCTTCACACAACTAGTACAAGATCGGCTCCCTGCGACCTTTTTGAGGTCGTCTATCAACCTATTACGGATTCATAGCTCCTAAATATTGTTAAGTTTGCGCTTGACTGTTATCTGGTAGTCTGAATGCTCTGTAGCTTTCAGACTACCAGATAACAGTCAACCGTTTCCTATTTGTGCACTTCAAGCATAGACTGTTCTATGCTTGAAGTGCACAAATAGGAAACGGTTTACCCTTTTTAGTTAGAGTTGGGTAGAGCTCTGTACGGTTAAACACACAATCGTGCCGAACATATTGTTTTGCTGTAGGCTTATAACTATGGCCAAAGCGCCTTACTTATAGAAAAAAACAAAGTCCGCAAAAGACTATGGTAACTTCTGTACTATGAAATTCCGCAAAGTAACACCTGCTACTATAAATTATTCCTAAATACGTGTGGTACATCCTTGCCTACTAAAGTAACGGCCTGTTACTATCCCACAGCTGAGCATAGGCCTTATCTCCTATTTCGAGCGAAGGGTTGGACCTTGGCGAAGCTTAGACCCGCCCAAGCTTCTCCAATGTGTATTGATTACACATATCTCAGGAATTCACAAGAGATATGCAGGTTTTCTCACAATTTTTTCCTTTACCGAAAAGAGAGTGACCAAATGCTAATATCAATTAGGCACATAAGTTTAAAATATAAAAACTCATTGGTGCCTGCCTGGGGTTTGTCCCCATGAGCCCCTCGAAGGAGGAAAATGGTCCCACTGTTTTTGCACCTGCTTACTAGCAGAATTAAAATTTATTTCAGGAAATCCATTGCCTTACATTGACCACGATTTTTTCTTCAGGTTTATTCACGGAAAAGCTTGTGACCTAATGCAAATATCAATTAGACACATAAGTTTAAAATATAAAAACTAATTGGTGCCTGCCTGAGGTTTGTCCCCATGACCCCCTCGAAGGAGGGAAACGGTCCCACTGTTCGGCTGTCACAGCTTTTGCACCTGCTTGCTAGCAGAATTACAATGTATTTTGGGAAATCCATTGCCCTACATTGACCACTGATATTAAAAGCTTGCTGAATTTTTTGTAATATATAATGGTATTTATATACTTTGGTCATAAATTGTCCAGCATAGCCTTTAATAATTCAGTAACAAAACAAATAGATATACTGTCAGTTCGATTTAACTTTACTGAGGGAACCTGCATAAGTTTTTGGCATGGCACATTGACCACGATTTTTCTTCAGGTTTCTTCATGGAAAAGCCTGTGATCAAATGCAAATATCAATAAGGCTTATCTATTTTAGAAAAAAATAACTTACACTTGGATAGAATAATAAAGATGGATAGCTGCCAATTCTCATATTGTTGTAGCAGAACGAATTGTAATATTTGCAATTCACAGCGCCTATTTTAACCTGAAATTAAGTACACGTTATCATCATTCTCGTGCCTTTATCCTGCTTATATCCTACTTCCTACTAATATAAATGCGAAGGTTTGTGATTATGGATGTGTGTTCGTTACTCTTTCACGGCGAATCCGCTGAACCAATATCGATGAAATTTAGCAGTTATTTCTTATACACCGGAATAACATATAGGCTATAGAAATCCTGTTAATTCTAGATGAATAGGATGACATTGAAAAGCGCCATCTATTATCAACTTATCACGCGACAACAGTCCACGCAAACGAAGTTACAGGTAAAAAACAGGACTCTAAGTGGGTTCGGCATACCATTATTTAAACATGTTTTGGCTAGTTATTTTACGTCCGGCAGCCTGCCTGACGGCAACTTACCTTAGTTGACCTTTACGACACCGCGGTTAGAAATGAGGGTTGTCTATTCTATTCAGCCGGATACCGCACGGCGGGTCAATTTGCCTTAGTCGCCTTTTACGATATCTCAGTAAGAAATGAGTGTTGTTTATTCTATTCAGCCGGATACCACACGGCTGGTCAACTTACCTTAGTCACCTTTTACGACGCCTCGGTACAAAATAAGGGTGGTCTATTCTATCCTGCTGTATACCATATATATACACCATAAATAATATCAAATAACAAAATTTAAAAACGTAATTTTTTTACGTAAATGTATGACTCAAAGCATAAATAAAAAGCGTTTCTGTACTTACAATTCCTTTATATATTTCCGCTAATTTTTTCCAGTCATCGGCCAAGCTCTGGCAGGGTGGACAAAAAGGTGAATAAAAGTTGACAAAATGCAGCCCATCGCTCAGGAATGCATCTAAAATTATTTTAAGTCATTTATCCTCCACTCTAAGTGGGATCAGCATAACATTTTTTAACACATGTTGTCACCTGATTTGGCTAGATATTTTGGCCTGCCTGACATCAACTTACCTCAGACGTTTTTTACGACACCCTGGTAAGAACGAGGGTGGTTTATTTTACTTAGCCGGACACCAAACGGCGGGTTAACTTAGGTTAGTCGCTATTTACGACACCTTAGTAAGAAATCAGGTTGGTCTTTCTACCACACGGCGGGTCAACTTATTTTAGTCGACTTTTACGACACCTCAGTGTAAAAAATGAGGGTGGTCTATTCTACTCTGAAATCCACCACACGGCGGATCCACTTATCTTAGTCGTCTTTTACGACCTTTTTTTTTATAAAATTACCTATTTTTCCCACTATGTCAATACATGGGAATTTCCTATGTCTATACATGGGACTTTATTCTTCACCGCCGTGTGGTGTCCGGCTAAGTAGAATAGACCACCCTCACTTCTTACCAAGGCATCTTAAAAGACTAGTGAGGTAAGTTGACCCACCGTGTCGTAACCGGTTGAGTAGAATAGACCAACTTGTTTCTTAACGAGGTGTCGTAAAATACGACTAAGGTAAGTTGACGTCAGGCAGGCGGCCGGTCGTAAAATAAACCTAGCCAAGTCATTAAGCCACTTAAAGTGGGATAAAGGCAGGAGGATGATGACGTAAAATTTATTCTTAAGAGGGGACGATATGTAGTATTATTGCTGAAATGAATCATTCGAATCGGTTTAGATTGCAACACGCAAAAACTATTTATTATGTCGCAGACTGACATATATTCATTTATTAATACTGAGACATCCTTTTTATATGCGGTCAAAGACTCAAACTAGAATTGATACTCACAAAAACTCCCCCCAGATAATGTTTCGACAAATGGATCCTTGTGATAGAGTCCGTTGTAATACAAATCATTGTACTCAGTTTCGGAATGATAATCATATTTCCTGGTATAGGACTGCTGTGAACCGTATAAGTCATATTTATGCCTTTTCTCCGGGTCCTTCAAAGTTTCGTAGGCTTCTGTGATTTCAAGGAACCTTTTTTGTTCTTCTGCGTTCTGGAACAATTTGGAGGTGTTATTTAAGGGGCCTCATAAGAAATCTATGCTCAGAGTATATCTACGTGATCCTGAGATATCCCTAGAAGAACCAAAGTCACCGATATAGCTAACCGAGCTGCGAGGCTGAAATTTGCGATAGAAAGGGAGCATAGTGCGGAGAATCGATGGCCATTGGGGTCTTAAGGAGTTGCAATGAGGTGTTGTTGCGGGAAAACGCAGTGTCGGTAGACCCCCTACGAGATGGACTAACGACCTCAGAGACGCGGGCAGCCGCTACATACGAGACAAGATCGTGTTGTGTGGAGATCCCGTAAAAAGACCTATGTCCAGCAGTGGACGTCCATTGGTTGACGAAGAAGATATTCCGTGAAAAGACAGTCCTATACCACGCTGCTCCAATGCGGATCATAATATTTTCACATATTCCAGTATTTCTCTTAGGATATGCAGGAAGCAAGACTTTTCAAGCAAGCACATGTTTCTATAGAGAACTCATGAATCCCAGTTTGTAACTCATGAATATCTAACATACATATATCTTTGGCCATCACGGCTTTTATATTATGTATTATTGCAGAAGAAACTCGTTGGTATAAAATAAGATGGATCATGGTAATTGAAGCCTAATTAGTTGCATGTTTTTTTTAAAAATAAGTATAAGTATAAGTAGCGGCCTGTTACTATCCCACTGCTGGGTATAGGCCTCTTCTCTACGTTTTTTTTTTTGGAGAGAAGGATTGGAGCTAAGACCTACCACGCTGCTCCAATGCGGATTGGTAGGTTACACATATCCCCAGAATTCTCTAGAGATATGCAGGTTTCCTCACGATGTTTTCCTTCACCGAAAAGCGTGTGATAAATTGCAATTATCAATTAGACACATAAGTTTTACTAGAAAACTCATTGGTGCCTGCCCGGGGTTTGAACCCTAGACCTCCTCGAAAGAGGCGCACGGTGTTATCGCTGGGCTACCACAGCTTAAAATTACTTAATTAATTAGCTTTTTAAAAATACTCAATTATAATTAGATAAAAATACACGCCCCACTCTTTTTAAGATAAAACATATTTTTACAAAATTAAAAAAGCGTGCTATTTATTTATTTGAATAACGTGGTGGTTTATTAAATGTCCTACAAATAAATGTTATAAATGAATTGACTTTGACCTAAGTATACACCCACGTATTCCACCCACTGCATAATAAAGTGTAATGTGTTGAAATCTCTCGAAACTTCTATCGAGATAAGCTAACTGAACCATATGCTCTTTATATTTTAAATTACTGGTTTATTTTTACTAACATTATCATCATCATCCTCCTGCCCTTATCCCACTCTAAGTGGGGTCATCACAACATATTATAAACATGCTGTCACATGATTTGGCTGCGTTTTTACGATCGGCCGCCAGCCTGACGTCAACTTACCTTAGTCGTATTTTACGACACCTCGTTAAGAAAGAGGGTGGTCTATTCTACTAAACCAGATACCACACGGTAGGTCAACTTACCTTAGTCGCCTTTTACACCTCGGTAAGAAATGAGGTTTGTCTATTCCACTCAGCCGAATACCACACGACGGGTGGACCTACCTTAGTCTCCTTTTACGACACCTCGGTAAGAAATGAGGGTGGTACTATTCTATTCAGCCGGATACCACACGGCGGTATTTGTACTAACACTATGTAGTTGGGTATTCTCCTATCAATTTGACGTAACGGAACTTAATATACCGGTAGGTTGATAAATCGGGTATCGTCGACAATAGATAACAAGTTTTCTTTGCCTCACCACGAACTGTTTAATTAGTGGTGAGGTGCAGGAAACATTTACATTTACTAATTGAACTTTAACTTTTTAAATTAATTGTTTACATTAAAATTGCGGTTAAACTTGTACCTTAGAAAAACTTGTAGTGGAATTTAGTGACTATATATTTTTCAATGGAATTATTTGTAGATGCGATAATTTTATACTTAGTGACATTTAACGTGACGTTTATTCATTGATGAGAACCATAGACCTTCCTTCAAGCTGTGGTAGCCCAGCGGTAACACCGTGCGCCTCTTTCGAGGAGGTCTAGGGTTCAAATCCCGGGCAGGCACCAATGAGTTTTCTAGTAAAACTTATGTGTCTTATTGATAATTGCAATTTATCACACGCTTTTCGGTGAAGGAAAACATCGTGATGAAAGCTACATATCTCTAGAGAATTCTGGGGATATGTGTAACCTACCAATCCGCATTGGAGCAGCGTGGTAGGTCTTAGCTCCAATCCTTCTCTCCAAAAAAAAAAACGGAGAGAAGAGGCCTATTCTCAGCAGTGGGATAGTAACAGGCCGTTACTTTTATAGATCCTTCATGATAGCATATATTTTATAGCCAACTGCTTTTATTCTCCTGAGGTATGGAGTACATCTGAAGAGTATCTCTAAATATTATATAGAGATAAGTAGGGGAGTTGAGCCTCTTTTAATTGATCTATCCACAGGCCTACTTTGCCTCTTTCTGTCCATACTTCCTGCGATTTTATAAACTTTGTGACTGAAATACAGTCAAAATCAGTCCAAATAAGACTAAGTGTCAGCTATAGATAGTATTTAGCCAACCAAGTTGTACCAAGTTTATTTAACATCAAAACACAGGTTTTAGGCTTAATTAAACATAATAGGTAATTTTTAAATATTAATATATGTGAAAAAGTATACAGACCTTGTTCTAACCTGCAAGGTCAAATGTAACAGTTGTTAAAACAAATTTCGATAGTGCCCATACATCTTAGTCAAAACAATAATACAAAACTAAAATAATTTAATTCTATGATGATCATTAATTATTCATTCATTTGTTACAGAGGTGTCGTAAAATACGACAAAGGTAAGTTGACGTAAGGCAGGCGGCCGGTCGTAAAAACGCAGCCAAATCAGGTGACAGCATGTTTATAATATGGTGTGTCGACCCCACTCAGAGTGGGATAAGGATAGGAAGATGATGAATGTTTTTTCCAACATTTATTATGGTACATAAATAAATAAATATTTGATTATACTTACTGGATTTTTGTCTGGATGCAATTTCACAGCTAATTTCTTGTACGCTTGTCGTATCTCCTGAGTAGAAGCACTTTTAGAGACACCTAATATCTGATAGTATGTCACACTGCTTGTATTAACTATAGTTAAAAATATACTGTACACTAGTGACAGTAGAAGAAGATTTGCCCTGAAAAACAGATAGTAATGATAAAATTATTATAGACAGACAAAATTCATGAAAATACAGAAGTTACAATAAAATAATAATAAAACAAATAATAAGTTTTTGTAACTTCTGTTCTATAGCATTCTGCAAAGTAACGTCTGCTTCTATAAATCATTCATGAAATTTTTATATTTGTAGCAAAATAGCGATCTGGCAACACTTTGCTGCTGGCTCAATCGAAGATTACTTGAAAATTTTAATTGATCGGTCCAGCTATTTCAGAGTCTATAAGGGCCATACAGAGAAACATTCATTTTTATACATAGCAAATGTCAAGCTTTGATTTCTCCTATGCAAGTGGTATTGAAAATGTCAGTTAATGTATTACCTACCTATTGTTGAGAACTTATATAAGCTTCAGAACAAATCTTTTTTTTAATTAACTCTTGCACAGGACTTAATCTGTATTTACAAATGTAATTTAGGGTTAAGGATGACTTAATTGTAATCCTTGTTTAATCTGAGGTCTAGCTCATGCTCTCATCATAATAATTTAACTTTCAGAAAACAAATTTTAAAATATAGTTTCTTTTATATGTATGTATGATTTATCATTCTCTTAATAAATGAGCTTGTCACAACATGTTGTTACATGTTTTTGGTATTTATGTTACGATCAGCCATACGATTAAAAAAAATCTAAAATCTTAGAATTTTTAAACATATTAAACATTAATTTCATATTTTAGTGAAACGTTAATGAAAATTATTAAGAGGGAATTATACTTACAGTTTCAAAAACATTATAAAACTTGTCCTCAACTTAAACTTTTAACTTTCAACTGCAGAAACAAAGACCTTATTTATAGCACATTAAAATAAAAACTTATTATTTTGTGTTAAACGATTATATAATTGTGAAAAATGTATAATTAGTTTCTCCTATATTTAAAATTTAACTGTAAAATACACTCTTTGAATTTGGTAGCACTCGTGGTGTCATTCGTCATTTAAATGAGTTGACAAATGACAATTGACACTGACACTATAAAGATATAATAGATGATAGATAACATAAAAAAGGTACTAATTACTTAATTCATTAAAGGTGATAGATTTCCACTTAACGATAAATGTTTGAATTGGAATTACTAAAATTATAATAATATTTAATATTCACATTTTTATTAATTATATAATTAACTTTTGTTCTCTATTTCTAATGTTAATTAGTGATATAAGTATCGATGTCGTAACATCGATACTTATATCACTAATTGTCGTAACGGGTGGAATAGTCCGGTATAGGAGCTGATCACCCGTTCTGCACTGACAGGCGTCCCCGAAATTAGATCGATGTCGTAACGAATTTTAAAATATTATAATTATTAAGAGTCAGTTTTATCGTCATTAATTATTACTTCTACTTTCACTTCAAATTTAGGTCTATACCATTCAGGGCTTTAAGACTGAAATAGTCTTTGAAACTTTTAATTAATCTCTGTGAGCCAAAATTGTGTCGTTAAGCCATAAGTTTTCATAGATATCTTTAATATTTAAATGAGTTTAATCTTGTATATGTATATATAAATATTTTTTTTTAATATCGGAAACGGCTTTAACGATTGATAGGTAGGTACATATGTTTATCCCAAGAATTCCAGAGATATGTAGATTTCCTTGGTGGGGGACCACCAAATAACTCATAAATCACTACATAGTGTCATCTACATTGTATCATCAACGGCGATTTTATAAATTAAGATGGTGTATTGTCATTAACATTGTATTATCAAAGTTCATTTCATAAATTAAGATTGTGTATTGACGACAAGCAATGGGAGATGGCGCCACAGTTGTGTGCGCGGGAAAAATGACAGGGCGGGAATCTTGAAACAGAGGGAATAAGACCAATATAGTGTATTATCTATGAATAAGACATTGCTTGTCGTCGAGAGAGAAAAGTAGTGGTGAAACCGTTTAAGTGTAAAGTATAGTTCAGTAAACTATTTCAGCAAACTTTGACTATTCATTTAAAAAACCCTTACAAATTAAAGTGTAACAGAAGCCAATATGCTAATATTGTAAAAGTTGATACAAATATGAGCGCGAATCCTGCAATAATATTAAACAAAGTCGCATTCCCTGTCTGTCTCTATGTCCCTATATCCCTTTGTATGTTTAAATCTTTAAAACTACGTAACAGATTTTGATGCGGTTTTTTTAATAGATAGAGTGATCAAAGAGGAAGGTTTATATTTATAATAACATTCAATATGGATTAGAGAAATACTGTAATTTTTGAGGTTTCTAATGTGATGTCGTAAATAATTACATTTTTCCGTTTACATTACAAACGCAGGCTGAACCCTACGAGATTTATCAAAATGATGTACTAAGTATTTGTACATCTTGATGAGGTCTACAGAAAAGTCCGCGATGGTATATGTCTATCTCCTATGGATAACCCACAATAGCATTTTTTGTCATTTACTTTTTACTAAAAATAATGCCTTATGTTCAAAGCAATTTTTATACAATACAGCATTAATCCTTATCCAATTAAGTACCTTAAATACATTGTTGATTTAATATAGATCAATATGGCTGTTTACAGCATGTAATTTAAGTGAACATTTTCGGAGATATTACAGATTTAAAATGCCGTGAGGAGGCCGCGCTTCACCTTAAAGGACTTCGAATTTAGCAGCTATATGTCGCTCTTTCAAGAGTTTGATTAATTCCAAGGAAGCTGTGAATGTAGTATATGAATTTAGATATTAGATAGCAGGAAATCTTCTTGGTATAGGGAGAGGGGAATTGTTTTTCTCCAAATTTAAGGCGTGCGGGCTACGGGCTGTAATGAATAAATCAAAACTACTGGTTTCATTTTAATAATTTTTGTTTTCACTGAGTGACATGGGCTATATATTTTATACCCGTGCGAAGTAGGGACAGGCCGTTAGTTATTTATAAGAAAACTGAGAAGTATTTGATTAAGGTTTGAACTCGTGCATTCTTGGTCATTTTCACGTCACAAACTGGCATCAAAGCTTTTTAAATTATATTCATTATGAATAGAAAAAAAATGTTTCAGAATAAATAATACAACTTATCCATTTCACAAGTACGCTCTTTATTCACCTTATCTTATATATTATATTATATTATATTATAATATGTATATAAAATTAAAGTTATGTTTAAAAATTTAAATCAATAATCATTAGAACATATTTATATATAATTCAAAAGTTTAACACAGAGGTCTGCTATGATTTAGCAGTGCAATAAAGCTATATAAAAACAACTATTTATCACAGTTTTCATTAAAATACCTTGCCAAATAAATAGCAATAATTTTGCAGCGCTGATACATGTATATACCTTATTATAGTAATAAAGCAATTTACGTTTGACAATTTCCCACTATGTAACGATTTTATATTTGAACACTTGAAGTAAATAAGGCACTAAGTACCTAAAAATTAAAATTCGAACTAAGTTTGCAATTTGGTTCTAAAAGCCAATTTTAGAACCAAATTGCAAACTTAGTTCGAATTTTAATTTTTAGGTACTTAGTGCCTTATTTACTTCAAGTGTTCATTTATCTAAGTACAAAACATCAAAGAAATCTTTTTACCTAAATTCAAATCATCATACAAGAGAAATATGCATGTCTATTTATTATTCGAGCACTACTAAAATGAACTAAAAAATAGTTTATTAGATTTATTATTATTATCTATCACAAGCACCTGCAAATAAAGGATTTTTTTCTGCTGACACGTGTTGAATTTGTGATATTGAACGTGTGTAGTGCTCATGTATTGTGGTGGCTGTGGTGGTTTGTGCATGTGTTTTTAAGAATCGTACATGTAACAGATATGAAAACGGATTGTCCACTTTACATTTAGCATTATATATATATATATATATATATATATATATATATATATATATATATATATATATATATATATATATTTTCTATTTTACTTTATCTCGGATTATAGCAAAAAAAATTATTATTACTTTTGTATTATGGATCTCCGCAAAGTAACGCCTAATTCTATAAGTTATAGTCACTTTTAAGCTAAAATAACCATCACTAAAAGTCTGGGCTGTTTTTTGTTTTAATTACTTAATTGCATTTGTCGTGTAACTATTTTTTTATAGCGATGTTATCCGCAATTTTATATAATAATAAATACGAATCGTAGAGTTTCAAATCTGCTTAAACTTAATAATATCCTTAAAAAATTATAATGCCACATAATTATTCCCAATTGAATCCTACTTATTTATGAGTATGGATGTATATTTTTTACTCTTTCACAGCGAATCCGCTGCAACAATATCGATGAAATTTAGCACAATTATTCCTTATACCATATACCATATAAATAACATATAGGCTATATAAATCCTGTTAATTCTACAGAAATGGGATGACACTAAAAAGCGCCATCTATTATCAACTTATCACGCGAACGAAGTCGCGGGTAAAAATTAGTATTTATATAATTCTAAACAGTCTCTTATCTTTTTATCCATAACTTCTATTTCATACTGAGCGCATTCTTTCTTTGTTTTCCACACAAGAGTAAACCTATGCAAAATAAAAACATATCAACAACTCTGGTGCCATATGTGAGTATAATCAAAAAACTTTAAAGTCAAGATTTAAGTCCGTTATTGTATCTTATTATCTCAAATCAACAAAAAAAGGAAGATAGAGCGCAAGAAACTAAAAATGAAGCATTTGTCAAGTACTAGTAACTTACAAAAACACAAAAAACGCAAAACTAAGCCGATTGCCTTCATAAACAAATAATTTTTCGGATGCATTACACAACATTCATTAATTATGTCCAAAGGTTATCCCTTCTAATGTTGAGAAATATTGTAACCTTTACCTTAAGTCGCAGATTGACTTCTAATATTTCGATTAATTAAATTTAATTATGTATTGTAAATTAAAAAAAAATCATGACCAATGTTGCTAGCAATAGAATATTAACCTGTGCAAAAGTAGGGAAAAACATTGATTTACTGTTACTTATATATATATTACTTATACTGTTATATAAAATTACTATAGTTAAATTATATCTCTCAGTTGTCGTAACTTAGTTTGAAAGTTGTTATTACCTTTAATTAAAATACCACTTATTTTAAGTTGTTCAATGTATTAGAGTAATGTGAAGTGTGTATTTTGTTGGTGATTTATAAATAAATAAATACTTATAAGTTACGATTTTTATAAGTACAGTTTGTATTTATTTACAAACCAGTTTTTTTAAACTTCCCGAAAAAAAAACCATTTTTTCGAAGTTTATAGCCGTGATGGCATATATCTATCTCGGATTACTTACTATAGCGGATTAATTACTATAATAACATGCTGTTAATGTACCAAAATGGATGGAAAATATTAACATAAGATTCAGTTTTAAACGAACTATATCGAAATAGGTAAAGACAATCAGCTTATCACGCGGTTATTTTTAGTGTCGTCGCAATTTCACACTGCGGTGTTATCTATTAAGATTAATATATCTTTAATTAGCAACGATAAACTTTGATAACTGCGTAAAAAACACCAATAAATTTGAATACATATTTTAAAATTCTGTTTGATATTAAAATGTTAAATTATAAAAGATCATTCCCTAAAATAATCAGTAATGCTCCTGCCCTTTTGAACGTATTATTATAGACCAAAACAAAGTATGAAATAAATAAAAAAAGCACAATTTTACAATATGTTACTTTACTTTTACTTTTACGAATAAACATTCATTGTATTATCATCGATCCCCTGGCCTTATCCCACTCTAAGTGGTATTGACACAACATGTTGCTATATGATTTTGCTAATTTTTGTTACAAGTTACAACGACAAACAGCTAAGTTCCCACCGCCTCTGTATGTCTGTCTGCGTTAAGGATAGCTGATGCTTAGCATTATGATCTGCCACATCATATATTTGAAATCAACATCTTAGAAATGATTGCAAAATTAAAATTGACGAGTGCCAATATACTAGGAGAGGGAAAAACAGATGTGGCCACAGAAAATCACGGCTAGTGTTCTTAGTGCGGTTTATTAACCTTCTCGATCGTTTATAGTAACCGCCGTGTGGTATCCGGCTGAATAGAATAGTACCACCCTCATTTCTTACTGAGGTGTCGTAAAAGGCGACTAAGGTAAGTTGACCCACCGTGTGGTAACCGGTTGAGTAGAATAGACCAACATCATTCTTACCGAGGTGTCGTAAAATACTGAGGTAAGTTGACGTCAGGTAGGCGGCCGGTCGCAAAAACGCCAAATCATGTGACATCATGTTTATAACATGTTGTGCCGACCCCACTTGGAGTGGGATAAGGGCAGGAAGATGATCGCTTAGCATAACGTCGAACAGTATGTTCAACAAAACAGTACGCATGAACAGTTTTATGGCGCTGAAACTTCGGTCACTAGATGTCGCTTTTGCAGCATCATACAAATTGACGTTACGCTAATGCGATCGAGTAAATTAATAAAACTCGCACTAAGCACAAGGTCTTTTGGTTTTATAAAATTATTTATAATCTAAATCTATTATTTTATATCATAAATACCAATATACGAGTAAAAACTAAAAATACTCTTAAAATATCACTGTTTTTATTTTATTAACTTAATGTACAAAATTATTCATTTATCGATTATCTATTGTGATTTGGAAATTTTTCGCCTCAATGTATAAAACGCTATAATTCTAAGAAGGACTAGCTCAAATAATAACACACCGATGTTCCTCCAAAAGTTGTCTGGATTAAAACTGAATTGCTCCAATATCTGCTTTGGATACCTGCAAGTTAGTCA
Organism: Morpho helenor; assembly: GCA_029227775.1. Lineage (NCBI taxonomy): Eukaryota > Metazoa > Arthropoda > Insecta > Lepidoptera > Nymphalidae > Morpho > Morpho helenor. The sequence continues at coordinate 3,649,384 of JARGCU010000010.1, forward strand.
ATGTTACTTTATTACAGTTATATACACAATGTGTAAAAGAACACAAAACCTAATCTTCTTCTTCTTGTCCTTATCCCACTCTTAGTGGGGTCGGCACAGCATGTTATAAACTGCATATAAACATGCTGTCATATGATTTGGCTGCGGTTTTACGACCGGCCGCCTGCTTTACGTCAACTTACCTCAGTCGCATTTTACGACACCTCGGTAAGAAAGAGGGTGGTCTATTCTACTAAACCGGATACCACACGGTGGGTCAACCAACCTTTGTCGCCTTTTACGACACCTCGGTAAGAAATGAGGTTGGTCTATTCTACTCAGCCGGAAACCACACCGCGTGTCGACATACCTTAGTCGCCTTTTACGACACCTCAGTAAGAAATGAGGGGCGCAGTTCCCGCCGCGATAACGTCGTGTAAAGAGCTCATGAATAAGAGCCCCGGATGGGTTCGAAACTAGTCGGGCTAACCCGATAGAATAAGACGTGAGTATAGCCGGTTCTATACATTAACTATGAATACTACTCACGATAGTTTAAATTCAAAAATAGTACTATTCTATTCAGCCGGATACCACACGGCTGGTACACAAAACCTAATATAATAGTGACATTACAACGCGTATAGGGTACAAAGTACCTGGTTGACCGAGCCTTGATCGGTAATTTTTTACAAAATATAAAAAGAAACTTAACAAACAGAAGAAAAAAATATTATGTAGTTGGGATTGATCCTAGGTCTTTACATTTCCCGACACTGCCCGTTCCGCGAATAAACTACGCTGACTTGACAGTTTATGGCAAAAATTCAATTAAATACAAACTTTAGTATTTTTTAATGCCCAAAAACAGGGCTAAAACGATTTTTTTTGTGCATAAAACCTAGACTGATTTTTCTCCCCGAAAACCTCCTGCATACTGAATTATAGAAAAATTGTTGGAGCTATTTCCGAGATTCCGAAAAAAATAGGTATATAGAGATTAACTCATTTAAATATTAAAGATAAATATAAAGTTGATGTAACCACGCCGTGTGGTATCCGGCTGAATAGAAAAGTACCACCCTCATTTCTTACCGAGGTGTCGTAAAAGGCGACTAAGGTAAGTCGACCCGCCGTGTGGTATCCGGCTGAGTAGAATAGATCAACCTCATTTCTTACCGAGGTGTCGTAAAAGGCGACTAAGGTAAGTTGACCCACCGTGTGGTATCCGGTTTAGTAGAATAGACCACCCTCTTTCTTACCGAGGTGTCGTAAAATACGACAGAGGTAAGTTGACGTCAGGAAGGCGGCCGGTCGTAAAAACGCAGCCAAATCATGTGACAGCATGTTTATAACATGTTGTGCCGACCCCACTTAGAGTGGGATAAGGGCAGGAAGATGATGATAAAGTTGATGTAACCATGTACTCGATTGCCCAGAAAAATTGACATCCAACCACGTACAAACGTCAAATTTCTTTTTTTATCTTAACTCTTTAGGGACTTTAGTATCTGCAGATTCATGCCCCATCATTACCTAATTACATTTGACTCTAATTTAAATATCTAAATATTATGGTTCAGTTTTGAGAGAAGCAATAAAATCGGACACTGTGAAGCGGGTTTACTTTAACTAGTAAGATTCCACCTTCATAATACATACAGGGAAAGTTAAATAAAAATTTTAAAAATGAGAAACAGATAATTAGCCTCATTTGCATTATTTTTATTGTCGGTGGTGATATTTAGGCTAGCTCTCATACTCATTATGGTTCAGTTTTGACAGAAGCTCTAATAAAATCGGACACTGTGAAGCGGGTTAACTTTAACTAGTAAGATTCCACCTTCACAATACATACAGGGCAAGTTAAATAAAAGTAAAAAAAAAGAGATACAAATAATAAGCCTCTTTTGTTTTATTTTTATTGTCGATGGAGACATTTAGGCTAGCTCTCATACTCATCTATAAAAACTATATGATAATCTCACCCGTGTGGTATCCGGCTAAGTAGAATCTTACCAACCTCATTTCTTACCGAGGTGTCGTAAAAGGCGATTAAGGTAAGTTGACTCGCCGTGTGGTATCCGGCTGAGTAGAATAGACCACCCTCATTTCTTACCGAGGTGTTGTAGAAGGCGACTAAGGTAAGTCGACCCACCGTGTGGTATCCGGCTAAGTAGAATCTTACCACCCTCATTTCTTACCGAGGTGTCGTAAAGGGCGACTAAGGTAAGTCGACCCACCGTGTGGTATCCGGTTTAGTAGAATAGACCACCCTCCTTCTTACCGAGATGACGTAAAATACGGCTAAGGTAAGTTGACGTCAGGCAAGCGACCGGTCTTAAAAACGCAGCCAAATTATGTTATAGCATGTTTTTTGTAATAATTTTTTTTTTAAATTTAATATTACTAACACAGTTTTAAGAAATATTTACTAAAATTATTATGGATCATGTATCTGATATTAAAAATTAAATAAATAAAAATAAAATAACATGTTGCCGATCCCACTTAAGACTGGGATAAGGGCAGGAGGATATATATAATGATAATCTCACCTCAAATGGCAATATAAGGTATCTTCGGGACACATAAGTGGTGGTCGATTATACGCATAAAGCGATAGTGCTAGATCTTCGAGCACGTATTTTAGAAATGAAATATACGAGATTACTCGCATCACATAGTTCATATGCATCGGTAGTGCTAGGAAACCGGCAAATACTATCATAGCGCACACGGTGATTGCCCCGAAGAATGTACCGTTCTGAAACAACACGTATAATAAACGATATGGGAATAAAATAATAATAATTGATAAAGTAAAAAAAAAGTAAGTAGCGGCCTGTTACTATCCCACTGCTGGGCATAGGCCTCTTCTCTCCGTTATTGGAGAGAAGGATTGGAGCTAAGACCTACCACGCTGCTCCAATGCGGATTGGTAGGTTACACATATCCCCAGAATTCTCTAGAGATATGCAGGTTTCCTCACGATGTTTTCCTTCACCGAAAAGCGTGTGATAAATTGCAATTATCAATTAGACACATAAATTTTAATAGAAAAACTCATTGGTGTCTGCCCGGGTTTGAACCCATGATCGTCTCTAGAGATTCACACGGTTGCACCGCTAGGCCATCACAGCTTATTAAATTGATAAATTTTTAATATTAATAATTAATTAATTAACAGTTAAGCGAAAATTCATTATATAATCACATTACTATCCAAAGAGAGGCAACGTTATGAAAATTAACACCTATGTTAACCAATTAACCTGATGTTATTAATTAAAAAAAACTTTTTGAACTAAAGTAACAAGATTTTCATGATTTTTGAACCGCTGAATACTAATACAGAGGTTCTTTAAATCATAAACCGTTTTAAATTAAATAAAATTCAACAAAATTTTAATATTACCAAAACTGCCGATTTTCTTATCTATGTAGGTACATGTATCTGTTTATTAAAGTTTTGTCGAAATCTTGAAAGTGTATAGGTCAAACTGACCTTGAATTCGTATTCAGTGGGTCAAAATACGTGTTCATAGTCGCCGTGTGGTATCCGGCTGAATAGAATAGACCACCATTTCTTACCGAGGTGTCGTAAAATATAATTAAGGTAAGTTGACCCGCCGTATGGTACCCGGTTGACTAAAATAGACCAGTCTCATTTCTTACCGAAAACATCGTGAAGGAACCTGCATATCTCTAGAGAATTCTAGAGATTTGTGTAACCTACCTATCCGCATTGGTATCTTCTGTCCTTCTATTCAAAAACAGAGATAGCAGGTCTATCCCCAGAAGTGGGATAATAACGGTCGTTATTTAAGTAGTTTTTTACTCACCACAGATTTAACACAAGATCCAATCAGATTTCCTAAAGCATCTGATAAAAGTGTCACACTTGACAATACTAGCACGAACATAGCGAAACGTGACAATTCTATAGGCTGACCCGTTAGTATGTAAGACGGCGCCGAATACACTAGAGTAAATGAGATCTGAAAAAAACACTCAAAATGAATGCCATCATAACATCCAAATACGATGAATCTTATTGGATTTTTTATGAGAACTTAAGATCAATATCCTAGCCAGACCCGTCTTGACCCACGATGTCTTCTTCTTCTTCTTCTTTCTCAACCGGTGGACGTCCACTGCTGAACATAGGTCTCCTTAAGGGATCGCCACAATCCACGATTTTGTGCCGCTTGGATCCAGCGGCTCCCCGCGACCTTTTTGAGGTCGTCAGTCCACCTCGTTGGGGGTCTACCAACGCTGCGCTTTCCAGTGCGAGGTCGCCATTCCAGCGCCTTAGGACCCCCCCCCCCCCCCTCCAATGACGCGTGCAATTTGGGAACCACGATGTAAGGGTCCCAAATTGCATGCGTTTGAGGGTATCGCACTAAAAACTTTGGCAGTTTCTGGTAAATCCAGGTAATTGGGGCCAGAGCACTGTTTGCACCCGTTCACCTGTTGCCATGTTGACAGGCCTAATCTCAGCGAATTATTTTGAAATTATTTAGTATTCAATTTTAATAACACGACTAAGGTAAGTTGACCCACCGTGTGGTATCCGGTTAAGTAGAATAGACCACCCTCTTTCTTACTGAGGTGTCGTGAAATACGACGGAGGTAAGTTGACGTCAGGCAGGCGGCGCTCGTAAAAACGCAGCCAAATCATGTGACAGCATGTTTATAACATGTTGTGTCGACCCCACTTAGAGTGGGAAAGGGCAGGAAGATGATGACTATTCAATTATTTTAATTATTCATGATATTTTTAATTTACGCCGTGTGGTATCCGGCTGAATAGAATAGTACCACCCTCTTTTCTTACCGAGGTGTCGTAAAAGGCGACTAAGGTAAGTCGACCCGCCGTGTGGTATCCGGCTGAGTAGAATAGACCAACCTCATTTCTTACCGAGGTGTCGTAAAAGGCGACTAAGGGAAGATGACCCACCGTGTGGTATCCGGTTTAGTAGAATAGACCACCCTCTTTCTTACCGAGGTGTCGTAAAATACGACAGAGGTAAGTTGACGTCAGGCAGGCGGCCGGTCGTAAAAACGCAGCCAAATCATGTGACAGCATGTTTATAACATGTTGTGCCGACCCCACTTAAAGTGGGATAAGGGCAGGAAGATGATGATGATGATATTTTTAATTTAAACTATCCTCAATACTATTGCAGTCAATGTATAGAAAACGGCTATTGATGAAATTTGGCAGAATGAAAGCTTTTACACCAGGGTATGTGATAAAACACCGTTTCTTTACATTGCACATTGCAGTGTACTTAAACGGCACGACCTGGGTTTCATTAATGCACAAATAATATATGATTATAATGTACTTATAAAAATCTATTGGAAGTGTAAAATAAGTTTTTTATTACCTGTAATGGTATGCTGGTTATAAGCACCGCAGCATAGTAAGTTTTAAGGCTATACCAGTTGTTAAAATTTTCTTTTTTTAACACTGGTAACTCGTCAGGAACTAACAAAAATAATAATTCTAATGTAACAATGAAAATATTGTATATTCTAACATTAGTTTTTATGACACAAGTACCAAAAACCGCAAATGCAGATTCAATTTACATGTTAATCTTATAGTACACTTTTTTATTATTGCCTCAAAAGAAAAGAATATAAGTATTTTATAAAGATTTAATAAAGTATTTTATAAAGAATTTTATAAAGACTTAAAGACTGTTCTTTTGTATTTTTATGTTATTTATCTCTAAAAGGGTACTCTGCGTTGAATTTACTAATAATGCGTAAAGGTTCTATTTTTTACTTTTTTCAGTTGTGAGCAAGAGCATTTATCATAGTATTAGGATCTAAACCACGTTTCCACCACATTTTGTAACACATTCTGCCAGAGCTGTTGCTGTTCTATTTCTAACGTATTAAGGTAAGTGGGTATGAGATTTTTTCTGGTCTATGGTATAAAACGATAATATAAAGTACCTAGTTGGGAATCGATCCTAGTTAGATAAGTTTCTCGAGACCACTCATTCCCCGAAGCTACGCTGACTTGACAGTTTATGACAAAAAAGTGTTTTATATTCTACATAAATTTTAGATTTTTTTAATGCCCAAATACGATTTTTGTTATATGAAAACAAGCTAGATCGATTTTTCTCCCCCAAAACCTCCTACATGCAGATATTGAGGAAAATCGTTAGACCCGTTTCCGAGATTCCGAAAATTAAATATACATACAAGATTAACTCATTTAAATATTAAAGATAACTTACACTTAAGCACCGATGGCATCAGGGAGGTATAACTAAGGTAGGCCGAAGATACTAAAAGGAAGCCAAGATTGCTGAATGTCTTGGATGCGTCAGTGCCAGCGTGTTGAAAGAGCAGCCCAAGCAGCACGCCAATAAAACAGTGCAATAATAGCTTCAGGTGCGTTACTGTCTGTGGAAAATATTATCTATACTAATATATAAAGCTGAAGAGTTTGTTTGTTTCTTCAAAATATTCTTTAATCAAATTCAAAATATTCTTTATTCAAATAAACTTGTAAGCAAGTGCTTTTGAATCGTCAACTCTACTGCTGGTTCGAAAAGCTGTTGCTACCGAGAAAAGCCAGCAAGAAACTCGGCGGTTGCTCTTTTAAAAATATAATTCTTATGACTACTTACATTTAAATTTAAAGATGTTACTAATATATAAATACTTGAACATTAACTGGACCATTGGTGCAGTGGGTAGTGACCCAGCCTCCAGCTCCGCGGGTCGCGGGTTCAATTCCCGCCGAGGGCCAACATTTTCTATAAATGAATTTGTTGGTCTTTGGAGCCTGGGTGTATATTTGTATTTAAGTATGCATTTAAAAATTACATAAGTATATATTCACCAGTTGTCTGTCACCCATAACACAAGTATTTAGTTACTTACTTTGGGGACGGACCACCGTGTGTGTAAGTGTCCCATGTATTTATTTATTTATTGTTACTCGCTTCATGTATCTAGATATAAAAATGATACTTACCCAATCTCTATAATGTTGTACTATGCAACGGCGGAAGAGAACACCAAATTTATATCCCTCGTGAGGTTTGTTTATGACTATAACCATTTTTCCGCAAGAGAATTTTGTCTCCTCCGCTCGATCACTCTGAACCAATGACACTTTCTCGGTTTCATTATTAGCATTACATTTGTCTGCTAGGAAATCATTAAACTTTCCATATTCCCCATTTGCTATCTCTAGCACTGAAATGAAAAAGTTAACCTTAGCTATTTTCGTTGTATATATACATCAAGTAAGTAAGTACCTAAGTAGCGGTTACTCTTACTCTCCCAATGCTGAGAAGAGGCCTCTTCTCTCCGTTTTTGGAGAGAAGGATTGGAGGTAAGAGCTACCACGCTGCTCCAGTGCGGATTGGTAGGTTACACATATCTCCAGAATTATCTAGAGATATGCAGGTTTCCGCACGATGTTTTCCTTCACCGAAAAGCGTGTGATAAATTGCAATTATGAATTAGACACATACGTTTTAATAGAAAATCTCATTGGTGTCTGCCCGGGTTTAAACCCGTGACCTCCTCGAAAGAGTCGCACGGTGCTACTGCTGGGCTACTACAGCTTACATCAAGTATGGAAATATAATCCCACTTCTGATATTCGATATCGATTGTGCACGGATAGATCAAATGTTATAATCAGGTCAAAATCATGCTGACTTACCGCCTGTTACGTGGCATATTTAAATTTCAACATTCTGATTAGTATTCAAAATAATGAAATTATTCATATAAGAAAGTCACTTTAAGCTTTTAAGCATAAAGCGATAAACACACTATATCATTCACTCGTTCAGGTATCATAATAAATATTATTATGATAAGGTACTAAATATTTAGTAAATTTTTTATCATAACATATAGTATATGATAGTATAATGATATAGTGTGTTTGTCGCTTTATGCTTCAAAGCTCAAACAGACAGATCGATGTGTTATTTCGATATCAATTAAGGACAGATGAAATCTCGGCCAGAGAGTAATGATATAATTACAATATACCTTTAATCAAATGAAATATCAAACTATTCATTACTTAATATTATGAAACAATATAATGTAATAATGTAATGTAACGGCCTGTTATTATCCCACTGCTGGGCATAGGCCTCTTCTCTCCGTTTTTTTTTTGGAGAGAAGGATTGGAGCTAAGACCTACCACGCTGCTCCAATGCGGATTGGTAGGTTACACATATCCCCAGAATTCTCTAGACGATGTTTTCCTTCACCGAAAAGCGTGTGATAAATTGCAATTATCAATTAGACACATAAGTTTTACTAGAAAACACATTGGTGCCTGCCCGGGGTTTGAACCCTAGACCTCCTCGAAAGAGGCGCACGGTGCTACCGCTGGGCTACCACAGCTTCTATGAAACAATAGTAATATGAAACAATAGTGAGGGTTAATTGTAAGGTCAGGTAACTGTTAATTATTGTCTATCAAATATTTATTATTATCTATGACAGTATTGATATATTGATATGCTTTGACAAATGAGCACAATTTTATCATAGACAAGCACATGATGTATGTGGTGATAGTCTCATGAGATATGTCTATATCTATTATTATACTAGAGTACGTAAGCTAGCCTTATCACTACATAGTATAGACCAACGTCACATTCTTTGTTTGTCCCTATATCCCTATGTATGCTTAAATCTTTAAAACTACGCAACATATTTTGATGCGGTTTTTTTAATAGATAGAGTGATTCAAGAGGAATGTTTATATGTATAATAACATTGAATATGGAGTAGAGAAATACTGTAATTTTTGAGGTTTCTAATGTGATGTCGTAAGTAATTACATTTTTTCCGCTTACACGCAAACGACGGCTAAACCCTATGAAATTTATCAAAATGATGTACTAAGTATTTGTACACCTTGAAAATACATTGTTGATTTAATATTGATGAATATTATTTACAGCATATAATTTAAATGAACATTTTCGAAGATATTACAGTTTTAAAATGCTGCGAGGAGGCCTCGCTTCGCCCTATAGCACTTCGAATTTAGCAGCGATAGGACGTGTTTGTTTTTCACATGGCTAACTAAATGTCGCTCATTCAAGAGTAACCTCTAAAGAAAACATGTTTGTATTGTCTAATGACAAGAAAGCTGTGAAGGTTGTATATGAAGACATTCTGTAATGAATTGTAAAATTAAAATACATAGGGAAAAATGTAAAAAGTAAATATGAATTTAGATATAGCATGAAATATTCTTGGTATAGGGAGAGGGAATTGTTTTTCTCCAAATTAAACGCGTGCGGGCCATGGGCAGTAATTAATAAATCAAAACTACTGGATCAATTTTAATCATTTTATTTCACTGAATGACATGGGCTATATATTTTATACCCGTGTGAAGCAGGGTCAGGCCGCTAGTTACAATATACAAAAAATAACAAAAAAGAGAAAGCAAATGAGTGTTATCTTTCTGTCTCTCTCTTTTTACGAGTATGTAGTTAGACAAAGATGGAATAAACAATTGTCATCTTTCCTCTCGTTATTTATTTTGACACTAAAATACAAAAATAATGAAAATATTATTTTGCTATAATCCTTTCATTACTTTTGTATTATAGACCTCCGCAAAGTAACGCCTAATTTTATAAATTACTAGTAGTATCCCGCGGCTTCACCTGCGTAATTTTTATTTTATTTACACCTTATTTCATTTTTATAACGGATTTTTTAATGTAATATAGCCTATGTTGCTCAGTGAAGATGCAGCTTTCTAATGGTGAAAGAATCTTTGAAATCGGTCCAGTAGTTTTTGTGTGAAAACATTACAAACATACATACAATTTTTTCTCTTTATAATATTAGTAAAGATTGTGACACTCACTTACAGGCATACATGTGGCTCTAGAATTAATTACTCTATTGTATATTTCGCTATAAATATACCTTTATTTTTTTAACCTTTACTTTTGGATAGAATTTTACGCCGAAAAAATCTATTTTTTTTATCCAAGTTCAACACATTATGCTGACCTATAAACCTCAGTATACATACATAATTAATAATAGAATAAATTTAATTTGAATAACTTTAATTTAACGAAGTTTCGGTCATGTATGCTTTTATTAAATCAGGCATCGTACAAATGAACCCCAAGAATCGTTATGATTTTGTGATGGGATATTTGCAAGGTTGATAGTACTTTTTATTATTTTACGCCGTGTGGTATCCGGCTGAATAGAATAGTACCACCCTCATTTCTTACCGAGGTGTCGTAAAGGGCGACTAAGGTAAGTTGACCCACCGTGTGGTATACGGTTTAGTAGAATAGACCACCCTCTTTCTTACCGAGGTGTCGTAAAATACGACTGAGGTAAGTTGACGTCAGGCAGGCGGCCGGTCGTAAAAACGAAGCCAAATCATGTGACAGCATGTTTATAACATGTTGCGGCGACCCCACTTAGAGTGGGATAAGGGCAGGAAGATGATGATAGTACTTTTTATTATTTTATTTTCAGGTACTTTTAATTCCGGAACTGAGGTAGCGGGCACGAAGTCGCGGGCATAAACTATCAACCTAATAAACCTACCGTAATCCGCAGGATTGTGATACATGGGACACTGAAAGCCAGCCGATGCGAGATAAGGTATGGTACCTTCACTTGTCCCGTTATAAATACAGAGTCCGTCAGCCAGAATGTACACCTAAAACAATTAACAAAACAATTTATTTTATTTATATAAGGGAAACAAACAGTATAATAAATTATAAAAATTAAGTTACAAAAAAATAATGCAAAAACCAGCAAAGTTTCCACAAATTACTTAACACTATTGAGAGTATAGTTAGTTAATTTAAAGACATGACATGATTCTTTTGATTTGAGTGAATGTGTTATGTACTTGTACATTGTTGTGTTATATTGGTTCAATTAATGGTTAATCAAATTCTAAATAATCTTTATTCTAGGAAACTGGTAAACAAGTGCTTTTGATTCGACAACACTTCTGCTGGTTCAGAAAGTTGTTCCTAACGACGAGAGCCAGCAGGAAATTCGGCGTATGCTCTTTAAATATAATTCTTATTAGTAGTTACATTTAGTCATTAATGTCTTGTACAGGTTCGAGAAGTAGCTGTATCCATGCATTCTTAACATATCAGTAATCCTTATAGTAGGCTTCTGTGTCAGCCCCTTTTTAACGGTATTTAAACTGCTGTACAAATTCTGCACGTATCAGGTATTTATACCTGATTTATACCTATTCTTTCTTTTATCGCGGATTATAGGTAAAATAATATTTTCTTTACTTCTGTATTATGGATCTTCGCAAAGTAACGCCTAATTTTATATATTATTATAAGTAGACTTTACTCTCATTGAGATTTATATAAAACATACTTTAAAAAAGTTAATTTTAAAGAGGGAATGTACGATTATTTTGTGTATGTATAATTCACATGTCAATGATCTCTGCAAGCTTTTGGATTCCGGCACAAAACATGTTCATATAGAGGTCATTGATATTTGTGTGCAGCAAAAATAAAAAAATTAATAATTTAATGCGTTGTTAATGCAAATTCTTTTATGCGGATTCTTGCGTTGTTCTTTGAAGATAAAAAAAACACGTGTGTATGTATATATCTGGTCGATTAGACGCTCTTGTTGTTTATGATATTACTGTAATCGGAATCTATACTTTTTAAAACAAAGTCGCCAAAAGTCTGATCGTATGTGATCGATTTTCTCAAAATCTACTGAATGGATTTTTGTATGGTTTTTACTAAAAGGTGCAATTTTTGTGGAAGGTTTAGGTTAATAGAATATTACGGTTTATGTACTAAATTGTGATGAAGAGGTCGCGCGGTAGTAAAAAAAACCTAGCCTGCAGTTTCGTTTTTTTATATATTTAACACAGAATAAAATGATGAACTTCACGTGGGAAAAACCGTGTGTGGTATAGACTGAGTAGAATAGACCATCGTCATTTCTTACCGAGGTGTCATATATCACAAAGTTTTTCCTTCGTAAATCATCATCATCATCATCCTGCCCTTATCCCGCTATACGTGAGGTCGGCACAACATGTTATAAACATGTTGTCATATGATTTGGCTTTTTTTCCGACCGGTTGACTGCTTGAAGTCAACTTACCCTTGACGCCTTTTAAGACACCTCGGTAAGGAATGAGGGTGGTCTATTCCACTAAAGCTTAATACTTACTTTGTCAAATAATTTGTATACGGAGGCCGTGGGCTGGTGTATTGTGCAGATCACCGTTCTGCCAGCCCTTGCTATGTTTTTCAGCATTTCCATACACTGAGCTGAGGTCAGACTGTCTAAGCCCCTGAAAATATTAAAAATATTAATAACTCAATTATATATTAACATAATAGCAATGTGGTTACAATAGTGATGAGATAGAGATAAAGAGGGTGGTCTTCTCTATTCAACCGGATACCACACGGCGGAGGGTAATATAGAAAGAAAGAAAAAGAAAAATAACGAAAGACTACACACCCAGATTAATATTTGGACATTTTACACAGAAGATAAAAAAATAAATAATTAGGATATAGAAATAATATAGATAATAGCTACTATTTAAATTTCAATTTATACGCCGTGTGATATCCGGCTGAATAGAATAGACCACCCTCATTTCTTACCGAGGTGTCGTAAAAGGCGATTTAGGTAAGTTGACCCACTGTGTGGTATCCGGTTGAGTAGAATATACCATCCTTTTTTACCGGGTATCTTTTTGCAGCCATTATGTTTCATTTAGTCATAATATGTTGGCTCAGTGGGTAGTGATCCTGCCTTCGGCTCCGTGGGTCGCGGGTTCGAATCCCGCCGAGAGCCAACATTTTCTATCAATGATTTTTTTTGGTCTTTGAGTCTGGGTGTATAATATAATAAAAAATATATGAGTATATATTCACCAGTTGTCTGTCACCCTTAACACAAGTATTAAGTTCCTTACTTTGGGGATGGTCAGCCGTGTGTGTAAGTGTATTTGTAAAAAAAACAGTCTCCAGAACTACTCTAGATTAAGACGCCTAGAGTCTCAGCACTAAATAGCTATGGTTTTTTTCCATTAGATCTAATTACAGTTGAGTGGTAATTAAAATACGAGTAAAAAATGCTAATTGGTGTATTTACAATAATTAATTAGTTTTTAAATATTTGTCTTTCCTAACGTCATTGTATAAATAATTTAATTGCTATAAACAATGGTGTGTATAAAGACCTGCAATTGTCTTTAATTACACTGTAATCAAGTAATATTAGTAGACGCCTAAGTAATTGAATACTAAAGAATAACAGCTATAAGCTATAATATAGATAGAAGCTATAATTGAATACTAAAGAATAACAGCGATAATATTTGCATGTCAGCTAAATGACTAAACGTGTTGTTACTATTACTATTTTATTACATCTTTTATACCATGTTTTTTGCAAATAAAGTAATTTGAATTTGAATTTAATTTGAATAAGCTATAATAAGAAGTACCTGGACGACCGAGCCTTGTTCGGTAATTTTTAAAATGATGTAAAAAAAATTGAAAAGAAAAATGAATAGGGCGGGTGGGGCTCGATCCTAGGTATTTTCACTTCTCTAGACTGCCCGTTGCCCAAACGACTTCCCTAAATGACTACCATGATTTTACGTTTGACAGCGAAAAATTGTGATTGTATTCAACGTCAGTTTCAAAAAAATTTTAGAGCCCGAAAACAAGGATAAAACGACATTTTTTTTTAAATAAAACTTATCTAGATCGATTTTTCTCCACCAAAACTCCCTACATGCTGAATTTCAGGAAAATCGTTGGAACCGTTTACGAGATTCCGAAAATATGTATATACATACAAGATTAACTCATTTAAATATAAAAGACAACAGTAGTTATATCAGACGATAAGATAAGATAGTTAATTTGGACAAAGATAAAAATTGAATTATTTGATGAGTGATATTTCAGAGTGAAGCGTACTTTAATAGCATCAGGCCACGCGTTGCTGTGGCTCTGTCTGAATTACCCTCGAAACAGAACTCAAAGGTTTAAAAAATGCTCCGTTTGCCATCTAACTCTACAGGATTCTCCGCTGGGTCATTCTTTAGAATTGTCAGAAAATTTCATCTAAATCGGTCCAACCGTTTCGGAGTCTATAAAATACATACAGATAAACATTCATTTTTATATATAAAAAGATTATATTCATACATATTATCTCCTTTTGAATTAATTAAGCGATTAGCTATTAATATGTTTTCCTTGTCTGTCGAGTCTTTATCGATCTATCACGTTAATTTAATCAGTTATAATCACTTCTTCTGTACATAATAATATTCATACATATTTATTTTTAAGTTTATTATTAAATATCCTTTACTATGTTCTATGTGTTTTTTCCTAAGTTTGTTCTTGAAGGAAAAACATGATTGTTTTTATCCTATTTACTAATCTAGGTACATATCGATCATACTCTTATCTTAAGCTATTAACTACCTAAATGAATTTCTATATCTGGTAACGCCTTTTAACTACCTAAATGAATCTTTGTTTCTCTTAATGCGTTTAACTACCTAAATGAATCTCTGTTTCTCTTTATACGTTTAATTACCTAAATGGATGTCTATTTCCCTTAACGCCTTATAAGTACCTATTTAATGAATCTCTATTTCTCTTAATGCGTTTAACTACCCAAATGAATCTCTATTTCCCTTAACACCTTTTAAGTATCTAAATGAATCTCTGTTTCTCTTAATGCGTTTAACTACCTAAATGAGTCTATTTCTCTTAATGCATTTACTACCTACATGAATCTCTATTTCTCTTAACGCCTTTTAACTACCTAAATTAATCTCTATTTCTCTTGATCATCGCATCATGTAAAAGGATACGATAATTTCGCTAATTATTTTTTTTATTGAGTTAATTATTTTCAAGAGAAAGTTCTTGTAAAAGAAAAAATTGTAAGTTGCGCGGAACATTATAAAATTTTAAGAAACGAAATAGTTAAGACAGGACAACGTCTTACGAATCAGCTAATATTTTATAAAATTATGTGCTTTATTCCTATTTACATTTCCTTAAACGCTTTTTTTGTGAATTTTTTCGTATTTTTAAAGTATTCCTGAGATATATTCTACTATGTGTATAAATGTATTAGACTGCGTTTGCGTGTATAAGGTTTAATCCTTTTTCACTGGAGCAGAAGGATGTTTGCCCGGTCGGATAATAATAACAAATGATTCACTTATTTCATTTAAATAATATCTGATGCTTCAATACTTTATCTACTTTAAACCAAATGTAGTTTCATTTTTACTTTATTGCTATAATTATCTTAGTCCAAGTATTCTCTTATAGTAGTCTTGTATTTTAGTCCAAAATATTTATTTGTTGACAGCACGAATGGTCTTTTTAGTATTTCATTTTTTGCTTTTGCAAAATTTATATTTCATTAATATTCATATTTCACATGCAGTTGTTTTTGTGCTGTCATGTTATTTTTAATGGTGCATCAATCGAAGCCATACGTTTAAATATTTAAAAATTTTCCATAACAAATTTAATGGTGATTTAATCTTAATCTATGTTGTTTTTCTGCTATTTTTTAACCTATAGATAATTGCTGGATATAAGTTGCCTCAAGGTACAGACTGTTGCTGTTTTTATGACCTTTTTGCGGTCGTTTAGGAGGTATAGCAGTACTACATAGTTTGGTGTGGACATCGCCTAAAGTGTCGTGACTTCGGCTTTCATTTTGTCACTTTGATGGATCTTATTTCGGACTTATCATGAGACTCTTTTTATCGTCCGCTGAATATTGTATTTCTCGTATTTATTTAACGGATAGATAATTGCTGGATATAAGTTGCCCCAAGGTACAGACTGTTGCTGTTTTTGTGACCTTTTTGCGGTCGTCTAGGAGGTATAGCAGTACTACGTAGTTTGGTGTGGACATCACCTAAAGTGTCGTGACTTCGGCTTTCGTTTTGTCACTTTGATGGATCTCATTTCGGACTTATCATGAGACTCTCTTTTTATCGTCCGCTAAATGTCAGTGTTCTTAGAAGGTCCATCTATAACTTGATCGCTAACACCAAGGCCAGAAACATATGTCGTATCGCGCAAAACGCACTGTTCGGATTGCTATAGGCTATAGGCTGATGGGTGGGTTTTTTGGTTAGTCGCCAAAGTCATCACTATCTACCTGCCCTTATCCCACTCTAAGTGGGGTCGGCACAACATGTTATAAACATGCTTTCACATGATTTGGCTGCGTTTTTACGACCGGCCGCCTGCCTGATGCCAACTTACCTCTGTCGTATTTTACGACACCTCGGTAAGAAAGAGGGTGGTCTATTCTACTAAACCGGATACCACACGGTGGAACAACTTACCTTAGTCGCCTTTTACGACACCTTGGTAATAAATGAGGTTGGTCTATTCTACTCAGCCGGATACCACACGGCGGGTCGAGATCAGTCGTCAAAGTGTCAGTGGAAAAACAATTGTAGAGACGAATAAAGGTGTTGAAGTTGAGGTCTTTATGAAGGTCAGCGTTCAGAACCATAAAAAACCCGTGGCTGATTTACCAGGTAATTGCAATATGGATAAGCCTTCAACCAACTGGTGAGAGTTTGAATATGGTACTAGTAAGGTAGAGCTTGGCAATTTGTAAATAATTTATAGAATTAGACGTTACTTTTATTAGAGTAGCTAAAAAGCAAAATAAATGGTGGGGGTTGAATCAATTACTATATAACTATGCTTCAGATGATGCTTTGCTTGCGCAAATTTTTCAATGGTGCAAAAAAATACAAATAAATCGTTGTTAGTAAATATGTACTCACGTGGTTGGTTCATCTAAGAACAGGACCGGCGGGTTATCGATAAGTTCAACTGCGATAGACAACCTTTTTCTTTGTCCACCTGATAAATTACAGCATCTCGTCTTTTCTGTACCGATTAAACCTAATGTTTCGAGCACTTCGTTTATCTGGAAACAATAATTTAACTGTGTATATCAATTAAAATACCATTATCTGGGTTACCGAAGATTAACTCATTTAAATATTATGGAACCACATTCTGTTTACTTTCTTTTAAAAATGACCCGTTGGCGCAGTGGGTAGTAACCCAGTAACCCTGCCTTCAGCTCCGTGGATCGCGGGTTCGATTCGGGGCAACGTTTTCTATAAATGAATTTGTTGGTCTTCGAGTCTGGGTGTATATTTGTATTTAAGTACGTATTTAAAAAATATATAACTATATATTCACCAGTTGTCTGTTTACCATAACACAAGTATTAAGTTACTTACTTTGGGTGTAGGTGTCCCATATATATTTATGTTTAAAAATATTTTTTAATCAAAAGTACCCGGGTGACTGAGCCTGGCTAGGTAATTTTTATTTAATGGTATAAAAAAGATGAAACTTGAAAAAAAACAAAAAAAAATTGGGCAGAAGGTGCTTAATGACAGCTAAATATTATTCGCGTTCTATTCTACATTTTAGTATTTCTTCAGTGAATGAAAACAGGGATAAATGTCATTTCTTTAAAATGAAACGTAGCTAGATTAATTTTTCTCCCCAAAACCCCCTTCATCCTGAATCTATTGAAATCGTTGGAGCCGTTTCCAAGATTCAGTATATATGTAGCTCGGAAACGGCTCCAACGATTTTCCTGAAATTCAGCATATGTTTGGGGGAGAAAAATCAGTTTTTATAAATAAATAATAATAAATATATGGAACACTTACACACTCGGTCGTCCGTCCCCAAAGTAAGTAACTTAATACTTGTGTTATGGTAGACAGACAACTGGTGCATATATACTTATATATTTTTTAAATACATACTTAAATACAAATATACACCCAGACTCAAAGACCAACAAATTCATATATAGAAAACGTTGGCCCTTGGCGGGAATCGAACCCGCGACCCGCGGAGCAGAAGGCAGGGTTACTACCCACTGCTCCAACGGGCCAGTCATGTAATTGTGTTCATGTAATGTCATTTTTATGTAAAATAAATCGTTTTATCCCTGTTGTTGAACATTAAAAAATACTAAAATTTATATTGAATTGAATTTTTGCCATAAACTATTAAGTCAGCGTAGCTAATTCAGGGAACAGGCAGTCTCGATAAATGTAAATACCTGGGATCCCCAACTACATTATAATATTTCCTTTTTTAAAGTTTCTTTTTATTATTTTGTAAAAAAATACCAAGCAAGGCACGGTCAACCAGATATACCATTTAATCTTTCTCAGTGTTTTTCCTTTGTTTATCCGAAAGACATGTATCAATCATAGTGCATAAGAGTAAAACCTGTATTGGTAATCGGAACAATTATAACTGACTTCACGTTGTAAACATATAAAAAATAAGTGCACATAACAAAACAAGTTTGGTATAACTGAGGATTATGTGCTTAATGTTGCAAAAAATGTAGCCAAAATATCTAAATTTCAATTAAAATATTCAAAATATCTATGCTAATATATAAAGCTGAAGAGTTCGTTTGTTTGTTTGAACGCGGTAATATCTGGACCGAGTTGAAAAATTATAGTGTAAGATAAGCCCATTTTAAGGAAGGCTATACGACATCACGCTAAGAAGAGAACAAAAGTTTATAACCATATTAATTCCCCTGATATATTCCATGTATCCCTCCATCATTTTAGAAAAAAAATCTAAAAAAATCTTAGTGTATTTACTCAGCTTAGTTTTAATTCTAAATTTCAGTTTCATAATTATTATTGTATTGTTTTTTTTACATTTGCATGTGGTGTTTACCTTTAAGTAGTTTTACATTTAGACCTAGTGTAATAGTATAATAGAATATGTGTTAGAATTAAGTGTTAAAGCTGTTGGTAAACCTAATAAATTAAAAAAAAAAAAAGATGAATAGGAGAGCAGCAATAACAAATATTGTGAAAAGAGATTGTTTGTTTGAACGCGCTAATCTCAGGTACCGATTTGAAAAATTCTGAGTAAACAGTGATAGTTATTCAAAAATCATGTAAGACAGCATATGTCTAGCTTTTAAGGTTAACACACTTTAACCATTTCTTATCATTATCAAAATACTATATATCGGTTTTAATCTTTCAACGCAGGCGGAGCCGCTGGCGATTGCTAGTTATATGACGCTGCAACAGCGACATCTAGTGACAGCGATTCAAGCGCTATACAAATTGGCGTTACGCTAATGTCACTGAGTAGGTTAAAAAAACTCGCACTAAGCACACTGATGATGCTTAGGTTACGAGGCGAAACGATCGTAGAGATTGTCGTAGTAAGTGTGTGTAGTGCTTGTGTGGTGTGCTGTTGGTGGAGGCGTTTTGTGTGGTCTGGATTGGTCGTGTATGTATCTATACTAATATTAAATGAAAAATTTGTATGTATGTTTGTAATGTTTTCACACAAAAACTGGACCGATTTCAAAAATTCTTTCTCCATTGGAAAGCTGCATCTTTACTGAGTAACATAGGCTATATTATATTTAAAAAAATAGGAATACATACTAAAAATATAATAAGGTGTAAAAAATTAGTCATATAAATCTGTCATCGCATGCGCTGCGAAAACTATTGATGATATATTTCACAAAAATAAGTCTATAGTCCGACTCAGTGGATTTTCCACTGCCATGAGTCGGTATTTACGCGGGTGAAACCGCGGGATATTACTAGCAAGATATATGAACGTTGTATGCTTCCTACACTTTGCATTACATAGATTTTAGACAAAAGCGGTTTATATCAAAATAATCATAACTTATGAAAAAAGATAAACGTTAAAAGAAACACTATATGACGACGTAATAAGGAAAGAAAGGCTAAGTATTTATAGAACAGTCAAAGACCTGTCTGGATTTTGCCTCAGTGTTCAGCTTACAGGGTATGGTAATTATAAGTATGCGATTTTTCCGAAGGTTATTCATTCATATGTCACTACATACTAACAAATAATATAATAATAATACACTAATAACAAATAATAGCTGTGATGGCCTAGCGGTGCGACCGTGTGAATCTCTAGAGACGATCATGGGTTCAAACCCGGGCAGACACCAATGAGTTTTTCTATTAAAACTTATGTGTCTAATTGATAATTGCAATTTATCACACGCTTTTCGGTGAAAGAAAACATCGTAAGGAAACCTGCATATCTCTAGAGAATTCTGGGGATATGTGTAACCTACCAATCCGCATTAGAGCAGGTAGGTCGTAGCTCCAATCCTTCTCTCCAAAAATGGAGAGAGGAGGCCTATGCCCAGCAGTGGGATAGTAACAGGCCGTTACTTATGTTACAAAACAATATTTAACTGACTCGTTGGAGCAGTGGGTAGTGACACTGCCTTAGGCTCCGCGGGTCGCGGGTTCGATTCCCACCGAGGGCCAACATTTTCAATAAATGAATTTGTTGGTCTTTGAGCCTGGGTGTATATTTGTATTTAAGTATGTATTTAAATATATATATAAGTTTATATTCACCAGTTATCTGTCTACCATAACACATGTATTAAGTTACTTACTTTTGGGACGGACGACCGTGTGTGTAAGTGTCCCATATATTTATTATTATTATTCACCATTTATAAGGTGGCGACATAAACTTCAGTTTGGTTTGGGAGTCATAAGGTCTTCACGGACGAAGTCGCTGGTAGAAGCTACGTACACTACAAATATACTAAACTAAACATTTCCTTAAACGAGCAAATGTTTCATTCTAAGCGACATAGCTTCAATATAACTTTAACTATGTTCGCTCGTACTGACCTACAACTTAATTACTATTAGCCCTATATATGGTTACATTCAATCTTGTTTGCATTTAATTGCAGTCATAAATTGTTTCCTTTAATGACACTTATTAACACATTTGCCACACAGTTTTTTTTATAACAAGTAAAATGATACAGTATCTACAGAAAAGTTTAAATTAAGTGTAAGAAATATTCACATTAAACTGACGAGTAAGACTTAAAGCTGTACCGTTGACATTTTTTTTTTAATTTTTCACTTAAATGTTTTTACTTTGTATGGACGTTGTTTTTTTCTCCATGTTTATATTATAGTAATTCAATTTTTCTTTATTTTTTTTTTGTAAACTATTTTTTAACTTATTTTTTTAATAAGATAAGAAATATTTAATAATTAAAAAGAGTTATTTTAATTATGACGTAACCCAAATGTTGGTAATTAAATTTTCTTTCTTAGCTCAGATATGTGACTTGTACGAAATAAAAAAAATAGCGACGTTAAAGAAAATTTGCATTTGTATAATACTCATATCAATTAGACAATCCTTCAGTGTCAGAAATCAAGTCTTCAAAGTTAGATTATGCCAATCTTATCTTGCTTACGATAAGTCAATCACGACATATTTAAGTAAATTTTATCTCTAAATTCTCACACGCGAACCAGTTTAACCGAATTCAGTAGCTTCCACCTACATCCCAGTTAGGACTAACCACCGAAAATATAGGAGTCCGATATGACCCTAACGATCAAATAACGATCGCAAACACAGCTACACCTACATATACAGCATCTTCACCGTCGAAGACAAGGTCCTAGTTTTCTGACGTTTGTTAGCTTTTTTTTATGTCAGGAAAACCCGTTAAGGGTCATCACCGCCCGACGGGGACGAGCGGCGGGTATGTCGGACTCGCACCGCCTAAAAACCTGACATTGCTCCACCACGCTGCTGGTGGCGGGGACAGGGTACCGTTGTACACATTGGCCCCATCGCCGCCAGCAGCAACTCTGAACCCCAGAGTGCGCCACCTCTGGGTCGGGGCCTCTCTAAAAGTGGCCCCTCTCTCCGCTTATCTCCTCGGGAACCTTTTCAGATAGGCGTCCGATAAACGACGTTGGTTGGCTTGTCACCACCGTTTTGACGTCGTCGGACTAAATACAGTCATACCATCATCCCTCCACTACGCGTCGCCCTAAGTCGTGGTCCGGCCGCACAGGAGACACCGTTAGTATGACTTTCCCAGACACTAGTAGAGCCTCTGCCCTCAACTCTCCGATTTCGCAACCTCGACGTTGATTCGCTGCATTCATTAATTCGCATTTGCTCGCCTGTTCTACCCGAAGACGCTGTAAAATCCCTTAGGTCTAAGAGCATATAGTCTGTTCGAAAAAAAATGTCCAAGTTGCCCATCCTGACGTTGACAGATATTATCTCTATAACTAGTTAACATAAACCATTTGCAATTTTCCTTGTATGGATTAATCTATACTACAAAAATGTACATTGCTTTAAGTAACATAATGTTCATGGTTGCGTCTCTTATTAATTTTTGTTATGTGACTTACTCGTTTATTTATATAGGGTTCAGATGTAAACATTGTAAGATCAAGCTGCCCTGCGGCTTCGCTTCAACTCAACAGTTCAATTAACCGTACTTGTTTGCTATTTTTTTTAAATGTGTCTTTCCCTGACACCCAGGGATACTTTTGATCCTTTATGGATTTATGGAGACGTTCATCGGACAACTTTAAAAAATAACTCGACTTTTACCTATTATCTACATATCCATCTTAATCTTGATGCCTATATCCTACATATTCGCAAAAGGCGCAGCTAGTTAAAAAATGTATTCTACGTATGTCATAGACAATTTTAATTATATGCAGTTTATCAGTGTTGCCAGTGATGACATACGGATCCGAAACTTGGTCGCTAACTATGGACCTCATTAGAAAGCTCAGAGTCACTCGCCGATGAAGCGAGCTCGAGGTTTCTTTACGTGATCAAATCGGAAATTAGAAGATCCGTAGAAGAAACAAAATCTCCGACAGTTTTGTCAGGCAGCTACACTACGAAGCTGAAGTGGCGATGGGCGGGGCACATAGTGCAGAGAACCGATGGGTGTTATGGTTACTAAGGTGTTAGAATAGCGACTCCGCACCGGAAAATGCAGAATAGGTAGACGCCCTACTAGATAGACTAATGACCTCAAAAAAGTCGCAGGGAACCGCTGGATCCAAGCGGCACAAGATCATATTGTGGTGTGGAGATCCCGAAGAGACCTATGTCCAGCAATGGACGTCCATTGTTTGAAAGAGAGTAAGGTAACCCTATTTATATAAAATACTTACAATAGTATTTTTTAACTTTGGCGTCAATGTGTTTCCCAGTTTCAAATCTGTGGCGAACTGCATCAACTCCGCAACCGTGAACAGCGGATTTAGCCTGTCGTCTTGTAAAATATAACAGGATTTTTTGCGATACGCCTCGAGAGACTGTCGGCAATTGTTATTGTTATTCAATTCGCATATCAGATCACCAGCTCGGATCGATCCTTTTACGCCATTTACGCTGTAACAAATTTTTAAATCTTTCAAATTATATATAAGTTGCATCCGCGAATTTTTTGCGTCAACGTAAAATATTAAATTACCTTCTATGAACTATGAAACTTGGTATGGAACACTGCAGTGTGATCCTCCTCATATATCGTGGTGGTAGAAGTGTAATATTATGAAATGGTAAATCGAAGAATCTCTAAGAATCGATATGCAGTTATCGATAAGTCACGCATCGCTCGCGCCTGCCCCTTTTGCACAGATGTTTTATTATAGCGGGTGGCGACTTATTAATACATAGTATAGTAAATAGTATAGTAGGCACTCAATAAGGTAAGAGCATTAGTAATTGACCATAATAAGCTAATATAACATAATAAGCGTTTTGTTTGTTGTAGCTAATAAAAAATATTAATTTATAATATTAAACTTCAAATGAACAATGGACTACATTTCTGAGGTTTTGGGCAGTTATTAATAGATGGCATATAAATGATTTACCGTATTTTATTCAGAGTATATGCGATATTGTACTGTTTGCTGATGACACATCTTTGATATTTAAAATAAATAGAAATGACGACAAATTTGACGAAGTAAACAGTGGTTTGTCGCAGGTTGCTCATTGGTTCAGACAAAATAATTTAGTACTGAACTCAAATAAAACAAAATGGATAGAATTTGTATTACCTAATGCTGCTAAAACAGCAAATAGACTTTTTATAAATAATGTTTCACTAAAAACAGATAACGCAACTGTATTTTTGGGAATGACTTTGGATACAAAACTCCAATGGAGCACACACATAACAACTCTTGCAGGGAAACTCAGTTCAGCGGCCTATGCCGTTCGAAAGATTAGACAGTTTACTGACGTCGAAACGGCAAAACTTGTTTATTTTGCTTACTTCCATAGTGTTATGTCCTATGGAATATTGCTATGGGGTAAATGCGCGGATAATGAAAAAATCTTTGTATTACAAAAAAGAGCCGTACGTGGCATTTACAATTTAAGACCGCGGGATTCCCTGCGAGAGAAGTTTAAGGAAATAGGTATTCTTACATTTGCTTCACAGTATATTTTAAGTAATTTAATTTTTGTATATAAAAATATAAAAATTATAAAACAATAGGCGATGTATATAATAGACAAAGTAGGAACCGACATAAGCTTGCGGCTCCTGCTTTGCGCCTTGAAAAAGTACGTAAGTCGTTTGTGGGTTTGGGTATAAGATTCTATAATAAAATTCCGCAATCAATTTTAACTTTGCCGTTACAGCAGTTTAAAAACACTATTAAGGAGAGGCTGATACAGAAAGCCTACTATACTGTTGAGGATTATTTGGACGATAAAAATGCGTGGATATAAATATTGTTCGACCCTGTACAAGATAGAAACATTAAATGTAACTAGTATTAAGAATTGTATTTTTTAAAAAGAGCAACCGCCGAGTTTCTTGCTGGCTCTTCTCGGTAGGAACAGCTTTCCGAACCAGCAGTAGAGTTGACGATTCAAAAGCACTTGTTTACAAGTTTATTTGAATAAAGAATATTTTGAATTTGAATTTGAATTTTGATGGCAATTACAAATGTATCTTTTATAAGCTACAACAAACAAATTATTATTTATAATTTCATACAAAATGGTCAACTACTAGTACATGATCAATTACTAGTGCCCTTACCTTAATTTATAATCAAATATAAACTTACTAAAATCCAGTAAGAGCGTTCAGGAGAGAAGTCTTCCCAGCACCAGATGGGCCCATGATTGCGGTCAGTTGACCGGATTTGAAGAGACCGGATACATTTCTCAAAATAGTCTTTTTCTCTGTAACAAGCAATTAACGGTTTCAGTTTTGTCTGACATAACTTTATGGTGTTTTATAATAGAAGACTATTTATAATATAAAAAAATATACAGTCCTGTAGTTTAGTTATTAGTTAAAGTTCGTTTATGGCACCGTCGGTAGGACAAATAATTTTAATTGAAGTTTCGAACATAAACGTAATTATTGTTAGTTAATCATAAGAGATAGAGACATGTTGTCGCATGTTTTCCTAGCCTTATTGTATGTCTACAATTCTCTAGTGCATTACTTTATTGTATCTCTGCTGGTTCATACGGCGGACGCAGGTAAATTTTAAAGTAGACGAGTTTTATTACACCGACCTCTTCAGCACAATTTACGTAAAACAGTAATAATCTTATACTGTATTAATCTTAACCTTCGGGAAGAATTGCACTATCGTTGAGTAAAAACCGTATAAAAATTCGTTCAATAGTTCGTTCGTTTGAGAAATTATATCACATACAGACAGACAGCTTTTGGGGACTTTGTTTTATAATAATTATAGATGTGTTTTGTAAGTTAACATCAAAATTGTAATATCTTTGGTATCAGCAATAGAAAAGGCTGTAGATTATGTTTTTATTTTTTTATTTATTTTTTTAAATATTTACAGCAAAAATGTACAAGTTATATCTATCTTAAATTACTTACACGCTAGGACTATACAAATCATGCCCACGTGGATGCTGTAGATTAAACTTAGATTAAAATTATTGCATTTTTTTGATTAGTTTATTATTATCAAGCTGTGATGGCCTAGCGGTGCGACCGTGTGAATCTCTAGAGACGATCATGGGTTCAAACCCGGGCAGACACCAATGAGTTTTTCTAATAAAAACTTATGTGTCTAATTGATAATTGCAATTTATCACACGCTTTTCGGTGAAGGAAAACATCGTGAGGAAACCTGCATATCTCTAGAGAATTCCGGGGATATGTGTAACCTACCAATCCGCATTGGAGCAGCGTGGTAGGTCTTAGCTCCAACCCTTCTCTCCAAAAATGGAGAGAGGAGGCCTATGCCCAGCAGTGGGATAGTAACAGGCCGTTACTTACTTACTTTTTTATTATTATCAATTAGGATCATAAGTTTTAACAGTGTAACTCATTAGTGCCTGCTTGGGGTTTATATCTGTGTCACCCCCCCACCCCCCTATATAATCAAACGTTCTCACCGTACGGCTATCGAAGTTCACAGCGATTAGCATTTTAACAATAGGTCAAACACAATCCGATATAACAATGGCCGACGATTTCCCAAAGAGCATAAGGTTTTATTAAATAATGAATTATTTATATTCTTAAAAAAAACTTTAAAATCATTTTTATTTTGTCACGTAGCCAAGTCGTAATTCCTTTGTATGATTTGACGCCATAATAATTTTACTGTATTTTATTGCTAGCGAAGTTTATAAAATACTAGTAATATCCCGCGGTTACACCCGCGTACATACCGATTTCATGGCAGTGGAAAGTCTACTAAGTCGGACTATAGACTTATTTTTGTTAAGATAAAAGTTTTTTCCATTCAAGTTTAAAAATGTAATGTAACCTATGTTGCTCAGTAAAGATGCAGCTTTCCAATGGTGAAAGCATTTTTAAAATCGGTCCAGTAGTTTTTGCGTGAAAACATAACAAACATACATACAATTTTTTCCTCTTTATAATATTAGTGTAAATATTAACATACCATCATAGCATACCAAAAGTAATAATAAAATTATTTTCCTATAAATATATAATGCTAAATGTAAAGTAGACTATCCGTTTTCATACTCGATACATGCAAGATTCGTAAAACAAACTCCACCACTATACAGAAGCACTGCACACGTTCACTACCACAAACTCAACAATCGTTTCGCCCCGCAACCGAAGCATCATCAGGAGATTCAGGATTATTCATTGGTATCCAGCTGAGTAGAACAGACCACCCTCAATTCTTACCGAAGTGTCGTAAGCGGCGACTAAGGTAAGTCGAACTTCCGTGTGGTATCCGTCTGAGTAGAATAGACTAACCCCATTACCTTTCGAGGTATCATAAAAGGCGACTAAGGTAAGTTTACCCACAGTGTGGTATCCAGCTGAGTAGAATAGACAACCCTCATTTCTTACCGAAGTGTCGTAAGAGGCGACTAAGGTAAGTCGACCCGCCGTGTGGTATCCGGCTGAGTAGAATAGACAACCCTGTTTCTTACCGAGGTGTCGTAAAATAAGGTAAGTTGACGTAAGGCAGGCGGCCGGTCGTAAAATACGAAGCCAAAACATGTGACAACATGTTTAGAGTGTTTTGATGTTTTCAATTGGCTTATTTTATAATACATAGTCATAGTTTGTAATTAAATTGTAAAAACGCTGTCGGATTACTAAATAAATAAAAAAATATAATAATAATAAATATTATGTTGTGCCGGCCCCACT
Source organism: Morpho helenor (assembly GCA_029227775.1). NCBI lineage: Eukaryota > Metazoa > Arthropoda > Insecta > Lepidoptera > Nymphalidae > Morpho > Morpho helenor. The sequence goes on from JARGCU010000010.1 coordinate 3,677,002, forward strand.
TAGAGCAAGATAAGGCCTGGAAAATAATGATTCATATTTAAAACTTATAGAGCGAGATCCCGTGAGCGCCAGACCTTCGTCAAGCTGAAACTTTGTCAGTGCATGCATTAATGTAATGGTGGCCTTCTATTTTTACTGACTCTTTATCAAACCGGCAGTGTGCTCTAAAAACATTGTTATTTATCCGACTCATTTAAAATTGCATTCGTTGTTTACAATCTTTTGCCTTGTAAAAATGAAGTATAAATTCAGAGCTGCTTATATTAGTAGTACCTAAAAAATAAAAAAAGTTTAATATCTAGACGATTCTAAACGTTGAAGGCCAACCGGTAGATCGTTTAAACTGTTGTTTATTTGTAGGATTTAAGGATTATATATTAGAACCGAAACCGGCTGAGTAGAATAGATCACCCTCATTTCTTACCGAGGTGTCGTAAAAGGCGATTTAGGTAAGTTGACCCACCGTGTGGAATCCGGTTTAGTAGAATAGACCACCCTTCTTACCGAGGTGTCGTAAAATACGACTAAGGTAATTTGACGTCAGGCAGGAGGCTGGTCGTAAAAACGCAGCTCAATCATGTTACAGCGCGTTTATAACATGCTGTACCGACCCCACTTACAGTGGGATATTATAATAGAACCGAAATAAAATTTCGGCAACAATTTACATGAAACTAAGTATGTAGGTTTCGCGTGTGATAAATCCATGAAGGTTTCATTTAAAAAAAATATCGTTTTACCCCTGTTTTCAGGCACTAGATAACTGCTACAATATTATTAGAAAACAAACGGTAATTACGCTGTCATTTGCAAAAGTTAATGGTTGATGACGGACTAAAGAAGTGAATATACCCCTGTTCAAGTCCAGATATCACTAACCTTTTTTTTCATATTGCATCTTTTTTATATCTTCTAAAAAATTCCGAGTAAAGTTGGTCACTCAGATATTAATAAATTATACTTTTCATTGTTTGTAATACATCATTAAATGTTTTAACGTATTACTTATGTTCTTTAAGTCGAAAATTCCATTTTTAATATTAAAATTCATGTATGTTACTTAAGCTGTGATGGCCTAGCGGTGCGACCGTGTGAATCTCTAGAGACGATCATGGGTTCAAACCCGGGCAGACACCAATGAGTTTTTCTATTAAAAACTTATGTGTCTAATTGATAATTGCAATTTATCACACGCTTTTCGGTGAAGGAAAACATCGTGAGGAAACCTGCATATCTCTAGAGAATTCCGGGGATATGTGTAACCTACCAATACGCATTGGAGCAGCGTGGTAGGTCTTAGCTCCAACCCTACTCTCCAAAAATGGAGAGAGGAGGTCTATGCCCAGCAGTGGGATAGTAACAGGCCGTTACTTACTTTACTTTACTTAATTACTATGTTACTTAGAGGGGCAATATAATTTTTATCGTGGGGCATGCACCAAAAAAGGTAGGGAAACACTGCACTATAGCATTTCTGGGCAAAGTTCTCCCTTTGGAGAAAAGGGTGGAGTTAAGAACCACACTGATCCCACGAATTCTGTTAAGTCAATCAGAAAAAACTTGTTGTCTATCTGTATTTGAAACGGTGACTCCGTAACAAAGATGTGTAAAAGCATTGGCGCAATTGCTGAGCTTTAAATATTAATCCTCTTGACTAAAATTTACGGTAAAGTTTTTTTTTTTTTTTTAATCTTTATTTTTGGGGGTTTTTTCTCAAGGAAAATGCCACCCCCATAGTAACTACAAACTAACCTTACTTTCTACGACTTATGCCTACTTTAACCACATTGTAAAGCAATTTCGCTTCTCCCGAATCTGGAGAAGCCAACGGTAAAGTTAATAAAGGTGTTTTTAATGTTGAAGGTAAAGAATGATCTTAATATAAGACTTTTACTTCCGTATAGTTGTAATTATAGATTTAGACAGGCTTAAAGTTTATGCATATATAATAAAGTACCTACTGGACCGAGCCTTGCTCGATAATTTTTTACAAAAAAAAGAAACTTAAAAAAAAGAAAAAATAATTAGTTGGGGCTCGATCCTAGGGTACATTTACATCACCTAAATTAAATGACATTAGTTACAATTCTTGAGACTGCCCGTTTCCCGAATAAGCTACGCTGACTTGACAGTTTACGGCAAAAATAGTGTTTTATATTCAATATAAATTTTAGTATATTTTAATGCCCAAAAAGAGGGATAAAACGATTTTTTCCATAAAACCTAGCTAGATCGATTTTTCTCCACCAAAACCCCTACATTCCGAATTTCAGGAAAATCGTCAATAAGTAAATTATTTAATAATATCTACTTGCTTACGATGATTTTTATTATCGGTCCAAGATAAAAAGTGGGAATTTAATTAAAATATTATTTAAATGTAAGAAATACAAAATCTTATTTTATCTCATTAATAAGAATGTATAATTAAAACAGCACAAAAAATTGTTAACAGTGACTTCAGACGACAGAGTAAAATACTTTTGGGGTCCTCGTATAAGAAAATATATGTAAATACAAAATATAAAATGATAATAATGGAAAAATGTTAATTTCTTAAACATATTGACTGGCTCGTTGGCGCAGTGGGTAGTGAACCTGCCTTCAGCCCCGCGGGTCGCAGGTTCGAGTCCCGCCGAAGGCCAACATTTTCTATAAATGAATTTGTTGATCTTCGAGCTTGGGTGTATATTTGTATTTAAATATATATTTAAAACTTATATATGTATATTTTCACCAGTTAGCTGTCTACCATAACACAAGTATTAAATTACTTACTTTGGGGACGGGACGATCGTGTGTGTAAGTGTCCCATATAAGTAAGTAAGTAACGGCCTGTTACTATCCCACTGCTGAGAATAGGCCTCTTCTCTCCATTTTTGGAGAGAAGGATTGGAGCTAAGAACTACCACGCTGGTCCAATGCGGATTGGTTACACATACCTCCAGAATTCTCTACAGATATGCAGGTTTCCTCACGATGTTTTCCTTCACCGTAAAGCGTGTGATAAATTGCAATTATCAATTAGACACATAAGTTTTTAAGAGAAAAACTCATTGGTGTCTGCCCGGGTTTGAACCCGTGATCGTCTCTAGAGATTCACACGGTCGCACCGCTGGGCCATCACAGCTTGTGTCCCATATATTTATATTTATTTATTTATATTTCTTAGGTATATTACACCGTGTGGTATCAGGCTGAATAGAATAGTACCACCCTTATTTCTTACCGAGTTGTCGTAAAAGGTGACTAAGGTAAGTTGACCCACCGTGTGGTATCCGGTTGAGTGGAATAGACCACCCTCTTTCTTACCGAGGTGTCGTAAAAGGCGCCTAAGATAAGTTGACCCGTCGTGTGGTATCCGGTTAAGTAGCACCCTCTTTCTGTAAGAAATGAGGGTAGTCTATTCTAGTCAGCCGGATATTACACGGCGGGTAAACTTACCTTAGTCGCCTTTTACGACACCTCGGTACGAAATGAGGGTGGTATATTCTACTCAGCCGGATATCACACGGCTTATATAGGATAGGATTAACGTTTCTTAATGATGTAATACATATTCTAGTCTAAATTCGGTAATTATTACCTAAATGTTAAATGTTTTAGATAAATAAAGCTAAAGAATAATTATTTATAGACCTACGCGTTACTTTGTGGAGATCCATAATACAAAAGTAATAATAAAATTATTTTGCTATAATCTGCGATGAAGTAAAATAGAAAATATATATAATGATAAATGTTGAGTGGACAATCCGTTTTCATACCTGATACATGCAGGATTCGTAAAAACACATGAATAAACCTCCACCACCGCCACCACAATACACAAGCACTACACACGTTCACTATCAACAATAAAACTCAACAATCGTTTCGTCCCGCATCCGAAGGATAGGATCATCAGGATATAGGCTCCATTGCAAAATTGCATAGCGACGCATCACCCAAGCAACTATACATATTTTTTTTTATATGCATATTTATACATTATATATGTATATTTTTATTAGATTCGCACATCACAAAAACTAATACATAGATTAAACTAAATTTAAACACAACGTCACATTTTATGTGTGTTATCTTAAATACATTTTGAAGTTTTTCTGTCTCTATTAATCATAATTACTGGCGAAGTTTAAACCAGTTTAAATATTTTAATATGCAAATTTGTATGATACGGCATTAAATAAATGCACTGGTCATTTGTACATATTATTTGGCATAATTAGATTTTCTCAAATATCGATGAAAAAAAATCTCAAACAAACTAAATACGATACATAAAAACATAAAAATATAAAGAATTATAAAACGATAGGTGATGTATACAATAGACAAAGCAGGAACCGACATAAACTTGCGGTTCCTGCTTTGCGCCTTGCAAAAGTGCGTAACTCGTTTATGGGTTTTGGTATAAGATTCTATAATAAAATTCCGCAATCAATTTCAGCACTGCCATTACAGCAGTTTTAAAACACTGTTAAAAAGAGGCTGCTACAGAAAGCCTACTATATATACTCTTGAAGATTATTTAGAAGATAAGAATGTGTGGATATAGCTCTCTTTGAACCTGTACAAGACAGTAACGACTTAATGTAAATAATATTAAGAATTATATTTTTAAAAAGAGCAACCGCCGAGTTTCTTGCTGGCTCTTCTCGGTAGGAACAGCTTTCCGAACCAGCAGTAGAGTTGACGATTCAAAAGCACTTGTTTACAAGTTTATTTAAATAAAGAATAATTTGAATTTGAATTTGATATCTTTATCTTTCTTTAATATTTAAGTGAGTTAATCTTGTTTGTATATATATAAATATATTTTCTGAATATCGGAAAGGGCTCTAACGATTTTTCTGAAATACAGCATGTAGGGAGTTTTGGGGGAGAAAAATCGATCTAGCTAGGTTGTATATAAAAAAAACGTTTTATCTGTGTTTTTGGGAATTTAAAAAAATTAAAACGAAAGAATTTTTAGCAGTCAAAAACGTAATGTTGCGATAGCCAATGTTCGAAACCCGGGTTCGAATCCCACATGTCATCGGCGTCTTCTTTCTTCTTTTATTTTTATATTTTTTTTTTATCTTTTAAAAAATTGCCAAGCAAGGCCTGGTCACCCAGGTACTAAACATAATAAAAACTTTATACAAAATTTTATTTTAATTCCCTCGTCTGGAGCCAATCCTGGCAGCAGAATCAGGTCATGCTTATCATAAACATGCATTATCATTGGGACTTGACCATTACGTAAAATTTCAACTCAATCGGATACCGGGAAGTGGGTCAAATTTAACTTGCAAGATTCCACCTACACATATATACGCAAGTTATTTATTTATTTCTTTTTATACATATATTTAGAAAAGAGAAAGAAAATTTTAAAAAAGCACATGTATAAGATGGACTTATCCCCAAAAGGGATCTCTTCCAGTCAACCTTTGAGTAATAGAAGGAAAAGGACAAGAATTGAAGAAGAAAGAGAGTACGGGTCAAATAGAGAAAAAGAAAAAGTTAAATAAAAGCTTTTAAAAATGAGAGCCCGCTGTGTTAGTTAAAAGGTTCACTGACCTATTATGTCCAAAAAAACAGGGAGAGTAAATTTGTGTTTTGTCTCCTTCGCACTTGTATTTAGTATCTTGGTCAAGGTTATGTATTACATACGAAATAAAATGGAATGGAGTACGGTCATTCTATATCACGTATCTTTTATTAAAAACGTAAAATAATTCTTGTTACTTCATTAAATTAATTCATTTTTTATGTAGACTGTTAAGGTGTCATCATCCTACTGCCCTTATCCCACTCTTAGTGGGGTTGGCACAACATGTTACAAACTAGTTGTCACATGATTTGGCTACATATTTTACGAGAGTCCGTCTGCCTGACGTCAACGTACCTTAGTCGTATTTTACGACACCTCGGTAAGAAATGAGGGTGGTACTATCCTATTCAGCCGGATACCACACGGCGTACAGACATAATATGAGTATGGATTTAAAATTATACCTATATGAAATATATTAGGTATACTATATTAAATTTAATTACATTTAAACATACTCGTAGCGTAGAAAATCTTAATGTTAGTTGGATGTCAAATATGTGAATTTAATTATTATATGATTAATACATGAAGGTCACATAAGATAGAATATAATTAAAATTCAAGATAACATTAAAAGCAAGACAGGAAACTTTAGGGGAACATAAATTTTTAGGAATTTTTGAAACAAACTAACTTTAAGTCGCTGACTATGGGCCTCATAAGAAAGCTCAGAGTCACTCAGCGGGCGATGGAACGGGCTATGCTCGGTATCTTTACGTGATCAAATCAGAAATGAGGAGATCCGTAGAAGAACCAGAGTTACCGACATAGCTCATCGTATCGCGAATCTGAAGTGGCAATGGGCGGGGCACGTAGTACGTAGAACCGATGGGCGTTAGGGTCCTAAGGTGCTGGAATGGCGACCTCGCACTGGAAAGCGCAGCGTTGGTAGGCCCCCAACGAGGTGGACTGACGACCTCAAAAAGGTCGCGGGGAGCCGCTGGATCCAAGCGGCACAAAATCGTGGATTGTGGCGATCCCTTAAGGAGACCTATGTTCAACAGTGGACGTCCACCGGTTGAGAAAGAAGAAGAAGAAGAAGAACTTTAATTAAAGTAACGGCCTGCTACTATCCCACTGGACATAGGCCTCCTCTTTTCTTTTCCGGAAAGAAGTATTGGAGCTAAAACCTAATCTGCTCTAATGCGGATTGGTAGGTTGCACGTATCTCTAGATATATCGTGTTGCCTAATGATGTTTTCCTTCACCGAAAAGCGTGTAATAAATTGCATTTATCAATTAGACACATAAGTTTTAAAAGAAAAGTTCATTGGTCAACCCGTAACCTCCTCGAACGAGTCGCACGTTGTTACCGCTGGTTTATAACAGCCTAATTAATAAATAGTATATTGTAATTGTTTATAAATAATATATGTATTACTAGCTTTTACCCGCGACTTCGTTCGCGTGGACTGTTGTAGTGTAATAGGTCTATAATAGATGGCGCTTTTCCATGTCGTCCTATTCCTACAGAAAAAATGTGTGAAACGTGTGAAGTAACCTGTGAGATAACTATAATATATGTTATTCCGGTACAAACTTTCGCATTTATAATATTAGTAAGATAGGATAGACGTTTCTTAATGATTAAATACATATCCTAGTCAAAATTCGGTAATTATTACATAAATATATTTTTTTAGATAAATAAAGCTAGTGAATAATTATAATATAATTATATTATAATATAAATATAATAGAATTAGGCGTTACTTTGCGGAGATCAAACGTACCAATAAAAGTTAAAAAAGTACTAATAAAATTATATTGCTATCATTCGCGATGAAGTAAAATAGAAAACATATATAATGCTAAATGTAGAGTAGACAAACCGTTTTCATACCTGATACATGCAGGTTTCGTAAAAACATATGCAGAAATCTCCACCACCGCACCACAATACACAAGCATTACATACGTTCACTATCACAACCAAAGCATCAGGTGATAGACTCCACGACAAAATCGCAAAATCGCCTTTGCGATTTTGTAGTGCTTGTGTATTGTGGTGGCGGTGGTGGAGGTTTGTGCATGTGTTTTTACGAATCCTGAATGTAACAGGTATGAAAACAGATTGTCCACTCTACATTTAGCATTATATATATTTAACTTCTTGCGGTTTATAATATATAATTTTATTATTACTTTTGTAAAGCTAGATAATAAAAGGTTTTTTTTATAATGCTCTATGACTAGAACTAACTACACGTTATCCAATACCTTTGGTCGAATTATGTATTTAATTAGCATTTAAATCGCACATTTACGTACAGTGACTTTTAAATTACCGTTTATTATCTACCTGTTTCAATTAGTATTACCGGTATAAAGACCTTGTAGATATCATGTACCCGTAGTACTTACAGTGTAATACTGTCATCTTCATAACTAAACAAACAAATCGTAGTGTGTTGAGAAAGTGTTATTGTATAAGCAAACTGACAAAAATAACCTTAACCTAACAAATCCTATACCTATTTCCCAAAAACAGAAATAGTTACAACATTGCGTAGCTGTTAATTTTGTCGCAGACTTATTGAATTTGAGATTCGTTTATGAATCTAAATGTTGACTTAAAAAAGTTGTTTTGGCGTTATAGTGATATAAAAAAGTTATTACCGCAAATTCGTGTGCATTTTTCGTATTTATACATATTATTTTATGTTTCCTGTAGGTGGTAGTGTGTGTGCTGTGGTAGCCCAGCGGTAGCACCGTGCGACTCTTTCGATGAGGTCACGGGTTCAAACCCGGGCCGAAACCAATGAATTTTTCTGTTAAAAACTTGTGTCTAATTGATAATTGCAATTTATCACACGCTTTTGGGTGTAGGAAAACATCGTGAGGAAACCTGCATATCTCTAGAGAATTCTGGGGTTATGTGGAACCTACCAATCCGCATTGGAGCAGCGTAGTAGGTCTTAGCTCCAATCCTTCTCTCCAACAAATGGAGAGAAGAGGCCTATTCTCAGCAGTGGGATAGTAACAGGCCGCTACTTATGTTTCTTGCTCGCGAAGTACCGCGGTGTGGTATCCGCCTGAGTAGAATAGGCCACCCTCATTTCTTACCGAGGTGTCGTGAAAGGCGACTAAGATAAGTTGAGCCACTGACAAATCCGTTATGTAGATTTTGGGAAAATCGATCACGTACATACAACTTTTTAAACTACGTGCTTCGTAAAAGATCCCAATTTTGAAAACAACGCAAACGAATACATTAAACGTCAATTAGCCAGACCATAAATTAAAATTCGATCAATATAAATAAAATATGTACCTAAAATTTTGTTTACATGCGCAATTATAATTATTTCCAATGATAGCCTTCAAAAGATTTGGTGATAAAATGAATAAAAGCGATATCAAAATTAACGACGCAGAAGCAAGGTAGTAATTAATTACACCGGCACACAACAAAAAGTTGAAATGTATTTGACTGGACCAACCTATGGGTACGTATTACGACCCACTTTACCCTAAATTCAAGGTCAGTTTGATCGATAAACCCTCAAAATTACTTAAGAGAGCAAAATTACTTTATAAGAGCGTTTATCTCCTTGTAGAAACTCGAAGAGTCTTATATATATGTCTTATACGATATCAATCTCATTTATTAGCGATGTCAGGAATTTCACTTATAATTTTAGTGATCTCACAAGGAAAAGGCTACCAAATAATGCATCAACAAGAGTTAAAAGTACAGCTATAACATATGGAACAAGCCAAACAAGTATAGACAGGCTAACGTAATAATAATTTAGAATTATTATGCCAGGAGGATTCTACCGCCAGTTTGGACCGCTGTCATCCACTAAGAAGAACTGGCAAGAAAATCAATGGTTGCTCTTATCAATATTAACTATTTGAGGTTAGATTATAACAACTCGTAATATAATAATTCTCAATGTAGGTTGACGCGGATCTACCCAAACCAACATAAAGACGTCACAGTAACTAAACATAGTTCAATTTGTAATGACTGAATTAGATTTAACCATCTTTTCTAAATAAGGCAAATTGTAACGCGATCTAGACACGTGGGTGTTTTATAATCGTATAAGTCAAGCCTCCATGTGGTAGAGCAATCTAGCCGCATAAGCGTCTAATATAACGGAGAATGAAGAATTTCAAGTGAAAATAAGTAATAAAAAAACATAGGCTGAGTAGGAATTTTACACTCTGGTGGTTCGTATAATAAATTAAGAGCAAAGATTCTGACCAGTTGCAGACATCATATCAATGTTGGTATCTGTTTAAAGTTTTAGCACATCTGTACTCTGTATATATGTGAGGATAAAAGAAGTTGAATGTAAAATAAATTTAAAAAAACTGCGTTTTTTGTAAGTACTATCCTTTATGGGTCAGGCTTTTTCAGTTTTTAACTTTTTCCTTTTTATTAGACAATCGCATGGAAAATTTTGTTTACAGTTGGATAATCAGAACATAACTCAGGTAGAATTTTGATTTATTCCGCGTTGAAATTCAATTGCCTGATTCTTTAGAAGTACCTTGAAAAATCTAAGGTTCATTTTTTTCTCGATTCGACTGTATGCTGTAATCATTTATGAATCCGAAACGTGATCGCTGAATGTTCTTCTCATAGAAAGCCTAAAATCTCCCAGGGCAACGATACAAGAGATTTAAAATATCAAAAGATACCACACAATTGCACACAAGTTATGGTAAACTGCATTACAGCCATTAAATATTGTAAGTTATGTGAATACCAATTCGTCATAATGATAAATAAAATAAAATAAAATAGAAAATTTGATTAAGTGGATAAGAATGAATACTGTTTCCTTCCTTCTAAATAGCTTTTCAATTGTCATATCGAACGGAATTATTTTTTTAGAAGTTAGAATACTATATTAATGTATTTTAAAAAGAAAGATATATAAAATCGCGTAGTTTTCTGCTAACCTGTAAAAGAGGAATATTCTCACTTTAAATATTTTGTTATATCTCAACGGAATTAGGTGGACTTGTTTGTTAAAAGTTTTTTTTTAACATTATGTACAATTATCGCCACATTTGAAAAAGGCGGTATATTTTTGGTTCAAAATATTTTAAAAAATCCGCCATTTGAAGTCTGAAAATTTCTTCAGTTTCCTTTAAACGTTCCTCATTAATCATTCTGTCTATTGGAGAAAATCTCATGATGATCCATTCATTAGTTATCTAATTTAAAACAGACTGACAGAAACACAGACGAGACGGAGGACTTGTTTATATATAGATGTAACAAACCAGTTTTATGCGTTATAGGTTATTAGTATTTTATATTTGTAGTTGTTCATAGGCCAAAGGTACAAAACACTCGATTACAATAGGATACTCGGATAGTCGAATCGGCCATCTGTGAACATTTAATTAATCACTAGACCACGGTGAATCCAAGGCTATTATAATCCCATTATTTTCCAAGGTCACCAATAAAAGCTATAGAAATCTAAAAAATATGCAACCTGACATATTTTTTTTTTTTTTTTCTAATTATTTTTTCATCAACAATATGAGATCCTATCTATATCTCTATCTATAATTATTATAAAACAAAGTCCGTAAAAGCTGTCCGTAAGTGATCGATTTTCTCCAAATCTACTAAACATATTTAGTACATTAACGTTATATGTAAATTGTGTTGAAAAGGTCGCGCGGTTGTAAAAAAAACTCTCATGCTGGGAGCTTTACTCTCATGCGTCGCGTAAACACAACAAATTTTATGTTAAAAATTTCAATTTGGAAAACAAATTATGACTGATTTCTACGCTGGTGAAGCCGCTGGTACCGCTAGGTATAAATAAATTTATGAATGCATACGCTATTTCTCCTTCAACCAATGGACGTCCAATGCTGGACATATTCCTTCACGGGACACATGAACTTGTGCCGCTTGGATCCAACGGCGACCTTTCAGGTTATCAGTCCAAGTCGTAGGGTGTACCAATGCTTCGTCTTCCGGTGTGGTCGCTATTCTAACACCTTAAGATCCAACCATAAGTTCTCCGCATTATGTGACTCGCCTATTGCCACTTCAGCTTCGCGACACGCTGAGCTAGGCCAGTGAACTTAGTTCTTCTGCGGAGAAGATCCTTTGATTTCGGATCCATACATTTCTGTATAGCTCCACTCCAAGCATATAGCATAAGCTCGCTCCATCGTACGCTGAGAGACTGAGGTTTCCTATGAAATCTATATGTCATCACGGACGACACTGACTGTTCGAAGGCCTTGTCTTCAGACACTGTCATAAACTGTGATAGCCGAAAGGTGGGGTAAGACCCACCATGCTGCTTCAATGCGCATTGGTAATATACATACGAGTATCACCAGAATTCTTTAGAAATTTGCAGGTTTCCTGACAATGTTTTCCTTCATATCGTTATTATTAATTACACAAATGTTAGCACAAAATATCATTAGTATCTGCCTAGGATTAGCCTGGGGCTCTCACAAGAGAGTCTTAACTATGGGCCATCACAAGTACTACGAGACACAAGTAAATATATTTTTTTTGCAAAAATATAAGTGGTTAAGGGTCGTAGTAATTTTATGTCATGTTAGATTTGCATTATATTTATCGCGTGCCCATCTGAAGAAGTCCCCGAGGCCGTCGATGCATATGGTGCTCCCCCCGACCCAAAGGTGGCGCACTCTGGGGTTTAGAGTTGCTGCTGGCGGGGATGGGGGCAATGTGTACAACGGTACCCTGTCTCCGCCACCAGCGTGGTGGAGCACTCAGGTCGTTTTAGTCGGTGCGAGTCCGACATAACCGCCGCCTGTCCCCATCGGGCGGGGTTACCCATAAGGAGTTTTTTCCTGTATAAAAAAAAGGTTGTTCAGTCCATGTCGGACTCGCACCGACTGAAACAACCTTACCGGGAGCCGTAAGTGGTTTTTCCTGATAAAAAAAGGATTGCCTTTTTAACAGTTATTTACGATCTAGATCATTTCAATGATATAATATCGTCAACTTTTTAATAATTTTCTGTAAATAGAACACTCAACATGTTTTTATAGCCTTATGTAAGGTCAGACGGAAATTTATTGCGGAATTTTATTATGGACACGTTTATCACAAACTACATACAGTTTCTTTTTTTTATGGACCCCTTATATTAATAAGATTTATTACGCCTATTTTAGTAAGTTCGCTTGACATTTTCACTGTTTATATCTATGCATATTTATGTTAATTAATGTTACAAGAAACAAATGTGTTGATTTTCGTAAACAAGTAGTTTATATGATCGACCCCTAGATTGACGCAGGTATTAAAATATATCACATTGTATGTTTTATTATTGTAGTCGGGTAATAGGTACGTTCTATTTCTACTTATTTCTTATTTATACTTATAATTTCTTATACTTATTTCTACTTATTTTTATACTATTTCTACATCTAGAATACAAAAGTTGACAAATATTGTGTTTTGTTTCTTTAACTGTTGATTGTAATAGTGGAAATTGACTGGCCGTTGGCGCAGTTGGCAGTGACCCGGTCTTCAGGCAAGTCGTGGGTTTTATTCCCATCGAGGACTAAATTTTTTTGAAAACAATTTGTTGGTTCTTCACGCCTGGATGTATACATATATTTAAGTTTGTGTACGTAAGACTTGTGGTATCCAGCCGAATAGAATAGACCACCCTCATTTATTAACGAGGTGTCGTAAAAGGCGACTAAGATAAGTCCACCCACCGTGTTGTATCAGGCTGAGTAGAATAGACCATCCTAATTTACCGAAGTGTCTTAAAAGGCGACTAAGGTATATAAATAATAATATCTGGGTGACCGAGCTTCGCTCGGTAATTTTTAACAAAGAAAAACTTTAAAAAAAGAAAAAAACTATTATTTAGTTGGGATCGATCCTTGGCACTCACATTTCTCGAGGCTGCCCGCTAACCAAATAAGCTACGTCGACTTGACAGTTAATGGCGAAAATTCAATTCAATATAAATGTTAGTGTTTTTTAATTCCCAAAAATAGGGATAATAATGTGAGGCTGCACTCGCGTCCGTTTTTAAAAATAAAACCTAGCTAGATCAATTTTTCTCCCCCAAAACCTCCTACATGCTGAATTTCAGGAAAATCGTTGGACCCGTTTCCGAGATTCGGAATATATATATATATACAAGATTAACTCATTTAAATATTAAGATAAATTGGTAATATAAATTGAATAGAAAGGTTATTTTTGCTGACATTTGTAAAGTTGTAATAGTTTAGTGGGCCATGAGCGGACTAAAGAAATTAAAAAAGCCCGAATCGAGTCCCAGATATCACCAGTCCTTTCTTACTATTTTTTATTTTTTTTATTGCATATTATTTACTGAGCACGGCTTGGTTAACCTACTACCTAGGTATTACTTATTTCAATGGTAATATTTTTAGAGTGTATGTATATATTCAAATATGTATGTGTTTAAGAAAATACAGTAAAAAAGTCGAATAATACAGCTTTATATACAGCGGAAATATGTAAAAACAAACGCGCGCAACTGTTAATTTGTTCATAATGGCGACTAGTTACTCTTTATGTCTGTATATCTAAAACTCGTCAAAAATGTGTCAAAAAGTAAGCTTAAAATGCTTAATTTTACATTTTTTTCATATCTGAAACCCGCCCATGCGAAGTCAATGATTTTATGTTATATATAACAATGGAAATATTCGTACAAAAAATATGTAAATAATAGCTCGTGAGTAAAGTGTATGTAAATATAAATAAGACTAGTGTCACTTAAAATACCGATCTTTTAGTCATTTTTATTTATTAGATGCGCAATCGGAATAAAGTCGTTTCATATCTGGGTAAGGTCAGTATTTTTAGAAGATATAAAAAAGCATCATCCTCCTGCCCGTATCCCACTCTATCCATGCCCGGTTAACCATTAGGCTATCACAGCAATACGTTTCACAGTTAAAATTTCATTTACTATCTATTCAATATTTTAGCATTTTTTTCAGAAAGAGGGTTAAAATGACATTTTTTTAAAATGAAACATAGATCGATTTTTCTCCCCCAAAACATGCTGAATTTCATGAAAATCGTTGGAGCCGTTTATTACATACGTATTTATTATATACGAGTATATATATATGCTTATAGTGGAGGAAAATCGATATAGCTAAGTTTTATTTAAAAATAAAAATCTCGTTTTGTACTTGTTTTTGGGTACTAAAAAAAATACTAAAATAGGAATAGAAAGCAAATGATATTTAAGCTGTCAAATGCTACTCCTAACGTACTCTTGTAATAATATGACTTATCAAATAACAATTATGACAATTAATTTTATTCAAGTTCAAAAAAGCAATTAAAACATCAACAAAGTTCGTTATAATATTGAAAACTATTTAAACGATAATAAAGCTTGAATTTAAGTTGCGACCAGCATACATATTTTGAATATATTATCTTATTTTAATTATATTATTTTAATATTTATTTCTTAGAAAAGAGTGACCAGCGAGTTTTTATTGGTTCTTCATTAAAATTTGACGATACAAAAGAGCTTGTAAAATTTGAATAAAAAATATTTTGAATTTGAATCATCCTTTTATTATCACTAAACTTTGAATTCAAATCCAAAATATTCTTTATTCAAAAAAGAATGTTTCAGTACTTTTGAATTGACAAATGTTTTTAATTAAGAAGCTACCACTGATTCGGAAGTTTGCTCCTACCGAGAAGAACCAGCAAGAAACTCGGCGGATAATCTTTTCAATAAAAAATATGTTGCAAATATAAATATACTAGCTTTACCCGCAACTTCATTTGAGAGGACTGTTGTCGCGTAATAGGTTGGTAGGTAGATGGTAGGTAGATGGCGCTTTTCAATGTCATCCTATTCGTGTAGAATTAACAGGATTTCTATAGCCTATATGTTATTCCGGTGTATAAAGAATAATTGTGTAAATTTCATCGACATTGGTTCAGCGGATTAGCCGTGAAGGAGTAACAAACTTACATCCATACTCACAAACTTTCCCATTTAATTTATTAGTAAGATAAGAAGTAAGATAAGATTATCTTTAATATTTAAATGAGTTAATCTTGTATGTATATATATATTTTCGGAATCTCGAAAACTGCTCCAACTGATTTTCGTGAAATTCAGCTTGGGGGGGTTACTTTAATCGATCTAGTTAGGTTTTATTTAAAAAAAACTTCGTTTTATCCCTGTTTTTTGGCACTAAAAAAACTACTAAAATAGGAGGTGAAAGCAATAGATATTTGAGCTGTCAAAAGCAAAGCTGTGACATCCTAATGGTAACGTGCGAACTAATAAAGTTCAAAACCTAAGCTCGATTCCCGTATCAGTCAGCCGGTGCTATGTTTCTTTTTTTATTTTTTTATTGCATTTTTTTATTTAAAAAAAAATTACCGTGTACTAATTCTAATATTAGTTAGTATGATTTAAAGATGCTTACGCCTACTTAAGAATGTGGGTCACATGTTAATCTGAAATGGACGATAAATACAATATTCTGCTACGACCCGATTAATTTTGCTGCATTTATATAATTTTATTGATGTTCTATGTAATATTAATTTGTTTATCTTGTTATTATAATAATTATGAATATTATTACGTCATTTACAAAAATACCTGTATAACTTATCTAATACCTATATATTATATATGTATTGATTTGTTTTCAAAATATTTTATTGTAATCATTTTTAACAAATTATACAATTTTTTTATATACTTAATTGTAATTTATTTATTTATTTTTTGTCATATAGTTGTTGTTTGTTGCGCAAAATCAAATAACAATGAACGAATTAGGAAGAGCTGATATTTATTTTATATTTATTCATATTATATTCCACGATGTCACCTTATAATATTAACGTTATTAAAAACAAGTTTCGTTTGTTTGTTTTTAAGATCGCCCTAATTGTATTAAAACGGAAATACTCACTTTTTTTTAATAATCCTGAAGACACTTCCATGCTGAGATTAGTGAATTCTATATTCACATTAACTGGTAAGGGCATATTAATTTGAAGAGTTCGACATTCATTTTGTTCTTTTTGACGCATTTTCTGGCTTAAACCTTGCAGTAAAGCCAAAGCACTCGCCATTAATTTCACTTTTCTATTAAAGTAATAAAAGCACTTTTTTTAATTGACGGCAATTTATTATTTTTATTTCAATATAAATAATTTATGGATTCACAGTAATTTATTTTAATTTATTAAAAGGTTAAAAAACGTTAGATGAATTAAAATTAAAAATATGTATTAAAAAAAACAGAACGCGGTCCAATTCGAATTTTAAATTTGTTTTTAAACACACTCGTCCGAGGCGGCCATGAATCGCTTACTAAGCCGCGTTTCATTTTGATACGATTGTCGTTTTTAGGTTTATAAGCGTAAATACAAATACGTATACAACCCTAGAGTTTTCAACTTTTTTACGTTAAAATCTTTAATATTCAAATGAGTTAATTTTGTACGTATGTATATATATGTAGGGGTTTTGGGGGAGAAAAAACGATCTAGGTTTTATTTTAAAAAAATGTCGTTTTATCCCTGTTTTTGGGAATTAAAAATACTAAAATTTATATTGTATTGAATTTTTGCCATTAACTGTCAAGTCAGCGTGACTTATTAGGGGAACAGGCAGTCGTAAATACCTAGGATCGATCCCAACTTACTTTTTCTTTTTTCCTATTAATTTGTAAAAAAATTGACGAGCAAGGCTCGGTCAACCACTGTATTTTAAAACATCCAATTTTGTATAATTAGCCATCATTTACTAGCCCTGGATGACTAAATAAGAGACTAAACTTGTTCTTGCAATATAGATAGCATTGTCAAAATCATACAAAAAAGCGTTTTTGAATTATGCAGCAAAAAAATAATTGCGCTTAATTCTGAAGTAAATTTTTAATTAATCCACAGCATAATTGTAATAATTGAATTAATTTCAAAACATCATCTTCCTGTCCTTATCCCACTCTAAGTAGGGTCGGCACAACATGTTATAAACATGCTGTCACATGATTTGGTTGCGTTTTTACGAACGGCCGCCTGCCTGACGTCAACTTACCTCAGTCGTATTTAACGACAACACGGTAAGAAAGAGGGTGGTCTATTCTACTAAAACGGATACCACACGGTGGGTCAACTTACCTTAGTCGCCTTTTACGACACGTCGGTAAGAAAAGAGGGTGGTACTATTCTATTCAACCGTATACCACACGGCGGGTCGACTTACCTTAGTCGCCTTTTGCGACACATCGGTAAGAAATGAGGGTGGTACTGTTCTATTCAACCGGATACCACACGGCGTAATTAAATTTCAAAACAAACATTTGAAAGTCAAAATTGAATATTTAATGTGTTGTTGTTTCGTGACAGGAGGAAAATTGTTAAAAATTCAAGTGGCATTCTGGCATTTATAGGTGCTATAGTTGATTATAATATTATAATAGCTGTATCAATTAACCTAATTGTGTTGCGTATTAACAAAAACTAGCGATCACCACGTGTTCAAATATATAATGAACAAAGATAAAGATAACGTTAAGGAAATAGGTATTCTTACAGTTCGGTCATAGTAAATTTCTAGCAATTTAATTTGAGTACAATAAGTATACAGAGAGCTGTGGTAGCCCAGCGGTAGCACCGTGCGATTCTTTCAATGAGATCACGGGTTCAAACCCGGGCAGACATCAATGAGTTTTCTGTCAAAACTTATGTCTCTTATTGATAATTGCAATTTATCACACGCTTTTCGGTGAAGGAGAACATCTTGAGGAAACCTGCATATTTCTAGAGAATTCTGGAGACGTGTGTAACCTACCAATCCGCAATGGAGCAGCGTGGTAGGTCTTAGCTCCAACCCTTCTCTCCAAAAACGGAGAGAAGACGACCTATTCTCAGCAATGGAATAGTAACAGGCCGCTACTTACTAAGTATACAAAATTAAAATATTATATTAAGTAAAAAAATTGGCGATACATATTATAAAAACGATATTTTTCCTTTACACTTATGCAAAAATAAAAAGCAATTTCCTCAAAAGTCAACCCATTTAATCTCTTTTAACAACTCAATGACACATAATGATAGGACAACGTTTTTTTGTATTATAGACAATGTGAATGTGAAGGAGGTTGTATTTGAAACATGTAATAATATAATTGACAAAGTAGGAACCGACATAAGCTTTGCGCCTTGCAGAATTATAAGTCTTTATCGTATTTTACGACCGGACGCCTGCCTGACGAACTGCCTAGACGCCTGCCTAGCTTGGTCCCATTTACGACAAATCGGTGATAAAGCTCGCTATATATATATATATATATATATATATATATATATAAAGCGAATATATGAAGAGCATGCTTGTTTGTTTGTTTGAACGCGCTAATCTAAGGAAATACTGAACCGTTTCTTCAACCGTTTATTCTATAGACTATAAAACATCACGCTAAGATAAATAGGAGAGGAGCAGTAATAAATAATATAACGAAAACGGCAAAATTTAAAGCTTTCCTTGCGAGCGCTAAGTAAACGGTGTAAGTTATTCAAAAATCTCTTATAATTAACTTACGATAACTAATTTTATGTTCAAAATTACAATTCGGGAAAAATTATGACTTACTGATTTCCATGCGGGCGA
Source organism: Morpho helenor (assembly GCA_029227775.1). Taxonomy (NCBI): domain Eukaryota; kingdom Metazoa; phylum Arthropoda; class Insecta; order Lepidoptera; family Nymphalidae; genus Morpho; species Morpho helenor. The sequence continues at coordinate 3,696,256 of JARGCU010000010.1, forward strand.
AAGTGTTTGCAATAATATTTAAAACGTGCTGGTACAAGGAATAATAGAAATATTTCGAAATGACGGTTTTTAAGGAAATCTAATATGCTAATAGTTCGATATGCTCTAAGAAGAATCTGTTTTAGGTTTTTTTTTTTTTTATTCATTTAGATTCGATTTAATTTGACCTACAACTCAATGTGACCGATAAACACCTATCTATCACAAAGATAATAGCGGCTGGGTCATTAAAACAAAGGCAAACGGATCTATACTCCACTTCACATCGTGTAATATTACGTGATCGCTGTTATTTTTTTGTATATCTTTAATATTTAAATGAGTTAATCTTGTATATATATTATGTAAGGGTACTAATAATTGACAATGTACTAGTAGTTGACCGTTTTGTATGAAATTTTTTTATAAATTAATTAATATTAAATTTTAAATATTAAACAATGAGCTACAGTTCTGAGGTTTTGGGCAGTTGTTAATAGATGGCAACAGGTAACTACAAATTTATTTTTATTAGCTACAACAAACAAAACGCTTCCTCCTGCTCTTATCCCACTCTAAGTGGGGTCGGCACAACATGTTATAAACATGCTCTCACATGATTTGGCTGCGTTTTAACGACCGGGCGCCTGCCTGACGTCAACTTACATTAGTCGTATTGTACGACACCTGAGTAAGAAAGAGGGTGGTCTATACTACTTAACCGGATACCATACGGTGGGTCACCTTACCTTAGTCGCCTTTTACTACACCTCGGTAATAAAAATGAGGTTGGTCGATTCTACACAGCCGTATACCACACGGCGTGTCGACTTACCTTAGTCGCCTTTTACGACACCTCAGTAAGAAATGAGGGTGGTACTATTCTATTCAGCCGGATACCACACGGCGTAACGAAACGCTTATTATGTAAAATTTCATACAAAACGAACAACTACTTGTACATGGTCAATTACTAGTGCCCTTACCTTATATATATTTTCCGGAACTCGGAAACGGCTCCAACGATTTTCATGAAATTCAGCATGTAGGTGGTTGTGGGAAAAAATCGCTGTAGTTAGGTTTCATTAAAAAAATGACAGTTTATACCTGTTTTCGGGTATTAAAAAAAACTAATATAGAATTGAATGCAAATAATATTTGAGCTGTCAAATGTAAAGCTTTGATAGCCTAATGGTGACGGGCGGAAAATTCGGATTTTTTTCCTGCCGAAACAAGCTAGTTACGAGTGTCTCATATATTTATTTATTTTTTATGCTGTAATAACTAATCCGTCTCCTTTTAATGGCTAATATTGAGTGTGGAATTTTATTAAAGAGTCTTATGTGATAACCTAAAAAGTTTTAGCAAGCAGCTATTTAAAATTCTAGATGACACTAATTCGTCTCCTAAAACGGAAATAAACACAAAAGTAGCGTCCTCTTACTATCCCATTGCTGGGATAAGGACTTCTCTCTCCGTTTTGGAGAGAAGGATTGGAGCTATGACCTACCACGCTGCTCCAATGCAGATTGGTGAAAAAAAGAAAAAGCACAAATTACAATTTAACTCAATATGTTTTAATAACGTTAATAGTATAAAGGTTCATTAACCTTACCGTTCACTTAAAAGGTCTTTCTCAGCGTATTCGACGCTCTACTTTCATGCCCTCAATCAAATACACACATGAACAAATAACCTCTATTGCAAAGACAAGGTCAGTTTTCTTGATTTGGTTGATATTCTTGATTATGACCCGTACCATGCACGCGACGGCGAAATTTCAACCTCATCTCTTACCAAGGTATCGTAAAATGCGATTAAGGTTTTAAAATTGACTCGCTGTGTGGTATCCGGCTGAGTTATTAGAATAGACCACCCTCTTTCTTAACGAGGTGTCGCAAAAGGCGATTAAAAAAAAAAAAAAGTTCTTTTGAAAAGTTTTGTCATTAATTCTAGGTACGTATCATTTCTTATATATCAACCATATCAAGGAACTAAGTTCCAGAAAACCATCAAGAAATTCATAATTTAACTTTTTAATTCTGTAAACGCTTTATTATGATGTCCACGCCCTATTTTCTTGGGCCGGCTGGATAACATTTATGTTAGCGCACACTATATACAAAAACACGATATAATAGGAATACCACAATTCCAGTTCCGAGATGCACTTCTCTTCAATGACGAATAAAGACTGAATGTCACTGAAACGTTTTATCAATAGGAAGACTAAACCGGAAACAACAACGGCACAGTGCTGCCACTGTTTTAATCAAAAAGGGCGCGATACTCTTGTTTCATGACTTTGTTGCTATAAAATACAAAGCGGAAGTCAATGGCGACAGCATTTATAAGTAGTTTTATTACATTATACCTATTGTCTACGAAAATATGTATAAGATATTCTACCTTTTTTGTTACCTTCTATTCAATATATCCAAGTTTAACTCTGATACATTTCCCATTACGCTTAAAATAAATGAAATATGAACGGAAAAAAAATCTGTGATAAGTTTTTCTATTAAAACTAGTGTCTAATTGACAATTGCAATTTATCACACACTTTACGGTGAAGGAAAACATTGTGAGGAAACCTGCATATGTTGAGAATTCTAGAGATATGTGTAACCTACTAATCCGCATTGGAGCAGCATGGAAGGTCTTAGCGGCAACTCTTCTCTCCAAAAAAAGAGAGGAGGGATATAAACAGGTCGTTACTTTACTTATGAACGTAAATATGGTTCCTTCTTTTGGCACAAAAAGTTAGGTGTAAATGTGACGGCACTTATCTTTTTTAATAGTACCTACTCTTAACAAAGGCCGATATTTCTTTAGTGTGTAACTATAGATATATGGATAGGTCCTAAATAATTATACTTAACTTTGATCAGTGTCAAGAGAACCCAAAAGCCGAAAGCACATTAAAATGCAAAATCTGGTAGCTATAATCTCAAACCGGTCTTGGACCTTACTTTACCTGCAGGTAAAATACAACTAAACATACCTAAGTTTGACACGAACTGTATTTATAACACCATGCTGAATTCGATTTTTTTCTTCCCTCAAACATCCCTCCATCCATCAGCCTATCGCAGTCCTCGGTTGCACATAGGCGTCCGTTTGACTGCGCCGGACATCCCGCTTTTCATCAAGCTTTCTGATGTCGTCGGTCCAGCGAGACGGAGGAGTGAGGACTCCTAGACTGCATTGCCAAGACGTGGTTTCTCCTCCATGACTCTTTTACTTCAACCGCCCTCAGTCCTGAGACCTACGTAACCAGCCCACTGCAACTTCAGCTTGCTTATTCTACTAGCTACGTTTGGATAATTTGCTTATAAACATACTGTTCTTTAAATATTCCTTATGGTGGTAAAATATAATCATCATCTTCCTGCCCTTATCCCACTCTAAGTGGGGTGGACACAACATGTTACAAACATGTTGTCACATGATTTGGCTACGTATTTTACGACCGGCCGCCTGCCTGACCTCAACTTACCTTAATCGTATTTTACGACACCTTGGTAAGAAGGTTGGCCTATTTTACTCAACCGGATACCACACGGTGGGTCAACTTACCTTAGTCGCTTTTTACGACATCTCGGTAAGAAATGAGGGTGGTCTATTCTACTCAGCCGGATACCACACGGCGGGTCGATTTACCTTAGTCACCTTTTACGACACCTTGGTTAGAAATGAGGGCTGTACTATTGGTGGTATATGGTGGTAAAATATAATCAAGATTTAAATATCCATTGCCATCGTCTCTGCACATTTGGCATAGTGTGAATAAAGTTTTTTCAGTTTTAAGTTTATGTCACGTTTTGGAATGTCTACTAAAGAGTGACCAATAGATAACGTCAAGTTCTCTCTCAAGTCAAGTCTCTGTTCAAGTAGGGGTAAAGGCTAATGGCTTTGTAGCCTTAAGTCTTAGTCATATAGACCGATAGATCAACTATACCTGATTTCCATGATCCAAAGACGACGAAACCAGGACAAGGTTTCTTGTGCCTAGAAAAATAAATCATCGACATAAAACATTGTTCAATTTTAATAAGGACAGATTGTATAGTTATAGTTCTTCTACGTTAAATAAGGCGTTTGTAGGACCCTTTTAACGTAGCAAAACAACAGGTAATTTCCAGTGGCAGGGTCGTCTCGCTGACTGCCCGGGTGGGGGGTAAGCGGGGTACGGGCCTCGAGGCGTACCTCTTTGCCCGGGCAGTTCCTCGCGGGCACTTAAGCCCGGTTTGTGTTTCGGCCGTACGCCGAGGTCACCTAGGTGACCTAAGGGTGTCGGTATTTGGGCCGTGGGCCCAGGTCACCTAGGTGACCTAAGGGATGTCTGGTTCGGTGGGGAAGTCTGGGAATATTAGCTCCCAGACCTCAAAGTCGTCGTCAGGTGGTGTCATATCAGGTGGTGTCATATCCGGTGGTGTCATAATCCGTGGTGTCACCCTCTCGCCCATCGCGTCGTCCTCGTCGTCGCCGTCGTCATCCGCATCGGGCCGCGGAGACGGTGACCGCAGGAGCTCGCGAGGCAGGGAACGTCCATCGGGTGGTCGCGCATGGAGTGGCGCGATGCCGTGGAGGTGTACGTGCGCGCTGTGGTCCGCACGCGCGAACATCCGGCGCGCAAGGCGACGGCATACTCCTCCACGGTCGGCGGTAATTTCCACACCTTTCACTTCTTAGGAGATGGCGCTTTTCAATGTCAACATTTGAAGAATTAACAGGTTTTTTATAGCCTATATTTTATTCTGGTGTATAAGAAAAACCATAAAACCATTAAAAAAAAATGGTTTAGCGGATTAGCCGTGAAAGAGTAACAAACATACATCCATACTCACAAACTTTTGCATTTAAATTATTAGTAGGATCTCTTTGTTAAAGGACTTCAAATTCATAATGAGCCTTCAACTCAGCGTTTGTAATTCTAATTTCTTTATTGACGTAATTTAAACTGACAAAGACGAGTTTTTTTTTAAATATTATAAGTACAAAGTTCGTGTAAATATTTTTTGCTTTAGGTAAATAATTTTCAAGTAGATTTTATGATCTCAGCATCAATATCAATATAGTGAAACAGGAAACACAATACGTTCACAATTGTTTTGCACTGTTTCGTTAATTATATTAATCGAGTTAGTTTTTACTCGTACATGATCTTTACACTATTTGTCCTTGACAACGTTTTTATAAACACTGATAAGTGTGACCGATACGGTATGAAACGAATTATTCAGATAAATAATCAGTGCGAAAAAAGATAAAAGTAAAAAGGTTTTTAAGTATAACTTTTTATTTATATTTTAGATGTCCTAGGTTATTTGATATGGATCAGAATGGATTGGATGGAAAGGATTGTTATGGATCAGAATGTTGGGCAATGAAAAAGACGGATGAAAGAAGAGTACATGCAAATGAGATGAGAATGTTAAGGTGGATGTGTGGTGTGACAAAACTGGATAAAATACGAAACGAGTATATAAGGGGAAGTCTGAAAGTTGCGCCTATTATAGAAAAGTCGAGAAGTGCAAGATTGAGATGGTATGGACATGTAATGAGGAAGGATGAAAATCATGTGACCAAACGTGTGTTAAATTTGAATGTGGATGGATATGTGCCTAGAGGGAGGCCTAAAAAGAGATGGTTGGATTGTGTGAAGTATGATATGCATATAAAAGGAGTTGACGAAAGATAGGACAGAATGGAAGAGAAAAACATGTTGTGCCGGCCCCACTTAGAGTGGGATAAGGACAGGATGATATATATGTCCTAGGTTATTTGCTCGTAATGTGTATACTTTTGGCATGCCCTTTGCTAGAACAAAATATAAGAGAGGTACCTTTTTGTTTCGAGTTTGCAATAATTTTAATGACATATTTAGTAATTTAGATTTGTTTATTTGTTCTGTTGATAATTATAAAATTACTGGACTGCTTGAATGAGTCAAGTATATTCTCCTGCCCTTATCCCACTCTAAGTGGGGTCGGCACAACATGTTATAATCATGCAGCATATGATTTGGCTGCATTATTACGACCGGCCGCCAGCCTGACGTCAACTTATCTTAGTCGTATTTTACGACGCCTCGATAAGAAATAGGGTGATCTATTCTATTTAACCGGATATCACACGGTGAGTCAACTTACTTTAGTCGCCTTTTACGAAACCTCAGTAAAAAATGAGGGTGTTCTATTCTGCTCAGCCGGATACCACACGGCGGGTCGACTTACCTTAGTCGCCTTTTACGACACCTCGGTAAGAAAAGAGGGTGGTACTATTCTATTCAGCCGGATACCACACGGCGTGCTTGAATGAGTCAAGTAAACCTTAAAATTTTGTTTGATTGTGTTATGTTTTAGTTAATTTTTTTAATTCTTTTTTATTTCTCACTATATATACTTTTTTACCGTCTGTGTATTAGTAATAAGTGGAAACTAATTTTGGAATGGTAATTAGTAATAATTTACTATATTTATATATACCACGCTGCCCCAATGCGGATTGGTAGGTTACACATATCCCTAGAATTCTCTACAGAAATTCCTCACGATATTTTCCTTCACCGAAAATCGTGTGATAAATTGTAATTATCATCATCATCAGCATCCTGCCCTTATCCCACTCCAAGTGGGGTCAGCACGTTACACTGTACAAAAGCAGTCTTATTGCTGTAACCAATACCTTACAGACAACCTTTGGTGAACGGAATATAGTAAAGAATTAAGTAATTATTTAAAAAATAAAAAAACCTCAAAAAAAAGAAAAATAATTGGGTAGGTGTGGCTCGAACTTAGGTATTTTCATTTCTAAAGACCACCCGTTCCCCGAATAACTTACGCTGACTTGACAGTTTACGACAAAAAAAGTGTTTTATATATTCAATTTAAATTTTTATATATTAATAAAACCTAGCGAGATCGATTTTGCTCCCCCATAACCCTCTACATGCTTAATTTCAGGAAAATCGTTAAAGCTGTTTCCGAGATTCCGAAAATATACATACAAGATTAACTCATTTAAATATCAAAGATGTATTTTAAAAGGTTTTCCGTGTATCCAGATATACACAAATGCTTGCTTATTTTCAAGTCAAGCGCTAATGCTTTTGAACCGCGTCATCCTTAAAACAAACAACAACCAAAAACCTGTTCATATTTAATTACAATTCAGGGTATTTTTTGTTTCGATTGGAGTAACTTTATAAAAACGTATTCGTCATTTGTCATATAACAATCAGTTTAGGTAAATACCAATTTGCTTACTTAAACCTAAAGTACCTGACCGAGCCTTGCTTGGTAATTTTTTTTATTAAAATACAAGAAATGGCCAGCGGTTCCGTCCGCGTGGAAAGAATAAAACCCTAATATAACAACCATAAAATTAGTTAAAGTAAGTTAACCTTAAAATCTAGATATATGCTGTCGCGGACTTTTATTTAGAACTTTTAAAGAACAATTGTTGTACTACATGATGTCACACATGTATTGTAATACATGATTTTTGAATAACTTTTACAGTTTACTTAGCGCACGCAAGGAAAGCTTTAAATTTTGCCGTTATCATATTATTTTTTATTGCTGCTCCTCTCCTATTCGTCTTAGCGTGATGTTATATAGGCTTCCTCGATAAATAGACTTTTGAGTTGATCTAGCTTTATGATTTACAAAACGCTTGTGGGTTTCGGTACACAATTTTAAATTTAAGTTACTAAAAGCAACTTAAAATTGCACAATTAATTACAACTTTGCCAATTTAGGGTGAAAGGAGTTCATTTACTTAATATTTGGTCATTTCAAGTTAAAAGCAATGACGACATTTATGTACGTTTCAAAAGACGTATATCTGAAATTGAGGGTAATTATGTGACAATCTCCATGAGATACTAATTCGTCAATCCTAATTTTTGATTGTTTACAACAAAAATGTACAAGTTATATCTATCTTAAATTACTTACACGCTAGGACTATACAAATCATGCCCACGTGGAATGGTACCAAGAATGCTGGCAGTGTTTCCGCGCTGAATCGCTAAGCTGATTCTTTGTGCGATATAGGAGCCAGCCCTCTTGTCACCTGAAGAGGCAATTAACCGAGGTGTTAAAACGGATAAAAAAAAATTTGCACTTTCGCTCCATGGCCCTAGGGTCTCAACTGCAAACGGCACAAATATATAACTCTCGATGAGAGATGCATACTTCCACCGTTTGCTGGATTCGGCCATTTCGGCCGCAGCTCCAGGTCTTGACGCTGTTTCCCTGATATGGGACGAGGCCAACGTTTCAACGCATGTTCCGTCCCACATTAGGGCCCGTCCCCGTTCCCAAGGAACCAGCGTCAAGCCGTCTGGTCTCTTGCCAACATCCCGACATATCCTCGAAGGCTCGAGAAGAGCAGGAATGTCGATGGTGGCATGAGCTCTTTTGGTATGGTATCATTAAGAAAACCATGACGGAAAAGCCTACCAGAGCTAATCCTAAATTAATTTATCATCATCATTCTGCCTTTATCCCTCTGTCTGGGGATTATTTGGCTATTTATTTTATGACAGGCCGCCTGGCTGACGTCTTACCTTAGTCGCCTTTTATGACAACTCGGTAAGAAATGAGGGTGGTCTATTCAACTCAGCCGGAAACCACATGGCGGGTCAATTCCTTAGACGCCTTTTACAACACATCATCATCTTCTGGTATTAGTCTACTCTAAGTAGGATCGGAACAACTTGTTATAAACATGTCACATGGATTGGCTACGTATTTTATGACCAGTCGCCTGCCTGACGTCAACTTACCTTAGTCGCATTTTACGACACCTCGGTAAGAAAGAGGGTCTATTCTAATTAACCGGAAACAGCACGGTGGATCGACTTACCTTAATCGCCTTTTACGACACCTCGGTATGTAATGAGGATGGTCTATTCTAATCAGTCGGATACCACACGGCGGTTATCTTTATCTAATCACACATAAAAAAGAGAGACAGATTTGGTTCCTCTTTTTTACGTTGGACACATTTTGCCGATTCCCCATTGGTTTAGAGACCAGTTTGTAAAATTACAAAAACTAGTAACAAAAAAGCGACATCTGTTGACCACTGATCCAGCGCTATACAAATCAGCGTTACGCTAACGCGAGCAAGTAGGTACAAATATAAATATAAATAAATAAATATAAATAAATATATGGGACACTTACACACACGGTTGTCCGTCCCCAAAGTAAGTAACTTAATACTTGTGTTATATTAGACAGACAACTGGTGAATATATACATATATAATTGTTAAATACATACTTAAATACAAATATACACCCATGCTCAAAGACCAACAAATTCATTTATAGAAAATGTTGGCCCTCGGCGGGAATCGAACCCGCGACCCGCGGAGCTGAAGGCAGGGTCACTACCCACTGCTCCAACGAGCCAGTCAAAAAATTCGCACTGCGCTGATAAATGTTTTGAAAACATTGTCACATCTGATTAAGTTATCTGTGTTATTTCTACATAGACAATAATAAAATAGCATTACGTTTTATTTATTTCATCTATACTAATATATAAAGCTGAAGAGTATGTTTGTTTGATTGTTGGACCGCACTAATTTCAGGAACTACTGGACCGATTTAAAAAATTCTTTGAATGTAAGATAGTCCATTTATCGGAGAAGACTATAGATATATAACATCGCGCTAAGATGGAGAGGAGCAGCAATAAAAAATAGTACGAAAACGGCAAACTTTAAAGCTTTCCTTGTGTGGACTAAGTAACAGACGAAAGTTATTAAAAAAATCTCTTATATTATCTTATTGACTAACGATAACTACTTTTGTAAGCGCACACTTTCTACAATAACACGACATAATAGGAATACCACAATTCCCGCTCCGAGATACACTTCTCTTGAATAACGAACAAAGAATGAATGTAACTGAAAAGTTTTATCAATAGGAAGACTCACAGGAAACAACAAAGGCACAGTGGTGCCACCATTTTAATCAAAAAGGGCTTGATACTCGTGTTTCGTGACTGTGTTGCTATAAAGTACAAAGCGAAAGTCATTGGCGACAACACTTTCATGTTCAAAATTTCAATTCGGGAAAAAAAATTTGACACACAGATTTCCACGCGGGCGAACCTGCTGAGACAGCTAGTGAAATATAATAGTGATGAAATACCTTGACACAGAATGTCATGTACTATATAACAATTTGTATGAACCAACAAGATTGCAGATTAGTTGTAATTTGAGTTGTTATCGTGAATAATTTATTTTTTATAACTCTATGGCCTTCGTTAGCATTCTAAGGCTGCCTAATTAGATTTTAATTAATCATGAAAATTCATAACTTAAATTGGTACAAAATCTTTCGAGTTACCTAGACCGAGCTAGGCTTCTAGCCTTATCGGAAAAAGAATCTGGTTATTGGCCTCATACTCTCCCTTCTTAAAATATTGGTACACTACTAGATAATGAAAAAGCCGTGTGATATCCGGCTGAGTAGAATAGTATCACCCTCAGTTCTTACCGAGGTGTCGTAAAAGGTGACTAAGGGAAGTCGACCCGCCGTGTGATATTCGGCTGAGTAGAATAGATCAACCTCATTTCTTACCAAGGTGTCGTAAAAGGCGACTAAGGTAAGTTGACCCACCGTGTGGTATCCGGTTTAGTAGAATAGACCACCCTCTTTCTTACCGGGATGTCGTAAAATACGACAGAGGTAAGTTGACGTCAGGCTGGCGGCCGGTCGTAAAAACGCAACCAAATTATGTGACAGCATGTTTATAACATGTTGTGCCGACCCCACTTAGAGTGGGATAAGGGTAAAGGATGAAATGAATGTAATTGTATTTAAATGATTTAATAATTAATTAAAATTGATTAATTAATTAACTGTGGTAGCTCAGCGGTAACACCGTGCGACTCTTTCGAGGAGGTCACGGGTTCAAACCCGGGCAGACACCAATGAATTTTTCTGTTAATACTTATGTGTCTAATTGATTGATAATTGCAATTTATCACACGCTTTTCGGTGAAGGAAAACATCGTGAGGAAACCTGCATATCTCAAGAGAATTCTGGTGATATGTGTAACCTACCAATCCGCATTGGAGCAGCGTGGTAGGTATTAGCTCCAATCCTTCTCTCCAAAAACAGAGAGAAGAGGCTTATTCTCAGTAGTGGGATAGTAACAGGCCGCTACTTACTACTTACTAATTAATTAACAAATATTTTAACGCTAATTTGTATGACGCTACAACAGCGACATCTAGTGACTGCTGTTCCAACGCCATACGAAGTGGCGTTACGCTAACGCATTCAAGAAGGTTAATAAAACGCGCACTAAACACAGAGTTTGGTTATTTAAATCTTATCCATACAATGACTGTATGTATTGACAAATATTCTTTGTTCCACCTTACATTAGGCCTTGGCGCAAGACCTTGTCATTTTAATATTTTATTTTAATTATTTCATATTTAAGTATACATTAAATAGACATTGTGCTAGGCATTATCTTAATATATTCAAACACGTGGAATAATAATGCGAGCTAATTTTGAAGTGGTTGTTTTATCGGAAAAAAATATATGCACGTTATCTATATACTATACTAGCGGCCTGCCCCCTGCTTCGCACGGGTATAAAAGATATATCCCATGTCAGTCAGTGTAAAAAAAATTATTAAAATCGATCCAGTAGTTTTGATTTATTCATTACTGCCCGTGGCCCGCAAGAGATTCATTACTGCCCGAGATAGACATATACCATCGCGGACTTTTCTGTAGACCTTTTCAAGGTGTACAAATACTTAGTACATCATTTTGATAAATCTCGTAGGGTTTAGCCTGCGTTTGCAATGTAAGCGGAAAAAAATGTAATTATTTACAGAAACCTCAAAAATTACAGTATTTCTCTACTCCGTATTGAATATTATTATACGTACAAACCTTCCTTTGGAATCACTCTATCTATTAAAAAAAACCGCATCAAAATCTGTTGCGTAGTTTTAAAGTTTTATGCGTACATACGGAAATTTCGACTTTGTTTTATAATATGTAGTGATGATGATGTAGAAGTGAATATACAAAACTACTATACTCATGTACTTTAATTGTGACCATGTCAAAAGAAGGTTTTTTTATCAGGTAAATTACAAAATTTACAGTATCATTAAAAAATATTCTTACTTATTTGTTTCAAATCATTTCAAAATTGGTATCGTCATTGTATTTGTAGAAACTGGTAGGATACATGCTATGCTACCCATAACTACCTATGAATATTATATTGATTATGAGGTGGTATTGTTGCATTAAAGATAAATCTGTTTCGTGATTTATTTATCTATTTGGACAGCCAGTGGTTGTTAGACGTACAACTTACACATAAACAACACAAACTTAAAACAGAAACAATTTTTTTTTAACAAGTACAACTTATTAAGGTGCCACAGCATGCACTAAATCTTTATTTTTAATATTTAAATGAGTTAATCTTAAGTGTATATATATATATATATATATATATATATATATATATATATATATATATATATATATATATATATATATATATATATATATATATATATACTGCGTCCATCATATTATCAGTCTTTTGACAGCTCACGCTCATTAAGTTTTGTATTGCTTACGTACAAATATCATACAAATAATATTTGTACTTTATGGATGGGTACCGCCCACTTAGTGATGTCACACATAATGGTTTCTACGATTATGCCACAGATTAAAAATAATCGGTAGAAATCGATGTTACGAGTATTAAAAGACATTTAATAACATTATATAAAGTTTTACTTTCTTCTTAGTTAATACATGAATACAAATAAAACAATCAGGATATTTTAATTTATTTTATTAGCACGAGTCGTCGGAATGATAATCAACACTAGACTCCTCCGATGAGGAGTCTTCAGTAGCAGTTATTATTAGCTCTTGTGTAGATAATATATTATCAAACGCAATATCACGTTCCCAATCAGAGAATATTACTCTTTTAGTTCTTTCCACCACACTTGCCCAGTTCTCGGCCGTTACGTGGGTGCAAGCATTTTTTAGCAATTGCAACATTTTATTCGCTGTGAATGGGGGGCTTGTATTGCATCTCGCAGCATGCCCTTTTACTTGTGCCCATATAAGTTCTATTGCGTTGTACTGGCAGTGGTATGGAGGAATCCGAAGAACAGTATGGCCATATTCTGCTGCCATTTCATTGATTACATAGCGTTTTGCTCTCTTTTTGGTTTTTAATATTTTTATTAATTCAACTTTTAACATTGAGTCGTCCACATTTTCTCCATTGTCCCGAAGCCAATTAATTATTTCATGCTTTTTATTAGCCTGTGTTGGCATTTTGTCAATTTGACGGGAGTGGTAGGGCGCATTATCAATAAAAATTATTGATGGTTCTTCCAATGAAATGAGCATTTTTTTGAACCACTCTTCATACACATTTGCATTCATCTCTTCGTGGTAGTCATTTGATTTCTTCGATTTAAATGCCAACAGTGCGTCTTGTACAAATCCTTTTGCTGTACCTGCATGGCAAATGATTAGGCGCTCACCTTTTCCCATTGGTACTGAGGAAGTGGAATCAGCAGTATCATCAGTCCAGAAACGAGATAGTGTGTGGTTAGCGTTGAGCCATGTTTCATCCGTGAAAACAATATTTGCCCAATCTTGTATTTTCTTTGCCTCTCTTAAAAAATCACAACGTGCTATAGCTATATCTGTGCGTTCCATTAATAATTTTCTTTTATTTAACTTTTATATGAAAAGCCAATTGTGTTCAAAACTTTGACCAAAGAAGATTTTTCACCATGAAATAGACCACTTCTTTTCAAAGAAACAATAAGTTTTCTCAAAGTTGGAATTTCTTTTCTCAAGTAGTAATCTAGTTTACGTAGGTTATCATTAATCGAATTACTTAGGTACGTAATTCGATTAATGATAGTAGGTACTATAATCGGAATGGTATCGCATACGAGAATCTTTAGGACATCACTATCGTCAATCTGTCAAAAGATGGTTAATATAATGGACAGTGTATAAGATGCGACTAAGGTAAGGTAACGTCAGACAGGCGGCAGGTCGTACGTAGCCAGATTATGTAACAACAATGTTTATAACATTTTGTGCCGACCCCACTTAAAGTGGGATAAGGGTAAGAAAATGATGATGACATATTTATAAATTAGGCATACAAAAGACGTAATTCAACTTATCAATATATTCACGCTTGGTACGGATATATTATCAACTAATTACTTACTACACGGATGTTAGATAGTATAGCATATGTGTTATGTATAAGAAATCTATACTAATATATAAAGCTGAAGAGTTTGTTTGTTTGATTGATTGATTATCTAAATGCGCTAATATTAGGAACTACTGGACCGATTTGAAAAATCTTTGAGTGTAAGATAGCCCATTTATTAAGGAAGGCTATATACGACTATATATAACATTACGCTAAGATAAATAGGGCAGGAGCAGCATTAAAAAATATTACGAAAAAGTTAAAATTTAAAGCTTTTCTTGTAAACGGTGAAAGTATTCAAAAATCTCTTATAATAAACATAGAATAACTACATTTATGTCCAACATTTATACGTGTGTAGTGCTTGTGTATTGTGGTGGCGGTAGTGGACACTTGTGCATGCTATATCCTACTAATATTATAAATGCGAAAGTTTGTCAATATGGATGTATGTTTGTTACTCTTTCACGGCGAATCCGCTTAAACAATATCGATAAATTTTACATAATTATTCTTAATACACCGGATTTCTAAAGCTATAGGCTTTAGAAACCCTGTTAATTCTACAGTAATAGGATGACATTGAAAAGCGTCATCTATTATCGACCTATCACACGACAACATTCCACGCGAGCGAAGTCGCGGGTAAAAGCTAGTATTGTATAAATATTATTAGAAGGATATCACATACTCTTTATCGAGTTATTTTATCCAATCTCAAACGTCATTATCAATCATCATAGACTAAATTGCCTATAAATATCAAAATGAAAAACATAAAAAGTGATTGTCGGTACCGGTTTATTTTTTTTAATTTTATAATTTTTTTTTATTAAGAAGACCAACATATACAATACATAATTATAAGAGAAACAAAACAAAAACATAAACCAAAAAAGTCTTCACAGGAAAAAAAAACTTAAAGTATAAATGGAACATTCTTACTGAGGTGTCGTAAGAGGTCACTAAGGTAAGTTAATCCACCGTGTGGTATCCGACTGAATAGAATAGACCACCATTATTTCTTACCGAGGTGTCGTAAAAGGCGACTTAGGTAAGTCGACCCGCCGTGTGGTATCCGGCAGATTACAATAGTACCACCCTCATTTCTTACCGAGGTCTCGTAAAAGGTGACTAAAGTAAGTTGACCCACCGTGTGGTATCCGGTTTAGTAGAATAGACCACCCTCTTTCTTACCGAGGTGTCGTAAAATACGACTGAGGTAAGTTGACGTCAGGACGTCAGTTGAGGTAAGTTGTTGTGCCGACCCCACTTACAGTGGGATAACGGCAGGAAGATGATGACAATTTAAATTACACGTTAATTAATATAAATAAAAGAAAAATAAATATGAAATACATATATAAACTTACAAACGGGAAGAAACTCTTTGTATGACACCTCGGTAAGAAAGAGGGTGGTCTATTTTACTCAGCCAGATACCACAAGCTGGGTGAACTTACCTTAGTCGCCTTTTACAACACCTCGGTAAGAAATGAGGGTGGTACTATTCTATTCAGCCAGATACCACATGGCGTAGATTTAAAAAGTATAATAACAAAGAAATAATATTATAATACTAGCGGCCTACCCTGCTTCGCACGGGTATAAAATATATAGCCTATGTCACTCAGTGAAAAAAATTATTAAAATCGATCCAGTAGTTTTGATTTATTCATTACTGCCCGTGGCCCGCAAGCGTTAAATTTGGATAAAAACAATTCTCTCTCCCTATACCAAGAAGATTTCCTGCTATCTTTGGAATGTCTAAATTCATATACTACATATTTACATTTTTCCCTATATATTTTATGTTTAAAATTATGTCTTTATATACAACATTCATAGCTTTGTTATCATTAGACAATACAAACATGTTTTCTTTAGAGGTTACTCTTAAAAGAGCGACATTTAGTTGCGCGTCCGATCGCTGCTAAATTCGAAGTGCTATAGGGCGAAGCGCGGCCTCCTCGCGGGGTTTTAAATCTGTGATATCTTCGAAAATGTTCATTTAAATTACATGCTGTAAACGGCCATATTGATCTATATTAAATCAACAATGTATTTAACGTACTTAATTGGATAAGAATTAATGCTATATTGTATAAAAATTGCTTCGAAAATAAGGCATTATTTTTCGTATAAAAGTAAATGACAAAAAATGCTATTGTGGGTTATCCATAAGAAATTCGTTGAAAGTAAAAATTAGTTCAGTGGATAGTACACTACGCATTTATCATGACATAGATTTTCTCCACTAATATATTACCTACTAGCGGCCTACCCTGCTTCGCACGGGTATAAAATATATAGCCTATGTCACTCAGTGAAAAAAAATGATTAAAATCGATCCAGTAGTTTTGATTTATTTGATTAAATGACAAAAAATGCTATTGTGGGTTATCCATAAGAGATAGACATATACCATAGCGGACTTTTCTGTAGACTTTTTCAATGTGTACAAATACTTAGTACATCATTTTGATAAATCTCGTAGGGTTTAGCCTGCGTTTGCAATGTAAGCGAAAAAAAAAGTAATTATTTACGACATCACATAAGAAACCTCAAAAATTACAGTATTTCTCTACTCCATGTTGAATATTATTATACATTCCTCTTGAATCACTCTATCTATTAAAAAACCGCATCAAAATCTGTTGCGTAGTTTTAAAGATTTAAGCAGTCATAGGGATATAGGGACAAACAAAGAATGTGACTTTGTTTTATACTATGTAGTGATGATCCCTATAGCATGATTCAATATTCACGCGCGATGGCTTATTATTAGCGTATTTCATATATAACTTTGGTGTTTCTATACCGATTTCAATGATTCTTTTTTTATACAATGGTTAATACTATTCACTTTTTTATTTAGGGATGACTGAGAGTGATATAAACGTAGGAGTAGACAAATATAACCAGAAAGCTTCGAACTGCTAAGCTATCGGGAGTTACACGTGTTATTGTAAGTCAACCATAAAAGATAGACATATGCTGTCGTGGGATATTTTTTATATAATTTTAAGGAGAACATTTCCGTCATACATGATTTCTGTGTAGCTTTAACCATCAAGGTTGCACACGCGACGAAAGCTTAAAAAATGGAGTAACTTCTACCGTTTTCCAGACATTTCCCTTCACTGCTCTGCTCCTATTGATTGTAGCGTGATGAAAAGTATACTATAACCAGCCCAGGAGTATGAAAAAAAATTGTACCGAGTTTCGTTAAAATCCGTCGAGTAGTTTTTGTTTCTATAACGGTTATACAGACAGACAGACAGACAGACAGACAGACAGACAGACAGACAGACAGACAGACAAAATTTTTACTGATTGCATTTTTGGCATCAGTATCGATCCCTAATCACCCCCTGATAGTTATTTTGGAAATATATTCCAGTTACAGAATTGACCTCTCTACAGATTTATTATAAGTATAGATTATTATTCGTCTCGTTTTACTAATCCGAGGCTAAACATAACATAAAAGTTATTAAAGCGAATATAAACCGGATTAAATAATCACTAATTGGTACTGAAACAAAGAACTGGTATATGTGGAGTCGTGATTCTTTATTACTCTTTATTTTAAATCTAGATTTAATTTTTATGTCTCATTAATGTAATACATAAATTATGGAAGAAACATAAAACCGGATTTTGTTAATTGGCGCAAAAAATAAGTACTAAAATTGATGTATAGAAGCAGACGCTAATTTTAAAAGATTCGTATATTTAAAATACTTATTTATTTTATACTTGAATTATACATTTTATAAAACAAACTCATAATTTATAAAAACGCAAAAACATGGACTTTGCTTTTATACTATCATTTGTGTGTTGGAAATATTTTTATTTTGCGGAAGCGGTCATTGTTTAATAGATTATATTATCATATAATTGGAGTGACAAATAAAAAATAAAAAATGTGGTAACCGGCTGAGTAGAATAGACCACCCTCATTTCTTACCAAGGCAACTAAGCTTAAGACTATAAGTTGACGTCATAACATACCTAGCCAAATCACGGAACAACATTTTTATAATATTCGTCTGCCGCCCCCACTAAGAGTGGGTTAAGGGCAGGAGAATGATGACGATGATGGCGATAAGATTAATTAATGATGTTAATTTGATCACCCGAATAGTAAGCTGTACGATTTAAAAAATCTATAATTTAAGGAAAGCCAAACTCTTTTCTTATGTGAATTGACAAGTTAAACGTCTCAGAAAATCTCGAGAAACATTCTAAGATATTTTCCTTCATCATATCACATATCCTTCACAGGGTGTCCCGTAATGAATGGATTACCTTGTAACACCTGATAGTGGATCTATTCACGACTCAGAATCAATTATATATATATATATATATATATATATATATATATATATATATATATATATATATATATATATATATATAATTTTTTTTCGAAGTTATCAAATATTATAATACGTATAATATTTGATAAAATAAAATATTGTAATAGTATGTATTTATACATTGAATATATTATAAAACACTATTTTTTCCATACCTAGGCTCGAGTCTCACCTAGGGTTGCAACCCGTACTATAATATATAGAATCGTACTATATTTTAGTCAATTGTACTTTATATTATATAAAAATAATATAGGACGAAAAATACTATATATTTATCGCTAATTCAATTGTCGCGCTTAATCAACTGTGAATGGAAAGCACCCGCAGCACTGCATAGGGAATGTTTGAACGAAACTCATCCATGAATTTACGGGGCTTAGTAAGTAACTCTAAGTACTCCTTTGTCATTGTCTAGCGAAAGGTAATAATAAATAAAATGAAAATAGATGTGTACTGTTTTTCCTGAATTTCCTAAAAGCACTATATTTTTTTCCTGAATTTCCTAAAAGTACTATATTTTTTTGATTTAAAAAGAAAAATACTATTTTTCTTCAAAAACAGGTGGCAACCCTAGTCCCACCAACCCAATTATTTTTTTATTTTTTTTACTTCCTTTTTTTTATTTTGTATTACCGACCCTTGCTCAGTAATTTTTACTAAACAATAGTAAAAGATATGGCGTAAAATACCTACCAAAACCTTGGAAATGTACCCTTGTTTACTTTTAAAATTTATATAATCGCTGTACAGGAATACATATACAGTTCAGGAAGTCATTTAAATTAAAAGTATTTTATTAATAAACTTTAAATATATTTTTAGTACAACTTATTTAACAATTCGCCATTGAAATGCCTTTCCTACTGAAGAGAAAGGCAGTATATTTCTTTTCAGGAAATACAAGTAGGTACTATATCCGATTTGTGAAGGAATTATATTATTTTTAGTTTAATATTGAGATTCTGTGTGTGTATGTGTGTCCAAGTGGCATCCGGTTGAGTAGAATAGTACCACCTTCATTTCTTACCGACGTGTCGTAAAAGGCGACTAAGGTAAGTTGACCCACGTTGGTATCCGATTAAGTAGAGTAGACCACCCTCTTTCTTATCGAGATGTCATAAAATACGACTAAGGTAAGTTGATGTCAGGCACGCGGCCGGTAAAATACGTAACCAAATCATGTAGCAACATGTTGTGCGACCCCACTTAGAGTGGGATAAGGACAGGAAGATGATTCTGTGTGTGTGTGCTCGTTTTGTATGTAAGCGTGGACACCTCAACGGTTTAATTTTTACTTTATTCTTAATTTGTTAATAGAATCTGAATGTTAAAAACGGCTCTAACGATTTTTATGAAACTTAGTATGTTCCGGGGGCGATAAATCAATCAAATCTAGTTGACTAGATTTCATTAAAAAAAATGATATTTTATCACTGTTCATACAATTAATTACTACTACTAGTACTATAATATGTATTATTAGAAAACATAGGCTAATTACGCTGTTATTTGCAAAATTATGATTGGGAATTGGAATCAGTTGGGAATGGACTTAAAAGTAAAAATACCCCGGATCAAGTCCCAGATGTGACCATCCCTTTTTTCTTGTTTTTTTCATTTTGCATCTTTTTTTTTTATCTCCCTAAAAAAATACCAAGCAAAGTTCGTTCAACGATGTACTAAAAATAACACAAGTAACAGTTACTGTTTCAATGCAATCGGAGACTTAACACAGATATCAAGTATTTAGGACACTTACCACGCTTTGCGCCACGCGATAATAATAAAATAAATATAAAACCAGTTCAATGCGAATAACGATGCATAAGACTTCGCTAATAAGAGTGACTTCGTTTAAACGACCTTGTCAATCAAGTCATCATAATTAACTACGTACCTACAATAAGGATATGTTTAAAACCGAAGTTTACACAAGTCCAATACAGTCCTCCACAGTTCTATACGGTCTACAAATAATTTTACAGTAAGTAAGTAAGTAACGGCCTGTTACTATCCCACTGCTGGGCATAGGCCTCCTCTCTCCATTTTTGGAGAGAAGGGTTGGAGCTAAGACCTACCACGCTGCTTTAATGCGGATTGGTAGGTTACACATATCCCTAGGATTCTCCAGAGATATGCAGGTTTCCTCACGATGTTTTCCTTCACCGAAAAGCGTGTGATAAATTGCAATTATCAATTAGACACATAAGTTTTAATAGAAAAACTCATTGGTGTCTGCCCGGGTTTGAACCCATGATCGTCTCTAGAGATTCACACGGTCGCACCGCTAGGCCATCACAGCTTATAATTTTACAGTAATATAGATAAAATATACGAAAATATATTTTAGAATATTAGGATAGGAAAGTATATATAAGAATATACATAAAATAAAGGAAAAAAGTATATATATTGTATTCTTTTTCCTGTATTTTATAAGCTTTAAGATCTTTATAATGATTTTTATGTGCATTTTTTATATTTTCTTTGAAAAAACTGGTTGATAACTGATTGTACAAAGTAAAAGTAAGTAAAGTAGCTGCCTATTACTTTCCTACTGCTGGGAATAGGCCTCTCCTCTCCCTTTTTTTGGAGAGAAGATTGGAGCTAAGACCTACCAAGCTGCTCCAATGCGGATTGGTAGGTTACACATATCTCCAGAATTCTCTAGAGATATGCAGGTTCCCTCACCATGTTTTACTTGACCGAATAGCGTGTGATAAATTGCAATCATCAATTAGACACATAAGTTTTAACAGAAAAACTCATTGGTGTCTGCCCTGGTTCGAATCCGTGACCTCCTCGAAACACACGGTGTTACCGTTGGGCTATCACAGCTATGTGATACTGTTTGTACGCTGATATTAAAATCAAAGCGTGTTAGACATGTCTATGATACCTTTTTATATGCGGAAAAGAAGAAAAAGATTTTTAATACCTACATTTTTTATGGAAACGTAGAATTATGTTAATGTTTTCAAACGGGTTCGTTAACCATAAAGATCGCCATAAATAATAAGTCAATTGTAAACGCGGTTTCATTCATTCAGGGTAGCAATATATTTCTTGTGATATACGAGTAAACGAAGATATTGCATTAAATAAAATTATAAGGAATACGTTTTATAATTCAAACAAGTATTATAATTGAAAATTGTTGAGCTTGTTTATAATCTTCAATTATAAAACTGGAAACCCCGTAATTGACGCTAAGTCATACGAGACTGCGTTCGCACTGACGCAGAAGGCCATCGCTGCCCACGATCGCACCTTGTCCACTTCTGCCACGAGCTCCGCCCAATGAACCGCCCAAGCTGAGCAGTCTACGAGCGTGTGCAGCGCCGCACTCGTGGCATTCACCAGACGCTTTGCCCCGGGCCAACTTTCACAGATACCTCCCAAAACAACCATATCTGAAATATGCCTGCGTCACCCAAAAGGAGGACCTCATACCTGCTGCGACCCAACCCTAGAGAATGGGCTGGAAGGCTGAAATCGTCCAGAATCCCGCGCTGGGAGATTCCAGCCGCCATTGGCGGAGCAACTCTACCCCCACCGCAGATTTTCCTCCCGATGAACAGCCAGATAGGAGCTGTGATAGCCCAGCGGTAACACCGTGCGACTCTTTCGAGGAGGTCAAGGGTTCGAACCCGGGCAGACACCGATGAGTTTTTCTGTTTAAACTTATGTGTCTAATTGATAATTGCAATTTATCACACGCTTTTCGGTGAAGGAAAACATCGTGAGGAAACCTGCATATCTCTAGAGAATTCTGGAGATATGTGTAACGTACCAATCCACATTGGAGCAGCGTGGTAGGCTCCAATCCTTCTGTCCAAAACCGGAGAGAAGAGGCCTATTCCCAGCAGTGCGAGAGTAATAGTCCGCTACTTTACTTTTTTTTGAACGGGCTTTAACTTTGCGGCGGCAGGCCTGACCTTGGCCTTTATAGCCCATGAAGGGGACTCAGCCAAGGGTGCACTTACTTACCTGCCCCATTATTATACCTAATGAATTCTAATTTATTTTTAATAAAAGTTTTCCTTATAATTACGCTTGCATGGGTCAACGACCGCAGACAAATTTTATGGTTCATTCACCCGACACCCGCCGCTCATTAAATAATTTCAAAATAACACAAAAAAACGACAAACAAATAATATTAAATCTTGTTTTTATGCATGTTATGAATAATTCATAAGAATATTCTGATAAATTAATTATTAACTACATTGTACTTATGCGTCATATGCTTTAAACTAATAATATCTGATAGTCTGTCTGTAATGCTCAAGGCTAATTCTCTGGAGCAATATCAATGAATTATAGATATATATACATAAGGTGAACGAATCATCATTGTCCTGCCTTTATCCCACTCCAAGTGGGGTCGGCACATGTTAAAACATGAATAGGCTACGTATTTTACGACCGGACGCCTGCCTGACGATAATTAAACCTAGTCGTAGTTACGACAAAACGGTAATATAAAGGGTGGCCTATTCTACTCAACCGAAAACCACACGGTGGGTCAACTCACCTAGTCGTCTTTTACGACACCTCGATAAAAATGAGGGTGGTCTATTCTATCGTGAGTGTAATTCATAATGAATGTATAGAAACCGGCTATGCTCTCGGCGTGACTTCTATACATTAATTTTGGTCTATTCTACCGACCCAGATACCACACAGCGGGTCGGCTTAACTTTTTCGCCTTATACGTCACCTCGCCTTAAACGGTTAGAATTGAAGGTGGTCTATTCTACTCAGCCGGCTACCACACGGCTTACGATTTCTAAACACCATTCACAAAAAATCATCAATAATGCACAAAGTTTTTTATAGACACATATGTGCATATCGTACTGGTTTTTTATATAACCAGTTTTTTATATTATAACAGTTTAGTTGCGTAATACGTCAAACAAGTTTATCATTACTCAAACGGTTTTGTAATAAATGGTTCAAGTTCAGAGATTTACCTTGACTTCTATGAACAATTCTATATGACTAGCAATCGCCAACGGCTCCGCTCGCGTGGAAATATTAATACCGTAAGTATTTTGAGAAACATAAAAATTAAAGTGGGTGAACCTTAAAAGCTAGACATATGCTATCGCGGAATTTTATTTAGAATTTTTGGTGAACAATTTTGTGATAAGTACATGATTTTTGAATAACTTATACCGTTTACTTAGCACAGGCAAGTAAAGCTTTAAATTTTGCAGTTTCGTAATATTTTTTTATTGCTGCTCCTCTCCTTATCTTCTTATCGTAACGTTATGGGAATAACGTGATGTATGTATGTATACAATAGACAAAGCAGGAACCGACATAAGCTTGCGGTTCCTGCTTTGCGCCTTGCAAAAGTGCGTAACTCGTTTGTGGGTTTTGGTATAAGATTCTATATACACTGTCCATTATATTAACCATCTTTTGACAGATTGACGATAGTGATGTCCTAAAGATTCTCGTATGCGATACCATCCCGATTATAGTACCTACTATCATTAATCGAATTACGTACCTAAGTAATTCGATTAATGATAACCTACGTAAACTAGATTACTACTTGAGAAAAGAAATTCCAACTTTGAGAAAACTTATTGTTTCTTTGAAAAGAAGTGGTCTATTTCATGGTGAAAAATCTTCTTTGGTCAAAGTTTTGAACACAATTGGCTTTTCATATAAAAAGTTAAATAAAAGAAAATTATTAATGGAACGCACAGATATAGCTATAGCACGTTGTGATTTTTTAAGAGAGGCAAAGAAAATACAAGATTGGGCAAATATTGTTTTCACGGATGAAACATGGCTCAACGCTAACCACACACTATCTCGTTTCTGGACTGATGATACTGCTGATTCCACTTCCTCAGTACCAATGGGAAAAGGTGAGCGCCTAATCATTTGCCATGCAGGTACAGCAAAAGGATTTGTACAAGACGCACTGTTGGCATTTAAATCGAAGAAATCAAATGACTACCACGAAGAGATGAATGCAAATGTGTATGAAGAGTGGTTCAAAAAAATGCTCATTTCATTGGAAGAACCATCAATAATTTTTATTGATAATGCGCCCTACCACTCCCGTCAAATTGACAAAATGCCAACACAGGCTAATAAAAAGCATGAAATAATTAATTGGCTTCGGGACAATGGAGAAAATGTGGACGACTCAATGTTAAAAGTTGAATTAATAAAAATATTAAAAACCAAAAAGAGAGCAAAACGCTATGTAATCAATGAAATGGCAGCAGAATATGGCCATACTGTTCTTCGGATTCCTCCATACCACTGCCAGTACAACGCAATAGAACTTATATGGGCACAAGTAAAAGGGCATGCTGCGAGATGCAATACAAGCCCCCCATTCACAGCGAATAAAATGTTGCAATTGCTAAAAAATGCTTGCACCCACGTAACGGCCGAGAACTGGGCAAGTGTGGTGGAAAGAACTAAAAGAGTAATATTCTCTGATTGGGAACGTGATATTGCGTTTGATAATATATTATCTACACAAGAGCTAATAATAACTGCTACTGAAGACTCCTCATCGGAGGAGTCTAGTGTTGATTATCATTCCGACGACTCGTGCTAATAAAATAAATTAAAATATCCTGATTGTTTTATTTGTATTCATGTATTAACTAAGAAGAAAGTAAAACTTTATATAATGTTATTAAATGTCTTTTAATACTCGTAACATCGATTTCTACCGATTATTTTTAATCTGTGGCATAATCGTAGTAACCCATTATGTGTGACATCACTAAGTGGGCGGTACCCATCCATAAAGTACAAATATTATTTGTATGATATTTGTACGTAAGCAATACAAAACTTAATGAGCGTGAGCTGTCAAAAGACTGATAATATGATGGACGCAGTATAATAAAATTCCGCAATCAATTTCAGCACTGCCAATACAGCAGTTTAAAAACACTGTTAAAGAGAGGCTGATACAGAAAGCCTACTATACTTTTGAAGATTATTTAGAAGATAAGAATGTGTGGATATAGCTCTCTTTGAACCTGTACAAGACAGTAACGACTTAATGTAAATAATATTAAGAATTATATTTTTTAAAAGAGCAACCGCCGAGTTTCTTGCTGGCTCTTCTCGGCAGGAACAGCTTTCCGAACCAGCAGTAGAGTTGACGATTCAAAAGCACTTGTTTACAAGTTTATTTGAATAAAGAATATTTTGAATTTGAATTTATGTGAACGTATTACAAAGTAACATTACCTATACCTTTATTTCTATTTACGATATTATAAAAATATTTTTTTTGAAGAGAATCAGTTACTACTACTGATGTCTTTTTATTCAGACGCATTCCTTCTCGAATACATCTCGAAGAAATTGGGATTTATCTTTACACTAAAATTCATCAAAATTGGTTCAGAGGCTTAGAAGTCGATTGGTAACAAACTTATTTTCGCTTTTATAAATATATTATTTACATATGTATTAAAAAGTATAAAATATAAAATATGTATTAAAAAATATATTATTTACATCAGAAAACGCAAGCGACCAAGAAAATAGTTGTGTTATAGCCATGACATTTTAATAAGGCCATGATTGATGGTAATTTATGTACTCGTTCCCCATCGTAAGGTATGCGGTTTAGTAGAATATACCACCCTCTTTCTTACCGAGGTGTCTAACAGGCGACTAAGGTCGGTTGACGCACCGTGTGGTATCCAGTTGAGTAGAATAGACCACCCTCTTTCTTACCGAGGTGTCTTAAAAGGCGACTAATGTAAGTTGACGTCAGGCAGGTGGCCAGTCGTAAAATACGTAACTAAATCATGTGACAACATGTTTATAACATGTCATGCCGACCCCACTTAGAGTGGGATAAGGCAGGAGAATGATGATTATGATTAGACTCGTTCAGTTAAGTTAATAACAGATTTTATAGTTTTATAGATTACTACCAGTCTTGCCACGCGTTGTTGTGGCTCAGTCTGGTTTCGAATTTTTCTCGAAACAGAACTCCACAGTTCAAAGAAATACTCCGATCGCCACCCAACTTAACAAGATCATATGCCGGGTCATTCGAAAGATGTCTGAAAATTTCATTAAAATCGGTCCAGACGTTTCGGAGTCTATATACACAGACGAACATTAAATTTTATATATAGTGTCGCTAATTTGATTTAAACTTTTTAATGAGTACCTAACTTTTGTTTTGATACTTTTCTTTGTTAAACCCTACCCAAGAATCACTGTTTATTGGCCCGTCTTGACTTTTGACTGGCCCGTTAGCGCAGTGGGTAGTGACCCTGCCTTCAGTTCCGCGGGTCGCGGGTTTGATTCCCGCCGAGAGCTAATATTTTCTATAAATAAATTTGTTGGTATTCGAATCTGGGTGTAAGTATTTATTTAAAAGATATATAAGTATGTATTTACATAACTCAAGTATTAAGTTACTTACTTTGGGGTCGGACGACCGTATGTGTAAGAGTCCCAAATATTTATTATTATTTATTTTATATTTATTGGCGAAGACGAAATTTATTCAGTAGTATTTGAGTTTATCGCAGATAGACAAATGAACACTGCTGATGGCTGGAGACAAAAGATAACAGTGGACATTATCAAACTGGAGACTAAAAATATGTGTATATGTGAAAATATGAAGTGAAAAAAAATAAGAGTTATATGCTAAATATTAATATATCAGCGCCATCTTATGGGAGTTTTTAATATCAGCTTGCAAAAAGTATACTGATTACAGTTTGACGTGTCTACTAAATTGCATTGACTTGGAAAATATTGTGAGACATTGTCGGTAGATGGCAATAGCTGCGTTCAATTATTAAGTAATATCTTTAATATTTAATCTTTCTTTAATATTTAAGTGAGTTAATCTTGTATGTATATATATATATTTTCCAATTCTCGGAAACGGCTCCAACGATGTTCCTGAAATTCAGCATGTAGTGGGTTTTGGGGGGAAAAATCGAACTAGCTAGGTTTTATGTAAAAAAATCGTTTTATCCCTGTTTTCGGACATTAAAAAGTTTGTCAAGTCTGCGTAGCTTATGCGGGGAACGGGTGGTCTAGAGCAGGGCTTCTTAAACTGTGTGTCGCGACCCCCAGGGGGTTGCGAGACTACTGAAAGCAATAGACGTCGCAAAGATCTGATACTTTTCTATCATTATTGATACAACTACATGGCTGCAGCTGTCCTTTAAAGAACTTTTCTAACAAAGATTTATTGATATTACTCCTCCTAAGTTCCTTCATTACCCCTTTTCATTAAATTTAATTAAATAGATTTTATTAAATTTATGATTTTATAAATTTATGGTTAGTTTGCAACAATTATAAATAAACTTTTAAAATTAGTATACACACTACGTACAAATATAAATACAAATAAAAATCATACAAAATACTATTGTAGGTTTATAATAACTATTTTTTGAAAAAAGTGGCAATGCAAAACTGTTATTTACATTGTAAAATAGTGCGATATTACATCTACATCTACGGTTAATATATATTTCATTATATGGAGGAGGGGGTCGTTTAAAATTTCCTAAGCTTGAAGGGGGTCGCTATATAAAAAAGTTTAAGAAGCCCTGGTCTAGAGAAATGAAAATACCTAGCATCGAGCCCACCTACCCAACTATTTTTTCTTTAAGTTTTTTTTTTATTTTGCAAAAAATTACCGAGCAGGGCTCAGTCAACCAGGTACTAAGATTTATTATCTTATTGTTATATGTATATTAAAATCTGTATATTCAATCAATCAATTTAAGGCGCCTCTACAAACCTTACTAAAGGCACGATAATGATTTGTTTGCATTTAATGTGTAATAACAGTCTTTGTCCTGCATTACATTAGTCATTATCAGCAAACGAACGTACTATACAATAGTTATATTTTATATATATTTGTTTAACAATTTCGAGCAAAGTACAACGCTATACCGTGGGATCGAGCGTCCGTTATAATATATACCAAGGTCGTTGTATATTTTATTTATCCAAAGTCCAACATAAGTGCAAAGGTTATTAAATATTATAAATATAATAAAGAATTATCATTATCCTGCCCTTATCCCACTCTAAGTGGAGTTGTCACCACATGTTGTGACATGATTTGGCTGCGTATTATACGACCGGCATGTCTGACGTCATGAGGTGTATTCTACTCAGCCGGAAACCACACGGCGGGTCAACTTACCTTAGTCGCCTTTTACGACACCTCGGTAAGAAATAAGAGTGGTCTATTTATTCTACTCAGCCGGATACCACACGGCTGGTCATCTTACCTTAGTCGCCTTTTACGACACCTCGGTAAGAAATGAGGGTGGTCTATTCTACTCAGCGGATACCACACGGCGGTTCAACTTACCTTAGTCGCCTTTTACGATACCTCGGTAAGAAATGAGGGTGGTCTATTCTACTCAGCCGGATACCACACGGCAGGTCAACTTACCTTAGTCGCCTTTTACGACACCTCGGTAAGAAATGAGGGTGGTCTATTCTACTCAGCCGGATACCACACGGCGGGTCGACTTACCTTAGTCGCCTTTTACGACACCTCGGTAAGAAATGAGGTTGGTATATTCTACCAAGTTTGTCTTTTTATTTAGAGGTCATAAACAATTTACATACTGATTATTATTTACATTTATAAGTTTATCCGATAAATAAGTTTTACTCAGAAATGACGACATCTTGGTCATACAAATAATGTTTATATTTTTGTTTACTCTTAGAAAATTGAAAAACAAAAATCGATCTAGCTAGGTTGTATTTAACAAAAATCTCATTTTATTATATTAATACCTGTTTTTGGGCATTAAAAAAACTGCTAAATCAGGAAAGAAACTAAATGATACTTTCTTACTTTTTTAATTGCTTTTTGTTTTCTTTTAAATAATGACCGATTTTCAATTAATCAACTTGTATTTTTGACTATGATGACTATTTGTTTTTTTTTTTATATTTGACATCCTTGACATATTTTATATTGTAAATATTGGTGAGAAATAAAAGGCTTTTTATTTTTTTATTTTATTTATTTATTTAAGTAATGACCAACCATAAAAGTCACATAACATACATTAAAGTCAACTTAAATAAAAGCTTTTGAAATAATAAATTAATTGATAAATTGATAAGAAATACAAAATATTATTTTATATCTTAAAATAAGAATAGAAAATAAAAATCTATTTTCTTTTCTTGTTTATATTAATAAGTATGATTAATAAGCAATAAGCACAATTTTTAACAGCCACTTTATACGATAAACTACAGAGTACCATAATTCTGGGCTTCTTGTATAAGAAAATATTAATTCAAAATATAAAATGACAAAATTAAAACAATTGACTATAATATTAAAGTATGAAATGACAAAGGACAAGTTCGTCTCAAAGATGCCTTTGTTCCAAATCTATTGTGAGAGAGCATTGTTTATTCCGTCTTTATATTAAATTAGTAATCTCCAGCGGCTCCGCCCGCGTTAAAACATTAAAACCGCAATATAGTATTTTGATAACCATAAAAATGGTTGAAGTGGGTTAACCTTAAAAGCTAGACATATACTGCCGCGGACTTTTAATTAGAACTTTTAGAGAGGAACAATTTTGTAATACATGATTTTTAAATAACTATTACCGTTTACTCAGCGCACGCAAGGAAAGCTTTCAATTTTGCCATAGACAATAAATAGACAATCTTACACTGAAAGAATTTTTCAAATCGATCCAGTAGTTCTTGGAGTAGCGTGTTCAAACAATCAAACAAACAAATAATTCCTCAGCTTCATATATTATTATAGAAAGCCTTCCTTGATAAACGGTCTATCTTACACTGAAAGAATTCTTCAAATCGATCCAGTAGTTACTGAGATTAGCGCGTTTAAACAATCAAACAAACAAACAAACTCTTAAGCTTTATATATTAGTATAGATAGCCTTCCTCGATAAATGGTCTATCTTATACTGAAATAATTTTTCAAATCGATCCAGTAGTTCCTGAGATTAGAGCGTTCAAATAATCAAACAAACAAACTCTTCAGCTTTATATATTAGTATATATAGCCTTTCTTGATAAATGGTCTATCTGACACTGAAAGAATTTTTCAAATCGATCCAGTAGTTACTGAGATTAGCGCGTTTAAACAATCCAACAAACAAACAAAATTCAGTTTTATATATTAGTATAGATAGCCTTCCTCGATAAATGTTCTATCTTTCACTGAAAGAATTTTTCAAATCGATCCAGTAGTTCCTGAGATTAGCGAGTTCAAACAATAAACTCTTCAGCTTCATATATTATTTTAGAAAGCCTTCCTTGATAAACGGTCTATCTTACACTGAAAGAATTCTTCAAATCGATCCAGTAGTTACTGAGATTAGCGCGTTTAAACAATCAAACAAACAAACAAACTCTAAAGCTTGATATATTAGTATAGATAGCCTTCCTCGATAAATGGTCTATCTTATACTGAAAGAATTTTTCAAATCGATCCAGTAGTTCCTGAGATTAGAGCGTTCAAATAATTAAACAAACAAACTCTTCAGCTTTATATATAAGTATAGATAGCCTTCCTCGATAAATGTCTATCTTACACTGAAAGAATTTTTCAAATCGATCCAGTAGTTACTGAGATTAGCGCGTTTAAACAATCCAACAAACAAACAAAATTCAGTTTTATATATTAGTATAGATAGCCTTCCTCGATAAATGTTCTATCTTTCACTGAAAGAATTTTTCAAATCGATCCAGTAGTTCCTGAGATTAGCGAGTTCAAACAATAAACTCTTCAGCTTCATATATTATTATAGAAAGCCTTCCTTGATAAACGGTCTATCTTACACTGAAAGAATTCTTCAAATCGATCCAGTAGTTCCTGAGATTAGAGCGTTCAAATAATCAAACAAACAAACTCTTCAGCTTTATATATTAGTATATATAGCCTTTCTTGATAAATGGTCTATCTGACACTGAAAGAATTTTTTCAAATCGATCCAGTAGTTCCTGAGATTAGCGCGTTCAAACAATCAAACAAACAAACAAAATTCAGCTTTATATATAAGTATATATAGCCTTCCTCGATAAATGGCCTATCTTACACTGAAAGAATTTTTCAAATCGGTCCAGTAGTTCCTGAGATTAGCGCGTTCAAACATTTAAACAAACAAACAAGCAAACTATTCAGCTTTATATATAAGTATATATAGCCTTCCTCGATAAATGGCCTATCTTACACTGAAAGAATTTTTCAAATCGTTTCAGAAGTTCCTGAGATTAGCGCGTTCAACAAACAAACTCTTCAGTTTTATATATAAGTATAGATAGCCTTCCTCGATAAATGTCTATCTTACACTGAAAGAATTTTTCAAATCGATCCAGTAGTTACTGAGATTAGCGCGTTTAAACAATCCAACAAACAAACAAAATTCAGTTTTATATATTAGTATAGATAGCCTTCCTCGATAAATGTTCTATCTTTCACTGAAAGAATTTTTCAAATCGATCCAGTAGTTCCTGAGATTAGCGAGTTCAAACAATAAACTCTTCAGCTTCATATATTATTTTAGAAAGCCTTCCTTGATAAACGGTCTATCTTACACTGAAAGAATTCTTCAAATCGATCCAGTAGTTACTGAGATTAGCGCGTTTAAACAATCAAACAAACAAACAAACTCTTAAGCTTTATATATTAGTATAGATAGCCTTCCTCGATAAATGGTCTATCTTATACTGAAATAATTTTTCAAATCGATCCAGTAGTTCCTGAGATTAGAGCGTTCAAATAATCAAACAAACAAACTCTTCAGCTTTATATATTAGTATATATAGCCTTTCTTGATAAATGGTCTATCTGACACTGAAAGAATTTTTCAAATCGATCCAGTAGTTACTGAGATTAGCGCGTTTAAACAATCCAACAAACAAACAAAATTCAGTTTTATATATTAGTATAGATAGCCTTCCTCGATAAATGTTCTATCTTTCACTGAAAGAATTTTTCAAATCGATCCAGTAGTTCCTGAGATTAGCGAGTTCAAACAATAAACTCTTCAGCTTCATATATTATTTTAGAAAGCCTTCCTTGATAAACGGTCTATCTTACACTGAAAGAATTCTTCAAATCGATCCAGTAGTTACTGAGATTAGCGCGTTTAAACAATCAAACAAACAAACAAACTCTAAAGCTTGATATATTAGTATAGATAGCCTTCCTCGATAAATGGTCTATCTTATACTGAAAGAATTTTTCAAATCGATCCAGTAGTTCCTGAGATTAGAGCGTTCAAATAATTAAACAAACAAACTCTTCAGCTTTATATATAAGTATAGATAGCCTTCCTCGATAAATGTCTATCTTACACTGAAAGAATTTTTCAAATCGATCCAGTAGTTACTGAGATTAGCGCGTTTAAACAATCCAACAAACAAACAAAATTCAGTTTTATATATTAGTATAGATAGCCTTCCTCGATAAATGTTCTATCTTTCACTGAAAGAATTTTTCAAATCGATCCAGTAGTTCCTGAGATTAGCGAGTTCAAACAATAAACTCTTCAGCTTCATATATTATTATAGAAAGCCTTCCTTGATAAACGGTCTATCTTACACTGAAAGAATTCTTCAAATCGATCCAGTAGTTCCTGAGATTAGAGCGTTCAAATAATCAAACAAACAAACTCTTCAGCTTTATATATTAGTATATATAGCCTTTCTTGATAAATGGTCTATCTGACACTGAAAGAATTTTTTCAAATCGATCCAGTAGTTCCTGAGATTAGCGCGTTCAAACAATCAAACAAACAAACAAAATTCAGCTTTATATATAAGTATATATAGCCTTCCTCGATAAATGGCCTATCTTACACTGAAAGAATTTTTCAAATCGGTCCAGTAGTTCCTGAGATTAGCGCGTTCAAACATTTAAACAAACAAACAAGCAAACTATTCAGCTTTATATATAAGTATATATAGCCTTCCTCGATAAATGGCCTATCTTACACTGAAAGAATTTTTCAAATCGTTTCAGAAGTTCCTGAGATTAGCGCGTTCAACAAACAAACTCTTCAGTTTTATATATAAGTATAGATAGCCTTCCTCGATAAATGTCTATCTTACACTGAAAGAATTTTTCAAATCGATCCAGTAGTTACTGAGATTAGCGCGTTTAAACAATCCAACAAACAAACAAAATTCAGTTTTATATATTAGTATAGATAGCCTTCCTCGATAAATGTTCTATCTTTCACTGAAAGAATTTTTCAAATCGATCCAGTAGTTCCTGAGATTAGCGAGTTCAAACAATAAACTCTTCAGCTTCATATATTATTTTAGAAAGCCTTCCTTGATAAACGGTCTATCTTACACTGAAAGAATTCTTCAAATCGATCCAGTAGTTACTGAGATTAGCGCGTTTAAACAATCAAACAAACAAACAAACTCTAAAGCTTTATATATTAGTATAGATAGCCTTCCTCGATAAATGGTCTATCTTATACTGAAATAATTTTTCAAATCGATCCAGTAGTTCCTGAGATTAGAGCGTTCAAATAATCAAACAAACAAACTCTTCAGCTTTATATATTAGTATATATAGCCTTTCTTGATAAATGGTCTATCTGACACTGAAAGAATTTTTTCAAATCGATCCAGTAGTTCCTGAGACTAGCGCGTCAAACAATCAAACAAACAAACAAACAAACAAACAAACTCTTCAGCTGTATATATAGGTAAGTATAGATAGCCTTCCTCGAAAAATGGTCTATCATACAATAAAATAATTTTTCAAACCGATCCAGTAGTTCTTGAGATTAGCGCATTCAAACAATCAAACAAACAAACTCTTAAGCTTTATATATAAGTAAAGATATATTTACAAATTATCGCCGCACAGTGATATTATTTAAAAGACAGAAGGCATCTGATAGTCGGCCCGCGCAGGCGCATTCGGCAGCGCATCGCGCACTACGGCACACGCGCGCGAATCGTGTTACACTTCGGCATAATTCAAATATACGTACGAAAATGATGCTCGCCGGTGCTGAAATTGTGGAAAGCAGTGTCTCGTTTAAAAAGGACGCTGGGGTGTGTGAAACTGTTACCCCAAGCACCTCTCAAGTGCCCCAAGCTTCAGGTCTCGCTAGAATACCGACCACAGACCCTGTTGACATACAGTTCAGCAACGTAACGTGTACCGTTTCGCTTGGGATAAACAAAGGTATGACAATATTATTCTTTGTTCTAGTAAACTTGTAAACAAGTGTTTTGGTAGACCTTACTGAATGTTCGGAAAACTCCTCTAAGAAGAGCAAGCCAGAAATTCGGTGGTCGCTTAAAATCATGTAATAATCATTCTAAATGAATGATACACATAATATCGAAGATTATTGAAAGCTTATTATCTAAGATTATTGAAATTACAACTAGTGGTCGACTACCCTTAAATACCCTCACAAGAAATGAATGACGAAATGCAACCACTGTCACCGCTAAGTTTTTTGCAAGATCTAGCAAGGAGCAGCAGTAGATTTGATGCTAGAACACCTGTTTATAAGTTTAATTGAATATTTTGAATTTGAATATACTGTATAATGCGTAGATCTGAACATTAATATTAATGATTATTTACAACAGAAATATGCAATACTGAAAGAGGTTAAAAAAATGCACTTTTATTGCATTAAAGATTGAAACTAAACTCCACCATAGGCTTTCAATGCCTGGTTACACATCTCAGGAATTATCGAGCCATATACAGGTTTCCTCACAATGTTTACTTTACTACGAATATTATTAATGTGAAAGTGTGAGATCTTGTTACACGATTTCGCAAAATCGGCGTAACGGATTTGAATAAAGTTTTGCACACAGATTATGTAGATTTTTAGACAATTTGGCCGTCGTTTATAAAATTAGGCGTTACTTTGCGTTCATAATACAAAACTAATGAGAATATTATTTTGCTATAATCAGCGATAAAAGAAAATATATGTAATGCTAAATGTAGAGTGTACTATTCGTTCTCATACCTGATAAATGGAGAATTTGTAAGAACTCATGCACTAACCGACACTGATAACACAACAATACACAAACGCTGCACACATTCACTAAATGAAAATTGAAAAAAATAATAAATAGTTGGGCAGGTGGGGCTCGAATTCGTATTTTCTATTTACCTCTCTTGATCGCCCATTCCCCAAATGAGCTACCATGACTTTACGTTTGACAGTGAAAATTGTCTTCTAAATTCAACGTAAATTTTAGTATTTTTCCGAAAACAGATAAAAAGACATTTTTTATATGAAACTTAGCTAGATCGAATTTTTCCCCCAAAACCCTCCACTGCCGAATTCGAAAATAGTTGAAGCCGTTTCCGAGATTCGGAAAATATATTTATATATATACATACAAGATTAACTCATTTAAATATTAAAGATAACATATACATTGACAGAAAGACAGATAAACGCATTTAAAATATAAGTATGGACGTATGTATTATCAGTAGGTAACGGATTATGCAGTACAATTACATTGCAAAATGTTTTAATATTTCTCTTGTTTTAATATGCACTGCATACGTTGATCATCATCCTCCTGCCCTTATCCCACTATAAGTGGGGTCGGCACAACATGTTATAAACATGCTGTCACATAAGATGGCTGCGTAAAAACGCAGCCATCTTATGTGACAGCATGCTTATGCAGCATGACCGGCCGCCTGCCTGACGTCAATTTACCTTAGTCGTATCTTACGACACCTCGGTAAGAAAGAGGGTGGTCTACTCTATTCAACAGGATACCACGCGGTGGGTCAACTTACCTTAGTCGCCTTTTACGACACCTCGGTAAGAAATGAGGTTGGTCTATTCTACTAAACCGGATACCACACGGTGGGTCAACTTACCTTAGTCGCCTTTTACGACACCTCGGTAAGAAATGAGGATGGTACTATTCTATACTACACACGGCACAGCACTGCATACGTTGATATAATACTGAAATATAAAACGATTTCATATTTTCGATTTATAACAATGAAATCAAAAATATTGCTACTAGATAACACTTCAAGAAATCTTGTTATCGGAGAATTAGATTTGTTTTACAATTCCCCTATACATTTATATGATTACTATATACATATAATCTATTACTAGATTATTATAATCATTATAAACGATTAAACATTTCGTAAATGCCCTAAATTTGTTTAAGATTCTATTACAAAATTCCCAATAAATTTTAACTTTGCCATTAAAGCAGCTGAAGAAAACTATTTAAAAAATGCTGATACAGAAAGTCTACTATACTATTGAGGATTACAATGATCATTCTTATCAGCTAGAAGAATAGCTATAACCCTGTTCAAGATAGTAATGACTATATGTACTATAAGAACAATATTTTAAAAAGAGAAATCGTCGAGTTTCTTGCTGGCTCTTCGTAGAAGCAGCATTTGGAATTTCATTATGTACACTGTAATCTTTGATTTGGAACCAGCAGTAGAACTTACGATACGAAAGCACTTGTTAACAAGATTTAAATAATAAAGAGTTAGTGCATGCTGTGGCTTAACAAGTTGTACTTGTTGAAAAAAATCTTGTTTCTATTTTAATTATGTGTAAGTTGTACGTGTAACAATCACTGGCTGTCCAAATCACTACATATTTTAAAACAAAGTCGCATTCTTTGTTTGACCATATATCCCTATGTATGCATAAAACTTTAAAACTACGCAACAGATTTTGATGCAGTTTTTTTTTAATAGATAGAGTGATTCCAGAGGAAGGTTTGTACGTATAAAAACATTCAATACGGAATAGAGAGATACTGTAATTTTTGAGATTTCTGTACATAATTACATTTTTTTCCGCTTACATTGCAAACGCAGGCTAAACCCTACGAGATTTATCAAAATGATGCACTAAGTATTTGTACACCTTGAAAAGGTCTACAGAAAAATCCGCAATGGTATATGTCTATCTCTTATGGATAACCCACTATAGCATTTTTTGTCATTTACTTTTTACGAAAAATAATGCCTTATTTTTGAAGCAATTTTTATACAATACAGCATTAATCCTTATCCAATTAAGTACCTTAAATAAATAGTTGATTTAATATAGATCAATATGACCGTTTACAGCATGTAATTTAAGTGAACATTTTCGGAGATATTACAGATTTAAAATGCCGTGAGGACGCCGCGCTTCGCCCTATAACACTTCGACTTTAGCAGCTATGTCGCTCTTTCAAGAGTTTGTTTAAAGACATTCTGTAATTAATTGTAAAAATAAAATACTTAGAGAAAATGTAAAAGTAAATAAGTAAAAATGTACTATATGAATTGAGATATTCCAAAGATAGCAGGAAATCTTCTTGGTATAGGGAAAGGAAATTGTTTTTCTCCAAATTTAACGCTTGCGGGCCACGGGCAGTAATGAATAAATCAAAACTACTCGATCGATTTTAATCATTTTTTTTACACTGACTGACATGGGATATATATTTTATACCCGTGCGAAGCAGGGGCAGGCCGCTAGTAGATAAATAAATCACAACACAGTTTTTTTTAATACAATACCACCTCAATCAATGTAATATTCAGACGAACTTATGGGTAGCATGTATCCAACCAGTTTCTACAAATGCAATGACGATACCAATTTTGCGGTTCTTTCTTGTTTTTGCAATCAACCGGTTGTTGCGAAGTTACCTGTTCAATATCATCAGTCAATTATTCGTGACGCAAATACCTATGTGGGACAATTTTTTCCGCTATATATTAATATTCGTATAACAGCATTATAATTGTGAACTAGTTATCACCTTCATTCTTCTGTACTTATCCCACTATAAGTGGGGTCGACACAACATGTTATAAACGTGTTGTCACATGATTCGGCAGCCTGCCTGACATCAACCTACCTTAGTCGTATTTTACGGCACCTCGATAAGAAACGTGGGTGGGTGGGTTATTCTATTCAGCTGGAAAACCCACGGCGGGTTGTCATGCCTTAGTCGCCTTTTACGACACCTCGGTAAGAAATGAGGGTGGTCTATTCTACTCAGGCGGATACCACACGACATCTAACACTACTTTTTATATTCCCTCTATAAACTATAAGCTAACCAAATTTGTTTAGATTTTGCACCCTAATTAAAAATTGTTGTAACACTATACAAAACAACAATTACAGATACTGAAACGCTGAAGCATCAAAGTGGTACACACATTCATTAACACACGAACACACACACACGAACACGCACAAACACAAACACACATAAACATACTTAAACCTTTATAACGTTGGCAGGATTATGTTTGTGAAAACTTCTGTTTTTACAAACATAATCCTATAATGATATACAATGATACTTTACTTGCAAATAGACTGGACAGTCAAAATAAGTTACTAAAGTGACTGTTCTAACCTTGTCTTGTACTTATCTTTTTTTATATCACCAACGACTATTAAATCATTAAATGTTATTATTATATTTCAGAATTTAAATATTTTAGATATTGTATAAGCTAAGTTGTATTTGAAACTACATATCATGTTGTTTTTATTATCATATGATTTCTAGTAAATATTTTGAAAAAAAAAGCAAACAAAGATGTTGATTGCAGGCGAATTATAACCAAAATTAAAATAAGAATACGACATGGCAATGTGTTATATAAAATAACAAAGCTTGAGTTATACCTAGTTGTAGGATAACTACTGCTTATTTAATCATATGGCAATTATGCTGGAAGAGTATAAGCGTTAATTATCTACACTAATATATAAAGCTGAAGAGTTTGTTTGTTCGTTTCATTGTTTGAACGCGCTAATCTCAGGAACTACTGGACCGATTTAAAAAATTCTTTCAGTGTAAGATAGTCCTTTATCGAGGGAGACTATAGGCTATATTTATCTATATTTTATTTCGATAAGATGAGTAGGAGAGGAGCAGTAATAAAAAATAGCACGAAAAAGGTCTAAATAAAAGTCCGCGAGAGCATATGTCTAGCTTTAAAGATTAACCCACTACAATCATTTATATGGTTATCGAACTACTATATTAGGGTGCTGACGGAGCCGCTAGAAATTGCCTGTTTAATAATAAAAAATGTCAAATCTATATATATAAAAGAATGTTGGTCTTAGTTACACTATTTATAACTCAAGGACGGATGAACCAATTCGGCTGAAAATTGGTGGAGAGGTTGCTTAGAACCAGGAGACGGACATAAGATACCTCTTATCCCGTTCGACAGCATTTATTTTATCCCGTCAAGTCACTATAAAACGTGGTATAACAAAAACGATTATGACATGGAATAACAAAACATAAATGACAGCTATACGTAATTTTGTCTTTGGTTAAGTATGGTAAAAAATTTGACAATTATCAAAATAATAGCTTAACTTCACTACATAGTATAATAAGTAATAAGAATGCTGTGAATGTTGTATATAAAGACATTCTGTAATTAATTGTAAAAATAAAATACATAGGGAAAATATAAAAGTAAAAGAATAAAATGTAGTATATGAATTGAAATATTGCGAAGATAGCAGGGAATCTTAATGGTATAGGGAAAGAGGAATTGTTTTATTCCAAATTTAAGGCGTGCAGGCCACGGGCAGTAATGAATAAACCAAAACTACTGGATAGATTTTAATCATTTTTTTCACTGAGTGACATTATATATATTTTATACCCGTGCGAAGCCGGAGCGGGCCACTAGTATAATATAATAATAAAAATGACAAATATTTTTATATCGAAATTGAGATTATTAAACAAAGAAGTTTTTTTTATTTCATTTTACAAATCAATGTCCAAATTTTCTAACCAATTGATGACTACTGCTGGCAACAATTAAACAAAGTCTTCCATCTGATTATACTTAAACTTAAACAGATTTTTTTTAAATCTATATTATTACATTTACTTTAAGTTTGTTTTTATTAGGGTCTGTATTTAATTACTGAAATAATTATTGGACACTCTTCAATACGTAATTGTAAATAATGTTCCGTAATCCATGTAATGTAACATTGTTTAAAAGATTGACCGTCGAGTTTCCTGCTGGTTCTTCTCGGTAAGAGCAACATTCCGAACCAGTTGTAACTTCATTTATGATATCGATCCTTGACGATTCATAAATTCTTTACAAGTGCTTATTTGAATAAAGATTATTTGATTTGATTTAATTTGATACAAAGTTCTAATCTAAACTAAGAATGGCTAACAATCGCGTTATTGTAGGATAGTGGTGTTATGTTTAATTTAATCGACACTGTTTATATAACTGACATGCATCACGCATTTTTCACAGTAATATGGCAATAAATTGGAGTTTCTTTGACAGTTTAATATGTTCACATAATAATCATTTAATTATTCTGTCATTCCATTTATGCAAAACTTGTTGTCAGTAGTAACAATAATTACTGAATACGAAAATAATAATGAAGGACTTCGTATTAAATTTAGTACCTATATAAAAAAAAGTTTAATAAATTTTGAAATATAACAAAACTGTCTTTTTGGCGTTAGAGATTAGAAAAAAATAATCATTCTCCTGCCTTATCCCCCTCTAAATAGGGTAGTTACAACATGTTTTAACCATGTTGTGATGTGATTTGGCTAGGTATTTTACGCCAGCCGCCTGTCACCTCACCTTAGCCGCCCTTTACGACAACTCGGTAAGAAATGAGGGTCGTCAATTCTTCTCAGCCGGATACCACAAGAGGGGTGAAATCACCTTAGTTGCCTTACATCGATAGTCCCCTGAGTAGAATAGTAGAGTGGACTATTCTACTCAGCCGTATACCATACGCCAAGACACAGCACAGCATGGCGGTATCAGATTAAAAATTATAATTAAATAGTTTACAAAATATATTTAAATATATACTTAAATATATATAAAATTTTATTTAAATATTTTTTGCCGAATGAGTTTTGCGTTTTGCGTTCAAGACGCTAAAAGAGCTTTTTGGTGTCCTGAAAGCTCGCAAAAGACGGAACTTGAATAAAAAGGGATAAACTAAACAAATTAGAGACATAACACTGGTCAACATTATTTTTGTCACATGAACTTGGTGGTCATTTTTGTTTAGGTTGACAACCCTTCATTAAAAAAAACCTATAATTTCATTCCAGTCACGTCCAGTTTTTTAGTGACAGCTATAAATGCATTTCTTACGAGTCTGAAAGAGTCACTACATAAAGAAAGTGTGGCCCACGCATAAAAATGTTAAAAATGATGCTTTAGTGAACCCTGATGACATATTTTTACCACCGATGCATATAAAACTTGGAAAATTTTGTAAAGGCTATGCCTAAAGGCTGCAATTGATTTTAATATCTAAAACAAAAATTCCCCAAACTCAGCGAGGCAAAATAACCTTCTTGTAACTTTAATATTTTGTAAATTATATTATAATATACAATTTAATTATACGGAAATTGATAAAGGTTATAGATTTTGAAGATAAATTTAATGATCATGAAATAGTTGCCTGGAAAATTTATGTCAAAGTTGTCCAAATTTTTTTTAGGAAACTATTGAGTGAAGTATTAATAAATGAAAGAGTAAAGATTTAATAAATGAAATTCTAATTTCATATAAAGCTTGGGATATCACATGTCCTTAAAAATACACATGCTGCACTCTCATTTCGATTTCTTTCCTGCAAACTTGGGAACTTGTGAGCGATGAATAAGGCGAGAAGTTTCATCAGGACATTTTCTTAATGGAGAAGCGCTACCAAGGGAAATGGAGTCCACGAATGCTAGCAGTTTATTGTTGGAATCTTAAAAGAGATCTACCAGAAGCTAAATATTCCCGAAAATTAAATTTATCTATTGTAAATTAAACAATAACTTCATTAAGTCTGGCTAATTTTTCTATTTACATATACAAAAATAATAAATCTCTGTCACTATCACAAGGATACCTGACGTGTCATTTTTTTTCCCTTGATATATTATGGCTTGAAAGCCCTAGTATATTTAAAATTTGACATCAGTTTTCGTGTGACAAAAAAAAAATTAAATTTTGTTGACCAGTGTAATAAATGTATAGAACCGGCTATACACACGTCTAATTCTATCGGGTTAGCCCGACTAGTTTCGAACCCATCCGGGGCACTTATTCATGAGCTTTTTATACGTTATCGTGGCGGAACCCGGCGTGAAATTTAAAAATTAGAGACATTCTGAATTTAGGTTGTTGGATTTCCAACTTGAGCTATTATTAGCTTGTCGATAGTGGCGAAATGTACTTTCTAATGGTATGAAGCAGTTTTACATTGCTTGAAAACACCGATAAAAACGATGTTTCCTAAAAATGAAACTTGGCTAGATCGATCTATTACCATTGAAACCTGTATACCAAATTTCATGAAAATTATTGGAGCCGTTTCAGAAAGGAAACTGCTCATTTAATGCTATGAATTTATTACATTACCTGAATCATCAATCTCCTGTCCTTATCCCGCTTTAAGTGGGGTCGGCAGAACATGTTGTCACATGATTTGGCTTCGTATTTTACGACCGGCTAATTACATTACTGAAGGTATAAAGTAAACATATTACACATAAAAATTGTAGCAAGAAATATAGTTATGCTAGAATAAACCTATTATAATAAATAAATACATTAAAGCTAAGAATAGGTAATTAAATTATTTACATAATATTTTTTTTATTAATTGGGCAATTACAACAGCGCTTATTTAAAAAAAGGAACGTGTTTCGTTTGAATTTAAATATGTCTGCTTTATTATTCTGTTTCTTTTAAACAAATACTTAATATATAATTTTTTTATGTGTTAAATTATAATAAAGTAACGTTACAAAATATTTTTTCCAAGTTAATTTGTTTGATGTTTTTTCTTACACACCTAACAACTTACACACCTAAGCAACCTAAAAAAAAAATAGTTAATGTAATTAAGTAAATTAGCCACAGGAATAATTTTACGTTTTGAATAAAATGTACATGATGTAGAAGAGTGAATGACCGTACTCCATTCCATTTCGTGTGTAATGCATTGACCTTGATCGAGAGACTACTTACAAGTGCGAAGGAGACGGAACTATAATGTTATTGTTTCATTCTGTTTTTATTGCAAATGGTAGCCCGCTTCGGTTACGGGTAAAACGATCATTGAGCTTGTAGTACTGAATGTGTATAGTGCTTAGAATATAGCCAAGATATATTCAGTTATGAAGAAAGGTATCCAGCTGAAGTAGAATAGACCAACCTTTTTATTTACCCAGGTGTCCTAAAATACGACTAAGGTTGGACTAAGGACTAAGTTGACGTCAGGCAGGCGGTCGGTCGTAAAATACGTTTCCAAATGTGACAACATGTTTATTACAAGTTGTGCTGACCCTACTTAGAGTGGAATAAGGCCAGGATGATGATGATATTTAGTTATGAAGAAACTACAGGAGAAAGAGAAGTATTACAAACTAGGCAAGAATATTATTGAAATAACTTGCAGCCTAACGGCAAAACTTGTTAAACCTGTGCAGTAATGATATATAAAACGAGT
Source organism: Morpho helenor (assembly GCA_029227775.1). Taxonomy (NCBI): domain Eukaryota; kingdom Metazoa; phylum Arthropoda; class Insecta; order Lepidoptera; family Nymphalidae; genus Morpho; species Morpho helenor. The sequence continues at coordinate 3,740,506 of JARGCU010000010.1, forward strand.
TCAAGCGATTATAAACGTTCCAGTTGCAATGATCTGTGGGTCAAGGATTAGAAAAACGTTGAATATTCGCATTTTGTGTGCAAATTTGTTAACTTCTATATCAGCAGTATTACACACTACGATTAAAGAAAGATAACTTTATAATTACTATTGTAATATGGACGATTTTGTCGTGGAGTCTATCTACTGATGATGCTTCGGTTGCGGGGCGAAACGATTGTTGAGTTTGTGATAGTGAACGTGTGTATTGTGGTAGCGATGGTGGAGGTTAACGGAATTCACCATGTGGAGGTTTTGGGCGAGAAAAATCGAACGTAGAATTGCCGTTAACTGTCAAGTCAAGCTTATTTGGGGAACGGGTGGTCGTGAGAAATGAAAATAGTTTCAATAAAGTTAAAATAGTTAATTTAAAGTTTAATTTAATTTAATAGTTTAAGTTAAAAAAAAAACTGACCAACCAACCAGATATTTAAGTTAATGACAGATAATTTATACCGAAGATCAAAGTCTAAAAGGCGTTTTAAACAATTGAGCAATTAAGAAACACGTTCAAGAAGTCTGCAATGATTGTCTCAGAACTCACGGTTACTATTTAATTATGCCAGACAATATTAGCTTCTCTTATTTTGTTTTCAGTCATTACTTGTCGTACTTAGTTATAGAGGTGTAATTTTGTGAGTGAGCATCTACAGTAATATATAAAACTGAAGAGTTTGGCGGTTTGAACGTATTAATCTCAGGAACTATTGGACCGATTTGAAAAATTTTTTTGAGTGTAAGATAGTCTATTTATCGAGGAAGGATATATACTATATAACATCACGCTAAGATGATTAGGAGAAGAGCAGCAATAAAAAAATATTTGTCGACGAAATTTAAAGCTTTCCTTGCGTTATTTAGCGCACGCAAACGGTGAAAGTAATTCAATACTTATAATTACTCACGATAACTACTTTTATGTTTAAAATTTCAATTCGGGGGAAAATTTGTGAAACACTACAACGGCAACAGCTAGTGTCTTTATATCGTAGGAACTCTTCGAAATCTTTACGTATTTATGCGAAATTTTGCGTACAGGTACGTCCACGTTAGAACGTGGATAAATAAAAATTGCTGGTTTCTAAGAAAGAATCGTAGATACGGGCTCGAAATAAGAGCGATTTGCGTTTTTGTCGTGAAGTCTCCTGATAATGTATATTAATGTAGGAGATAGGAAATAATGATGAAGATAGGAAATTAATGTAGAAGATAGGTTCCACGACATTGTAGCTAAATAATCTTATTATTACTTTAAAGACAAAGTAAGTTAGCCAAAGTTATGATTGTTGCGATTTTATCTCCTGACGATTACGGCTTCGGTTGCGGGGCGAAACGATCGTTGAGATTCTCATAGTGATTGTGTGTAGTGTGGTGTACTGTTGAGTTTTGCGTGTGAGGACGATTACTCTCTAAAATGTAGATTTGCCTAACAACCGCTGATTATAGCAAAATAATTCTATCACATCTAAAAATATATTATTGCAAATTATCATCTTACTATCCGGCAAATCAAGATCTTTCAAGCATAATTGAAAAGAATTTAAATTATTTAACATTTTAGAATTAATAATTTAAATGTTTAATTTATAAATCAGTATTCATTAAATTTCTGTTCTCTTGTGAAAATATTAATTAGTTTCAAATTATATTCCAGTCGGTTCTCTATTTTTATTTTTATATACAAATTAAGTGTTAGATCTATACGATTTCTGAATAGATTAATTTCGAATTCGTATACTTAAAATGTGCCTTATGGAATGGTGCCATTTAAATATTAAACGTTAAAACGATAGAATTGGATAAACATTTTAGACATAAAAAAAACGGTTGCCTGTAAAGTCGGTTTTACGGGCAAAGATTTTACGTGACAACGTCTTTTTAAATGTGATGGATTGGAGTGGGAGAGAGACGCAAGGCATTCGCCAGTCCGGCGGGCCTCTCTTTCGTTCGGTGACTCATCGTAACAGACGTGAGCGGTTACACTTTTTCATGAGTGACTCCAAGCCGCAACCTAATTTAAGACGTTGTCACGTCAAAAATTGAAATATTAAATTTTATTGATTTCCAACACTAATGTTATAGGTATATTGACATAATTTTAATTTAATTTTTAATATTGTAGTTTTGCATGCCTATAGTCCTTGGCGAAACATTTCTACTAGAAAATAATATATAACACCTTATTGTAAAGATGTTTCAGCAAATAAAGAAATTTGAAATTTGTAAAAGAAACACTCAATGTAATTATTAATGACATTTTTATTAAATATTAAAAGCTTTTATTCAACGAGCAATGTTCGCCGTGTGGTATCCGGCTGAATAGAATAGTACCACCCTCCTTCCTTAACGAGGTGTCGTAAAAGGCGACTAAGTTAAGTAGACCCGCCGTGTGGTATCCGGCTGAGTAGAATAGATCACCCTCATGTCTTACCGAGGTGTCGTAAAACGCGACTAAGGTAAGTTGATTCACCGTGTAGTATCCTGTTAAGAAGACCACCCTCTTTCTTATCGAGGTGTCGATAAATACGACTAAGATAAAATGCCGTCAAGCAGGCGGCCGGTCGTAAAATACGTAGCCAAATCTTGTGACAACATGTTTATAACATGTAGTGCCGACCCTACTTAGAGTGGGATAAGGGCAGGAAGATGATATATTCAACGGGCAATGTATTTATGTGAAGATGGAATCTTGCAAGTTAAATTTGGCCTACTTCCTGAGGTCCGATTGAACTGAAATTTTATGTGTCCAGTCCCAATGACAATGCATGTTTATGATAAGCATGAGCTGGTGCTGTTGTCAGGACTGGCTCCAGACGAGGGAACTGCTCAACGGTTAACAGTAGATTCATGAAATTTTGTTAAAAGCTAATTAACTTGGAGCTCAAAGGCACTACTGGATTGGAATTGGTCAACGACTTCATCTACCTGGGCTCCAGTATCAGTAATAAAGGGGGTTGTGAAGCTGAAATTCGGCGTCGCATTGCGATGGCAAAGAGTGCTATGTCCCGGCTTTCTAAGGTGTGGAAGGATCGTAATATCTCGAATCGTACCAAAATTCACCTCGTACGTACACTCGTCTTTTCCATATTTCTTTATGGAGCCGAGACATGGACCATAAAAGCCGCAGATCGGAAGCGTGGTGGAAGCGGACGTGGTGCTAGCGCCGAATGCTTTGTATTTCCTGGTACGACTTTAAAACCAACGTCTCAATTTTGAACAGGCTACGTACCAAAATTCGGCTAACCACTATCTGTCTACGGCGGACTCTTCAGTACTTCGGTCACATAGCTCGAAAAAACTCTGACTGTATCGAAAAGCTTGTGATCACAGGAAGTGTCGATGGAAGGAGACCACGTGGACGTAGCCCAAGACGTTGGACGGACCAGGTCAAGGAAGCTCTCAACTCCCCCTTTTATTGTGCTCTTCATGCCGCGGAGAATAGGGCTGGTTGGCGCAACACCATTGAAAATGTCCTATCGTCAAAGAGCCACGATTCTCATTAATGAGATAACGATGCAAGAAGAAATTAACTTGACTTGTAATCTGCTATTTGTCTTTCGCAAATAAAATTCGTTATTAACTGTAACCTGTTTTGATTTTGCAGCATATTGAAATGCATACAAAAAATCGTCCTTGACTGTATTATCGGATTGAACTGACGATTGAATGATCGCATATCTATTTGAAATTAATCGATAAAACTTACGTAAATCAGTGACATTTGTATATTTATCTCAGATAGCAAAATGATAATGTACTGGTACTGAAATTTTTAGGGACATAAATTTTACCCGTATTCAATAATTCCACTGCTGAGAATAGGGTCTCTTCATTTTTTTTTTGCTGAAGAGAAGGATTGGAGCTAAGACCAACAATAACGTCAATAACGTCATCCTCCTGCCCTTATCCCACTCTAAGGGAGGTTATAGCAACATGTTGTCACATGATTTGACTACGTATTTTACTACCGGCCGCCTGCTTGGTGTCAACTTACCTTAGTCGAATTTTGCGATACCTCGGTAAGAAATGAAGGTTGTATATTCTATTCACCCGGGTACCTAATGGTGGGTCAACTTACCTTAGCCGCCTTTTACAACACCTCGGTTAGAAGGAGTGTGGTCTTTTCTTCTCAACCGGATACCACACGGTAGGTCGACTTACCTTAGTCGAATTTTACGACACCTTGGTAAGAAATGAGATTGGTCTATTCTACTCAACCGGATACCACACGGTGGGTCGACTTACCTTAATTGCCTTTTATGACGCCTCAATAAGTAATGAAGGTCTATTCAATTCAACCGGATATCACACGGTGTCTTAAAACATAGGAACCTAGTTTTTCTTAAAATGTTATAAATACTGTAACTGTACTGTGTACTGTCTGTCCTTGTAAATAACCTTCGAGAAATACCCTTCTTTTGTTTTATCTATGATAATGAACTGAACGACATTGAGTATGCTAAAATGTTACTGATTATTTACTTGTATATATTTGTACATATATACGAGCTGTGATAGCCCAGTGGTAGCACCGTGCGACTCTGAGGAGCTCACGGGTTTGAACCTGGGCAGACACCAATGAGTTTTTCTGTTAAAACTTGTGTTTAATTGATAATTGCAATTTATCACACGCTTTTCGGCAAAGGAAAACATCGTGAGGAAACCTGCATATCTCTACAGAATTCCGGAGATATGTGTAACTTATGAACAGCGTGGTAGATCTTAGCTCCAATCCTTCTCTCTTTAAACGGAGAGAAGAGAAGAATACTCCCGGAGAGAAGAATATTCCCAGCAGTGGGAGAGAAATAGGTCGCTACTACTTTTTTATATATTTATACATGATTTTTTTTTATGGTATAGGATGGCAAACGAGCATGCGGTTTACCCTAAAGTAATCACCGCCGCCCACGACCTCTCGCAGAGCGAGTGCGTTGCCGTCCTTTAAAAAAGTGTAAAACACGTTTTTTGAAGGTACTTATGTCGTACCGATCCGGAAACACTGCCAAAGGGAGATCGTTCCATAAAATGGTGGTGCGCGGAATGAAATTATTTGAAAACCGCACTGTACTGGATCGCCAAGCATCCAGATGGTGAGGATGATATTTTAACCTGTGACGTACAGTGCGGTTATGGAATGTAGTGGCAGGAATCAGGTCATGCAGTTCGGTGGAACACTCTCCGTGGAAGATGCGGTAGAAAACGCACAGTGATGATACGTTTCTACGCATCGCCAAACAGTCCAGTTGTCTGCTAATCACCTTATCCCCAATAATACGAGCTGCTCTGCGCTGTATGCGATCAAATGGCTTAAGTTGGTATTGGGGTGCACCAGCCCAGAGATGAGAACAGTACTCCATATGAGGCCGGACTTGTGCTTTGTACAGCGCTAATCTATGGACCGGCTTGAAGTACTGTCTGGCTCTATTGATAACACCCAATTTTTTGGAGGCCAACTTAGCCCTCCTTTCCAAATGATCGCGATACTTGCAGCTATTGGAGATGTCGAGACCCAGTATTTCGATACTACTCGAATCACTTAAGAGGGTATTCTCAAAAGACGGTGACGCGACAATTGGTGCTGTTTTTGCGGTTAACGCGCAAACTTGCGTCTTCATGGGGTTGAATTGTACCAAATTTAATTTAATTTAAATATATATTAAATACTTTGTACCCCTTTTTACGAAAATTAATTGTACAAATTTTATACACAGTTTACATATTATTAAGTTTACATATTACATATGAAATCTCCAAAAGCAGTATTTGTATTTGCGTCGTGTGTGTATTTGCGGTCGATTTTCTCAAAACCTACTGTATAGATTTATGTGAAGTTTTATCTAAAAGATTCTGCCATTGCTATTCGTAAAGAAGCTTTACGTTAAAAGTACTTTTCACCAACCAATTTTGATGGGACTTTCACTGGAAGATAGAGGAGGGTGTGGAGAACATAGATCTTTAGTTCTAGATTTTCCGCTAGGTCGGAATTTACGCGGGAAAAACTTTGTGACACACTGATTTCCACCCGGGCGAAATCTAATATTTATAATCAATATTTTTTTGAAATATATCGAATATATAAAAAAATAATTATCATAAACCGAATATCAATAAGGCACGTAAAACTTATAAACAAATCAGGGAATTGAACCCATGACCCTCTAGTAAATGTAACCCTAAGGATTATGGACTTAATGACACTGTGTTGATGTTATAGCCTCAACTATGTTATATCATGTAAATGTTATATCATCTTTTACCATCAGGTATGATTACTCACCTATCATAATATAAAAAAAAATATGTATGTATAATTAACCGATAAGGCAATAAAATGTAGTAACGAGCTCACCTGCTCGTCTAACGAGTGTGGAAATCATTAAAAACGTCATCACATCATGGCTAACAAGATCCATAGAAAAATTTACCAGTTCTAGGTGATCTAGATTGAAACGATTACCTTAACCTTAATTTTCAAAAACCACAATCAAAAACTATTCAAAGATGTAACTAGGATTCACTTATGAACGAAATGTTCCTTAATTATAAGAAACTAGGTATCGGATACCTAAGGGACCGTTCAAGTATTACGTGAGCATTATAGGGGGACGGGGGGTCTATGGTTTGCTTATTTTGGATGACATAGGGGGCGGATGTCAACCCTTATGCATAAACATGAACAATGCATAAACATGCATTATCATCAGGAGTGGAACAGTAAAAATGTGTAAAATTTAGCTCAATCGGACAACGGGAAGTGGGTAGGGTTGCCACCTTTTTTTTTGAAGAAAAATAGTATTTTTTTTTCAAATCAAAAAAATATAGTACTTTTAGGAATTTCAGGAAAAATAAATAGTACACATCTAATTTCAATCATTATTTATTTTTCCATGATTATTTATTATTACTTTTCGCTGGACAATGACAAAGGAGTTACTAAGTACTTACTATACTGCGTCCATCATATTATCAGTCTTTTGACAGCTCACGCTCATTAAGTTTTGTATTGCTTACGTACAAATATCATACAAATAATATTTGTACCTAATGTAACCTACCAATCCGCATTGGAGCAGCGTGGTAGGTCTTAGCTCCAATCCTTCTCTCCAAAAAAAAAAAAAAAGGAGAGAAGAGGCCTATGCCCAGCAGTGGGATAGTAACAGGCCGGTACTTCAATATTTGTACTTTATGGATGGGTACCGCCCACTTAGTGATGTCACACATAATGGTTTCTACGATTATGCCACAGATTAAAAATAATCGGTAGAAATCGATGTTACGAGTATTAAAAGACATTTAATAACATTATATAAAGTTTTACTTTCTTCTTAGTTAATACATGAATACAAATAAAACAATCAGGATATTTTAATTTATTTTATTAGCACGAGTCGTCGGAATGATAATCAACACTAGACTCCTCCGATGAGGTGTCTTCAGTAGCAGTTATTATTAGCTCTTGTGTAGATAATATATTATCAAACGCAATATCACGTTCCCAATCAGAGAATATTACTCTTTTAGTTCTTTCCACCACACTTGCCCAGTTCTCGGCCGTTACGTGGGTGCAAGCATTTTTTAGCAATTGCAACATTTTATTCGCTGTGAATGGGGGGCTTGTATTGCATCTCGCAGCATGCCCTTTTACTTGTGCCCATATAAGTTCTATTGCGTTGTACTGGCAGTGGTATGGAGGAATCCGAAGAACAGTATGGCCATATTCTGCTGCCATTTCATTGATTACATAGCGTTTTGCTCTCTTTTTGGTTTTTAATATTTTTATTAATTCAACTTTTAACATTGAGTCGTCCACATTTTCTCCATTGTCCCGAAGCCAATTAATTATTTCATGCTTTTTATTAGCCTGTGTTGGCATTTTGTCAATTTGACGGGAGTGGTAGGGCGCATTATCAATAAAAATTATTGATGGTTCTTCCAATGAAATGAGCATGTTTTTGAACCACTCTTCATACACATTTGCATTCATCTCTTCGTGGTAGTCATTTGATTTCTTCGATTTAAATGCCAACAGTGCGTCTTGTACAAATCCTTTTGCTGTACCTGCATGGCAAATGATTAGGCGCTCACCTTTTCCCATTGGTACTGAGGAAGTGGAATCAGCAGTATCATCAGTCCAGAAACGAGATAGTGTGTGGTTAGCGTTGAGCCATGTTTCATCCGTGAAAACAATATTTGCCCAATCTTGTATTTTCTTTGCCTCTCTTAAAAAATCACAACGTGCTATAGCTATATCTGTGCGTTCCATTAATAATTTTCTTTTATTTAACTTTTTATATGAAAAGCCAATTGTGTTCAAAACTTTGACCAAAGAAGATTTTTCACCATGAAATAGACCACTTCTTTTCAAAGAAACAATAAGTTTTCTCAAAGTTGGAATTTCTTTTCTCAAGTAGTAATCTAGTTTACGTAGGTTATCATTAATCGAATTACTTAGGTACGTAATTCGATTAATGATAGTAGGTACTATAATCGGAATGGTATCGCATACGAGAATCTTTAGGACATCACTATCGTCAATCTGTCAAAAGATGGTTAATATAATGGACAGTGTATAAGTCCCGTAAATACATCAATGAGTTTCGTTCAAACATTCCCTATGCAGTGCTGCGGGTGCGTTCCATTTACAGTTGATTAAAAAAAGCGCGACAATTGAATTAGCGATAAAAATATAGTATTTTTTGTCCTTTATTATTTTTCTATATTATATAGTACAATTGACTAAAATATAGTACGATACTATATAATATAGTACGGGTGGCAACCCTAGAAGTGGGTCAAATTTAACTTGAAAGATTCCACCTTCACATACATACACGGCAAGTTGAATAAAAGCATTTAAAAAGGATTCTTGTGATATGGTTGCCTTGTATTTTCTCTTAGTCACAATTAAGCAATATTAGCCTATTATACAAAGGATGGGTTTTGTGAAAAAATCTTTGGGAAATTGAGGTATTATACCAAAAAAGTCGAAATTCATCGAAACTAGATTAGACCAGTCTAGTTATTGTATAGAACCGGCTATACTCACGTCTTATTCTATCTTGTTAGCCCGACTAGTTTCGAACCCATCCGGGGCACTTATTCATGAGCTCTTTACACGACGTTATCGCGGCGGGAACTGCGTCCCGCAGCTCGCTGGGCGCGACTCGTGGATGGCTGGGGTGCGGGGGGACACGGTAGCGGCGGTGGCCGCGCCTCTTCCAAGTGTTCCCTGTCGCTCTGGTCTTCGTCATCGCATGCACGGATGAAGTTTGTGCACGCGACGCTTACGGTGTCGGGTTCAAAGCGGTCTTTATATGAACCGGTAGTGTCAAAAATCGGTTTCCACGCCGGAGGTAGTGTCCATCCACCGTCTCTGTTAAAATTCGGGTACCGGCCAATTTCAATGGCTTCTCGTATTTTTCTAGGTACTAGAAAATTAGACCAGTCTAATCTAGATGTGATCGTTACAAAGAAAAAAGTAACTGATTTTAAAAAGCACCTTTCTAATTCAGGCCGCACATTAAAGCTATCGCGGCTAACATAACGGCGTACTCAATTCCCTTAGTTGCAAATTGGGTACTGTAAATTGTATGTACAAGATCAAAATAGTTAGGTAATTATCAGCAAAATAGCATATGTTATTAAGCAAAATAGCATATGTTATTAATAAAATGTTTTCCATCAAGTGCGATAGATCCCGGACGTGACCTTATCGGCGATAATTAATATCGCGCTGCCAATTATTTGATTACGCAAAACTCATCTATTTATTGTGAATAACGTTTTATCTTTATTAACAAAGTAACGTCCATACGCGAATCTTTAATTGATACGTCAATATAATTTGAATAAACATTAAATTTAACACTAATAGCCGTGTGGTATCCGGCTGAGTAGAATAGACCACCCTCATTTCTAACCGAGACGTCATAAAAGGCGACTAAGCTAAGTCGACCCGCCGTTTGGTGTCCGGCTGAGTAAAATAGACCAACCTCATTTCTTACCGAGGTGTCGTAAAAGGCGACTAAGGTAAGTAGTCTACTAAACCGGATACCACATGGTGGGTAAGAAAGAGGGTGGTCTATTCTAATAGACCACCCTCTTTCTTACCGAGGTGTCGTGTAATACAACTAAGGTAAGTTGAAGTCAGGCAGGCGGCCGGTCTTAAAAACGCAGCCAAATCATGTGACAGCATGTTTATAACATGTTGTGCCGACCCCACTTAGAGTGGGATAAGGGCAGGAAGTATAAATTTTACACCAAAGATATGTATCGAATAATACTAATTTCACCTGCCTGTCCACATTCGATGTTAAATATGTACCTACATAGATAAATAATTACTGTGAAAAGTATTATTACATGTTTTTAAAACCATAGACGTTCTATATTGCAGAATGAGCCAACCTTAGGACGATTGTGATAAAACTAACATTCTGTGGCCATTTTGCGTGGCCATTTTGCGTATATTAGTTCCCTATAGGTTATTAAAAATCGATTTAATCATAGAAGATGTATATTTTAATTTGTATATTTTAAAAGCTTGCAATAAAATTTTTGTATTCGCTTATCCTATATACCTATCGTCAACACCTTATAATAGTAACAGTGGACAACCTTATTTGTTTTAAAGCGCTTAATCAGTTACATTTTTAAAAAGACGATTTTGAAATAAAGACAAAATTTCATTACGCAACTGTGCTTTGCGATATTAATATTGTCAGCATAAACGTATTTGTCGAATTCGCAAATACATTTTGCTTATGTAAAAGAGGTTAATAACTTGATGATAAATTACAATACGATAAGATTGACCGCTAAGATTGACTGCTTTATAGCGATAGCTAATAATAATATAATGCCGTAATCGAAAATTAAAATCCTTCAAATGATAAAAGTATTTAATGTACGATACTATGAGGCTTAATAAAAATTTAGCTGCCTTGTATTTCCCACTAAAACTAGAAATTGCTGAAGAGGTTATTTTGTACAACAAAGTTCCTCCAAGAATTGTTCTTCCCACAGGAAACAGAACGCTATTTAGCTACTTATACAAAAATAAAATGGAAACTAAAACTATCTTCTTCTTTTTCAATAGATAAGGGATGTTCAATAATGATTTTTAAGTTTTTGGATTTGGGTACCGCAAATAATAGTTTGGCCTTTTGTTTCTTGTCTTTAATGGAGCAGTCATTTCTGTCATCCTTAACTTTTTATTAAATAATTATTTAATACTTAAATATTATATTTGGATAATTTAATTTAAGTAAATCAAATGTATCTATTGTTGGCTGTCCATTGAATAAATAAATTTATTTCCGTAATTGATAATATCGTTATAATAACATATACAAATTGTTAAGTTTTTCAAGCACATTACAAAGAAGGCAAACATCAATAAAGAAACGTGTGAGTTAACATTTGAAACTGAAATTGCATTGTAATATTAGGTCTAAGGTCCATATTACTCTTTTAAATAAGAGAAGAATTGTCTACACCAATCAAATTGTTGCAGATACTATGAAAATCTGATTATAATATCCCGACATGGTAAATACTGAATTATTCAACAGATTGAAATGTCTAACACGACGATTTATTCATGTATACATCACTGGTACTGGATTTATAGACTAAAAGACCATGTACTGTTTACATGTCTTTGTGAATATAATAAGATTTTTGTAATCATCTTCATTTTTTGATGGAGGTCCCATTGAACATGCGTTTCTTCGTGAGATTTCTACGCTATATCTTTGTAATGTTTAGTTATTGCTACCGTCTGCATTATTTTTGAAACTGGCTAGGGTACTTCAGTGCGTTGGCCACTCCAACAGTCCATACCTTACGACCCCAACGTTTATCCGATATAAATGGTCACTTACCACTTCAACTTTGGGGTAAAATTAGCTTTGTCAGTAATTTTTTACCTCTTTGCTTTTAATTTGATACACAAAGACTCTTTTCAAGCACAGTTTGCGCCATAGCTTGCTGATAGGTTCTAAGCTTTAATGTCGCCCCTAGTTATTGATCATTAGTTACAACACAATGATTTTTATAGTAAATCATCCGAAACAAAATCTGTTCTATAAACATAGATGTTTTGTGACGTCACAATTTGAGACAATAAGATGTTTGTATCACATTGATAAACAAAGGTCTTTACTCGACACTCGTTGATAATCAATGGTTTTATAATCAACGACTACGATACGATAATGAAAACACTTGATACGTAAAGTTTATTAATACACCTCCAAAATGTTAAACAGAATTGACAAATATCTTACACAATATTGCTAGTTTTTTAAAGATTACAATTGCTTTGCGTATCTATATATGGTTCTAATATGTTATCTATGACGAATTGTAAGCAACAGCGCTGTCGTATCAATTATCAATTACACTGAATCACTGATAAGTATGGAATCTGACTAAGAATACCTATCTACATATATACTATCTCACAGCTGGGTATAGACCTACGCTCTAATTTTTTTTGGGAGAAGGGTTCGAGCTTAGGTATGTCACGCTGCTCCAATGCGGATTGTTAAGTAACTCATATCACTAGTATTCAGAAATACACAGGTTTCTTCGCGATGTTTTTCTTGGACCAAAATTGTGATGAATTGATTTTATGGATAAGCCACGTAGGTTTCCATCTCATTGAGGCCTGACCAAGGTTTGTTTTTAAATAAACACGTAGTTTTTGTGTCTGTCCGAAGTTTGAATATAAATAATACTAATTATAAATGTAAATGTCGTATAGCCGTCGTCGCGTGATACAAAAATGTATTTTGCGAATGGCGAATGTAAAAACAAAGGCGAACACGCACATGTTGTCATACTCCGAGTTTGGTCATTATACTGGATACAAATAACACTTATCGTGAAGTCAGTGAACGGGTGACGTCAGTGATAGCAATATAGGCCACTCCGAAATATATTGGCACATAAAGGGAAATGCACGTTGCGAAAGAGCGACAATAACAAAGAGTATCAACAAAAAATATGCATTTGTACATTTTAAGGTTATTTTTTATGTGTAAATGTGTAAAGTTTGGAGGTTGGTTTGACGCAAACGATTCGTTGCTTTAAAAATTAAATGTTATAATGTAAAATGCTTTATAGTTGAACGGGCTAATATTTACAAGTTTGAAAACTGTTCCGTACGTATTGATGCGAAATTCTGTTTATGGGATACACTTTCATGTATCACGGTATGGAATTTATTTGATATAAAACACGAGTGCTAATTTATTTTGTTACAAGCTAGTATGTTGGTTCATTAGGAGGAGTAGGATGTCCTCCTAATATTATAAATGCGAAAGTTTGTGAATATGGATGTATGTTTGTTGCTCTTTCACGGCGAATCCGCTGGACCGATTTCAATGGCACAATTATTTATAGGTTAGCCGTGGAAGTGTCGAAGACAGACAGACTTCTATACTTATATATTTTATAATATATATAATCTTCTTTCTTTCCTCCTGCCCTTATCCCACTCTAAGTGGGATCGGCACAATATGTTATAAACATGTTGTCACATGATTTGGCTACGTATTTCACAAAGTACGTGAACGTTACGTGAACTTACCTTAATCGTATCTTACGAGGGTGGTCTTTTCTACTGAACCGGATACCACACGGTGGGTCAACTTACCTTAGTCGCCTTTTACGAAAACTCGGTAAGAAAAGAGGGTAGTCAATTATACACAGCCGGATACCGCAGGGCGGGTCGTCTTACCTCAGTCACCTTTTACGACACCCCGGTAAGAAATGAGGGTGGTCTATTCTATTCAGCCGGATACCACGCGGCGTATATAATATTAGTATAAATAATTAAAATTAAAATAAGATTCCGTTTTAATTTTTCTCGGATAAAGATGTGAACAATGAAACAAAAAAAATATTACGCGGAAGTTTATTATTCATCAAATGTGTCTTCCTTATCGTGACTTGGATTTAATGTCAAGAACAACAGCAAATGTTTGTACACATAGTTGCAATTGTTTGTGTGTTTTTAGAAGTAATTGATAAATAAATTACATCTTCTTCCATACATACCGTTGGCGCAGTGGGTAGTGACCGTGCCTTCAGCTCCGCGCGTCGCAGGTTCGATTCCCGCCAAGGGCCAACATTTTCTATTAATGAATTTGTTGATCTGTGAGTTTGGGTGTATATTTGTATTTAAGTATGTATTTAAAAAAAAATACCTAAGTATATATTCACCAGTTGTCTGTCACCCATAACACATGTACTAAGTTACTTACTTTGGGGATGGACGACCGTGTGTGTAAGTGTCCCATATATTTATTTACTTATTTATACTCGTCCTATAAAATTAAGTCCTCAAAAGCTGATGAAGTATATGATTTTCTAGAAATTTACTGTATGATATATTTGTATGATTTTTACTAAAAGTGCTATACCTCCAGAAGGTTTATAGAACAGACGGCCGAACGTCTAAATTGATTTTGATGGGGCTTTCACTGGAAAATGGAAAAGGTGATACTTGAGTAGCGTACACGCTACTTTTATCCTTGAAATCCCGCGGGAAAAGAATTTTGACACACTGATTACCATGGGAGCGAAGCCGCGGTTAACTTACGGATCAACTTACCTTTTACGACACCTCGGTAAGAAAGAGGGTGGTCTATTCTACTCAGCCGGATACCGTACAGCATAAGGACGATGATCATACTTACTTGATCTTTGTCTAATCACAAATTAAAAAGACAGATAGATAAATATACTTCGTACACTCTCCAACATTTATAATTGCGATTCCTGATAAAATACATTTATGTTAAAAATACTTTCATAAATGTTACATTTTAATTTACTATTTTTTTGGTCATTATTTCCTTTCATTTTCATTAATTGATTTTACTTTTAATTTTATTTTAACACATGTCTATTATTTTATGGTTGGCTAGAAGAGATTCCGATCCTGAATAAATTTGATTGTATTGCTATGTATATATATATATATATATATATATATATATATATATATATATATATATATATATATATATATATATATATATATATATATATATATATATATATATATATATATCCAAAGATAGCAGGAAATCTTCTTGGTATAGGGAAAGGAAATTGTTTTTCTCCAAATTTAACGCTTGCGGGCCAAGGGCAGTAATGAATAAATCAAAACTACTGGATCGATTTTAATCATTTTTTTTACACCTCGGTAAGAAATGAGGGTGGTACTATTCTATTCAGCCGGATACCACACGGCATTGTCATTATTTCCTTTCATTTTCAATAATTGATTTTACTTTTAATTTTTTATTTAAACCATGTTTATTGTTTTATGGTTGGCTGGAAGAGATTCCGAATCCCAAATAAATTTGATTATATTTCTTTTTCTTTACATTTTTTCTATTAGTGTTAATATTTCTGTGTGAGTAGTAAAGACTATAAACAATTTTAATTTCACAATAGCGGTTTGTGGCAATTTTCCGCTATTGATAGTATAGGTATGTGGGTCAGAAATGATTACGAATTACCTATATGGTGGTGATATCTGCCGGGTCCGAAGTTCATCTCAGATATAACATTATAGAAGGATTTGTTAATCGCCAGCGCACTTTGTACTCGGATGTATTAAAGTTGATTAACATTTTGACTTAACTAGCACTCGAAGCGTTATTTCGTCCGTAGTAGTGTCCATAGTTTTGAGTTTTACGTCACTTAATGTAAGTTGCTTTGTAATTTATGAAACGCCGCGTGGTATCCGGCTGAATAGAATAGTACCACCCTCAATACTTACTGAGGTGTCGTAAACGGCGACTAGGGTAAGTCGACCCGCCGTGTGGTATCCGGCTGAGTAGAATAGACCACCCACTCTCTTACCGAGGTGTCGTAAAAGGCGACTAAGTTAAGTTGACCCACCGTGTGGTATGCGGTTGAGTAAAATAGACCACCCTCTTTCTTATCGAGGTGTCGTAAAATACGACTAAGGTAAGTTAACGTCAGGCAGGCGGCCGGTCGTAAAAAACCAAGCCAAATCATGTGACAACATGTTTGTAACATGTTGTGCCGACCCCACTTAGAGTGGGATAAGGGCAGGAGGATGATGATGATGACATGACTAGCGCTCTAGACTAGGTACTTATTTCGACACACAGAATTCAAATTCAAGGTCACTGAACTATACACACTAAACATTTTGAGAAATCTTTTATTAACAGATATACAGAAAGCCTACTATACTATTGAGGATTACTTAGATGATAATAATGCTTGGACATACCTACTGGCTAGCTTTGACCCTATACAAGACACTATACTAAATGTAATTGGTAATAATAAAAGTAAAAAAAAGAGCAAACGCGGAGTTTCTTGCTGGCTCTTCTCGGCAGGAACAGCTAACCACGAACCAGCAGTAGAGTTGACAAGCACTTGTTTACAAGTTTATATGAATAAAGAAGAATATTTATTTAGATTTTATGGAAATCGGCAGTTTTTGTGATCTAAAATTTTTTTGTTGAATTGTCTTTCACTTAAAACGGCTGATGATGACTCGGTGCGAAAAGATCGTTGAGACCGTAATAGTGAATATACTTAGGCAGTGTTTGTGTATTGGGGTGATGCAACCGATGAATTGAAGTGTACAACCAAATATAGGAGAACACAACTTGCTTAATGTGCTAAATAACACGACAATACATAAGTACTGCACAAATTCAATATATTCAAAAAATTCAAAATTCAAAATATTCTTTATTCAAATAAACTTGTAAACAAGTGCTTTTGAATCGTCAACTCTACTGCTGGTTCGGAAAGCTGTTCCTACCGAGAAGAGCTAGCAAGAAACTCGGCGGTTGCTTTTTTTAAAAAAATACAATTCTTAATACTAGTTACATTTAATGTTTCTATCTTGTACAGGGTCGAACAATATTTATATCCACGCATTTTTATCGTCTAAATAATCTTCAACAGTATAGTAGGCTTTCTGTATCAGCCTCTCCTTAATAGTGTTTTTAATCTGCTGTAATGGCAAAGTTAAAATTGATTGTGGAATTTTATTATAGAATCTTATACCCAAACCCACAAACGACTTACGTACTTTTTCAAGGCGCAAAGCAGGGTCCGCAAGCTTATGTCGGTTCCTACTTTGTCTATTATATACATCGCCTATTGTTTTATAATTTTTTATATTTTTATTTTTATATTTTTATATACGCACAACATTCGTTTTGTCCTGTAACCGCAGCATCTGCATCGTCAAGAATAAACTCAACGAAAAAATTAAAAGCTTTGGCTTTTTTATTGGATTTTGGCTTATATTTTTGGTGGTTTATAAAGCATGAGTTTCTACAAAGGCTGCATGTATCTGGTATGAAAAAGGATAGTATATTCTATATTTAGCATTATGTATATTTTCTTTTACAGCGGATTGTACAAAAAATATAAAAATATTTTCATTACTTTTGCCCTTTTACTTTATCACTTTGTAGATTCCTTTTAAGATTTTGCGTTCCCTTTCAACGAATAAATCAGTTAGGTAATTATAATATTCATACACGATGACAACCATATCGTACCTACATGTAAATAGGTAGAGAAAAAAGGTCAACGAGTGACGCGCAGAAAGGTTATCTTTAGGAATAGCGGAAGACTCCCGACCTGTGCCCTGCGCGAATGTTGTTTTCTACACAAGTGTAAAAGTTTATTTTAACAGAAATCGATGTAAAAAACATCTTAAGAAGTTCTTTGTCAACCGATGGACGTCCACTGCTGGATATAGGTCTCTTCATGGGATCTCCAGAACACACGATTTTGTGCCGCTTGTATCCAGCGGCTCCCCGCGTTTTTGAGGTAGTCATTCCATCTAGTGAGGGGTCTGCCGACACTGCCTTTTGTTCGGGGTCGCCATTCCAACATATTGGACCCCAATGCCCATCGGTTCTCCGCACTATGTGCCGCCCATCGCCACTTCAGCTTCGCGACACGTTGAGCTATATCGGTCCTGGTTCTTCTATGAATCTCCTCATTCGTGATTTGATCACGTAGAGATACTCCTAGCATATCTCGCTCCATCGCCCGTTGAGCGACTCTGACCCTTCTTATGAGGCCCATAGTCAGCGACCATGTAGAAAACATAATATCACCTATAAAAAAATTTCGAGTTATTGTACTAGGGTTGGGGAAATAAAACTAAAATTATACAAAAATATATCCATCAAGGAGTAGAATTTTTTTAACTATACGTCCTGTGAGAGCACGAATATCAAATCATAATTTGTAGACAAGTTTATTTAATTACTTGTGTATATATTTGAATTAATAATGTTATAAGCAATTAGTATATCGCTATTTAATAATTTGTCTGGACTTTGATCATTTGTTACTAGGAAAAGTTCGTTATATAATAGTTTTAAGTTTACCTTTTCGATAACGAGGTCTTGATAGTGTTAGTGATTATTAATTAATGGAATTGTAAAAGAAATGTCGAGAACTTTCGTTATTGTTTTAAACAATAGTTTTAAATGATAGGTGAACGATCGTTGCTCGGTAATTTTTTTAAAGATATAAAACTAAGGTAATATAAAAAAAAGGGGTAGGTGATGTCTGAGTATTTCACTTCTATGATCCGCTTATAGATAGCGAAATAAATTGTTCTATTTTAATTATTTCGTAACAGTTTTTCAGTGCCTGAAAACAGGAACTAAACTACATTTTTGAAAATGAAACCTAACTAGATCGATTTATCGCGCCCGAAACACTCTGCATACTAAGTTTTATAAAAATCGTTGAAGCCGTTTCCGAAATTCAGATAAAATATATATACATTTAAATATTAAAGATAACAGCAATTTTATAATGTATCGAATAAACATATTCATATTTTTTACACAACAAAGGATTTTCAGGTATATAATGTCAAAAATATAATAAAAATTCGGTGGTTTTATATTTTATATTTAAATAGCTGTGCCTGCGGCTTTATCCGCATGGAAACCAGTGTATGGAACATGTTGAACATAAAAGTAAATATTGTGATTTAACCATAAGAGATAAGAGACATGCTGTTGCAGACTTTTTGTATAACTTTTGTAGACCTACAATTCTCTTGTACATTACTTCAGTGAATCTCTGATGTTTCGGCGCACGTGACTAAATCTCTCAGCAGGCGACTCTTTTTACAACTGCGGGACGTCTTTAAGACAATTTACCTGAAACCGTTGTATACTTTTAACCTAAACCTTCCGGAAAAATTGCAATACCTTTAAGTAAAAACCGTCTGTATGTGACAACTTTAGGAGACTTTGTTTTATAATCAGTATAGATATAGATAACGGAACCGGATTCTGAATATATTTAAAAGCAAGTTTTTCTTATCTGCTTAGTCATAATTACAAAACGGATTATAAATAAAATATAATTTAACTGTTAAACAATGTCCTTGATATAAAAATTAAATTAAGTAATTATATATTAGTAGCATCTTTTCATCTATTTATTTTACCAAAATTATTTTATAGATTAAATAGTTACATTTATATAAACTTTTTCTCTTTCTCTATATGACCCGTACTCTCTTTCTTCTTTAATTTTTGTCCTTTTCCTTCTATTACTTAAAGGGTGACTGGAAGAGATCCCTTTTAGAGATAAGTCTGCCTTTTTACTGGTGTTTTTTTTTTCTCTTTTCTAAATATCTGTATACAAAGAAAAATAAATAAATAAAAAATAATAATAATTAATTAAATTTTTTAATGTACCTACATATTTTTAATTTTTAAGAACATCGTGCAAAGACCTTGCTCATTATTGTAATTGACTAATTAAATTAATAAATCGAAAATGGAGATTAGTGTAAAAATCGATTCCACGACATAATCGTATAGCTTTACAATCTTATCGTGGAGTCTATCTCCTGAAGATGCTTCGGTTACGGGGCGAATCAATTGTTGAGATTGTGGTGTTGAATGTGTGCAATGCTTGTGTATTTTTATGTTATTGGCCGTGGGTAGTGCATTAGTTTTTACAAATTCTGCATGTATCGGTATGAGAACGAATAGTACACTCTTCATTTAGCATTACATATATTTTCTTTTATCGCGGATTATAACAAAATAATATTTTCATTACTTTTGGGGTAGACTACCTAGAAAATGAAACCGACGGAGGAGTTATTACTTACAGTTTCCGTCCATAGAGTTTATAAATAATAGTACGTATTTTTTACAAAATAAAATAAAACTTAAAAAAATGGGTAGGTGGGGCTCGAACATGGTATTTTCATTTCTAGAGACGACCCGTTCCCCGAATAAGCTACGCTGACTTGACAGTTTTCGGCAAAAATAGTGTTTTATATGTTCAATGTAAGTTTTTGTATTTTTTTAATGGCCAGAAACATTGAAAAACGATCTTTTCTATATAAAACCTAACTAGATCGTTTCCCCACCACCCTAACCTCCTGCATGCTCAATTTTAGGAAAATCATTGGAGCCGTTTCCGAGGTTTCGAAAATATTCTCTCATTAAACTAATAAAGATAATATACTTTTATATGCCGGTTTTGTTTATAATTAACGTCTCTATTTCATTATTACTTCTCATCGGATATATTGACTGGGTCGAAAAAAATGGTCCACCGAGCCGGATGCGGCCGCGAGTTTGCTGCTCAAGAATGACAAGTCAAACTCAAGAATGATAAATACATTAATTTCGCATACCTTGTTTGATGTAATTGTCTTATGTATATTAGGTGTGATATGAACAATTTCCATTATTTCAGGGACCAAACAAATCCTTCATGGGGTGAACGGCCGACTACGCCCTAGGCAGTTGATTGCCATCATGGGACCATCTGGGGCCGGCAAGTCTACACTCTTAGACGTTCTTTCTGGATACCGCATAACGGGCGTTGGCGGCGCTATCTTCATCAACGGGCGAGGCAGAATCATGAGTAAGTTTAATTCTAAACCATGAGGTTATAAATTTCGGAACGTTATAAATTTCGGAACTTAACGGAAAGTTTCCTTAACACTTTCCGTCAAACACTGATTTCTCTAATCGGAAATCATTATCATTACCGAAAAATCCAATCTGTATAAATAAATTTTATTAAGCGGTTTCCATGAGATCATTCGCACCAACTTTATTTTAAAATATCCTTGATAATACATTGTTTCGTTTTTATTTTCCAGAAGATAAAACGAGTTTTATATCCCATGTTGATCCGGTATATAAATTTTAATTGCATTAAGTTTCATCAATATTGATCAAGGGGATTATTTGTGACATCATGACAGAAAGATAGATGGATAAACGGATTGGCAGACAGACAGAGAGACTTTCGCATTTATAATATACTAGCAATCGCCAGCGGCTTCGCCCGTGTGGAAAGATAAAAACCATAATATAGTCTTTTGATAACCATAAATTTGGTTAAAATGGATTAACCTTAAAAGATAGACATATGCTGTCCCGGACTTTTATTTAGAATTTTTAGAGGAGAACAATTTTGTGGTACATGATTTTTGAATAACTATTACCGTTTACTCAAAAACGCTGAGGAAAGCTTTAAAATATGCCGTTTTTGTACTATTTTTTATTGCTGTTCCTCTCTTATTCATTTTAGTGTGATGTTGATGGTATAAAGTGAAAGAATTTCTGAAATTGGTCCAGTAGTTCCTGAGATTAGCGCGTTCAAAGAATCAAACAAACAAACTCTTCAGCTTTATAAATTAGTATAGATATGGATTTGAATTGTTTTGTTACTACTAACGTGGTTCATAAGGGAATTCGTTCTCGTTACAGAGAGGTTTAAAAAGATGTCGTGCTATATTCAACAAGATGACAGAATCCAGGGGCTCCTCACAGTTGGCGAGAACATGGAGCTTGCTGCCGATCTAAAGTTATCAACAAAGATGGACAAATATGAGAAGGGAGAAGTGGTAGGTAGTTTCTTGTAACAAAAACTAACATCTTATTTATGTCACACGTCGTCCGCAAACGAATCGAGAAACCTGCAGAATTATGAATTTAAGAATTTAATTAAGAATTTCTTTTTAACAAGAAGAATTTAATAAGAAAAATTCACTATGCATCTCTGCAGAATTTCTTGCAAATGTGTATCCTAGTTTTTGTTTTTGCAAACATTTTTATTACAATGTGCGTTTAAGATTTAGATTTGATTCTGACAGTTCTTCGTCGTCCGTTATGGCTTTGCCTTAAAATGATTAGTTTTTTTCACGATTAAAAAAATTAGTTTTCAGCAATACTAACCTTCTTAATTAAATACAAAATGAACAAAATAACCTATTTAACCCTTTTAACTAATTTTTTGAGCCGAATGAGACTTTCAGTTCATTCGTTTGGACTATAAACCGGTAAAATGTCGCATAGTTTAAATTAAAAAAAATTATAAATATATAAAGTTGCCAATATATTTCCAGATCGAGGATATCCTAACAAATTTAGGACTCTACGAACACATGAACACCCGAGGCGCGCAACTTTCTGGCGGTCAGAGAAAACGACTCTCTATAGCGTTAGAACTAATCAATAACCCCCTAATCATGTTTCTGGATGAACCTACCACGTAAGTAGGATACTATATTATTTTTATGAATGCGTTGAGACTCAGTAACGTTAGCATATCATTCGTTTCTATACTAAACATCTCAAAACCTACTAGACTTAGAGTGAATAGGCACTATATTGGCAAGCGCGCTCCACCTTAGGCTACATGTTTCGCTGTCCATCAGGCGAGATCGTAGCAATATCGTATAAAATATATAGCCATATCGTATAAAAAAAGACTGACCTACACCAAAATTTAAATAAAAATTAAATTAAGTTGAAGAGTATATAAGAAGTAAAAATGGCTGAACTTGAAAATCCTTCCAGCTTCGTTAATGTAGCCTAAGAAAATTAAAAATATTTCAAAGATTGATCTCGATCGATGATCGATGACTATATCCAATATACTCATCGACTGTAAATTCTTTTCGGTTTCAATTGGATCTTCACCCTTCTTAACACTCTCAAGCATTCTCTGGGTTTTTCTTCTTTCTTTTTCAATGCTGATAAAATAGGAACTTACATAAACAATTTCTTAAAAACATAAGGCTCTTGAATACACAATAGTACTGATTTGAAACAACTTAATTTTTCAGAGGCTTGGACAGCTCGAGTTGCACTCAAGTCGTACAACTTTGTCGAAGTCTGGCACACCAAGGCAGAACGATTATATGTACAGTCCACCAGCCCTCCGCCTCATTGTTTGCTCTCTTCGACCAAGTATACGTTCTCGCTGCAGGCAACTGCCTGTATCAAGGAACCACAAGAAATCTCGTACCGTATTTAGAAGAAGCTGGAATACCATGTCCAATTTACCACAATCCAGCAGATTACAGTAAGTACTTTGGAACTTAAATAGATTAACAATTTTTTAATTGGTTTCCAATATTGTAATCATAATGCCACCAGTGCCGTCCTACGATTTAGCTTAAATTTATATTTTTGTATTAGGGATCGTTATACAATTTGTCCAGTTTTGGACTAAGTTACACAGTTTACG
The DNA here is from genome assembly GCA_029227775.1 of Morpho helenor. Classification (NCBI taxonomy): domain Eukaryota; kingdom Metazoa; phylum Arthropoda; class Insecta; order Lepidoptera; family Nymphalidae; genus Morpho; species Morpho helenor. The sequence goes on from JARGCU010000010.1 coordinate 3,764,110, forward strand.
TATGTAACCTGTACCTTTAAAACTTATATGTGAGCCTTCTTGAAGCTCTTACCTGTATTGCCAAAGTTTAACTCGCAATAGTTGTCATGATAATTGATCCGCACGACGGTATAAAATAAATCCTAGCTAAGGTATAGGCTATAGATAATAGATAAGGTATATAATATATTGGATGATGCAAGAAATGCATCCAAATGCTTTTCTTGTCTTTATTGTCTCATTAAGTTATCATCTCTCTTTATGAACTGCTCAAGTTACAATGAAATAAATCTTTCACGAAATGTGTACATCTGGCCTGTTACACATAAACCAACTTAATACTTTTATAAAGTAATAATCATGTGTTTAGCAATATTTATCGCAATCTTATTTCAAGACAGCAGTGTAAAGGACCACAATATCATTTAATAAGCGTAATAAGCGTTTTTTCGTGTAATCCACTTATGTACATCTGAACATTTTCAGATACGGCGTAACGTTTGTCGTCCTTCAAAATTAAAGACTTTTACCTGGCACGCATAGTCTTGTAAACTTAATAATGGACAATTACATTAAATATAACGTAGAAGATATTAACATACATACCTTCTTTTTAGTTATAGAATTGGCTTGCGGGGAGTATGGCGAAGACAAAATAAACCTATTATCAACAAAGGCAGAAAACGGAAAGGCACTGACTTGGTTCGATGACTGGGAATTAATACCATCAATGGAGTCACTCAGAAAGCAGTATCCATTGAGTGTAATGAAGGACCAGTATAATGAGACCGGCTCGGAAGAAACGTCCCAATCGAATCAGAGATGTGTTCTTATTAAAAGAGGATTTTTGAAAGCGAAACGAGACCCCGTGAGTAATAATATTATACATATTCTATTTTAGTGAATAGTAATTGTTTATGTAATTTTATAGATTTAATAGTCATAATAGCCAAACGCTGAGACTATCTGAGCTTATACAAGTAAATGTTATGGGTAAGTAGTTAACTTTTGAAATGGAAAGAGCAAATACATACACCCTCCAGTAGTTAAGTCATCAGATATGAAAGTCATATACTAACAAAAATTTATAAACTTAAATATTATAACTGAGACCAAAAATTGACTAAAAGTCTATCAGATTGGTACTGATTTTGATGTTCCTTTTCCGATATTCAAATTTATTCAAATTGGCTTTTAAAATTGTGAAGTATTTTAATATTTGGCCAGTCACCCAGGTATTTATATTTAAGCGACAACCAAGGTTTCCCAGGATTGGGAAAAATGCTTTTAACGATTTTAAACAACAAGAATAATATATAAAATGAGTTAAATGTTTTTTCTGCGACTGTCTCATTCTCAACTATTTGTTCTCAATTTCTAGACAATGACACATCTCCGACTGATAGTAAACGTAGTTGTAGGGATAATGTTAGGCACTCTGTTCTTGAGTGCCGGCAACGAGGGATCCCGTGTGATAGAGAACTACAATTTACTCTTTGCGATCCTGATGCACCACATGATGTCGCCAATGATGTTAACCATCCTCACTTGTAAGTACATGACAGACGTAAAGATAGCCTAAGCTGTTTTATTCTTTTAGAGAACTTACTACCGATTCTATGAAGTTTCTAGATATTGCAAAATTACAGCTTACACAATTATTCTCATCCCTAATTTTGTTTAATAAAAAACCCTTTTTAATATTCATTCATTAAGTATATTTTCTTTAGAAACATCCCTAAAAAATATTGCTTTCGTGTACAATGATTGGTATTGCTTCTAATTTAAATTTATTAAGTTTCCTAATTTGGCCACTATTTTTTATAACTTCAAAGACTGGCTTTCTTCATTATAACTTCAAAGACTGGCTATTAAGGGATGAATTGTCAAAATCTTTACCTTTATCGTTCCTTTTGTTAGCGGATTCTTATAGTTCATTAAACACCTATAGTCCAAAGAATATAGTTCCGGAAATTTTATATTCAGTGAGCAGTATGTATAACTTATGTCATTTATCCAAAAGTTCTGTTTCTATTCTTATTCCAGTTCCATCTGAGATGTCGATATTATTAAAGGAGCATTTCAATCGATGGTATTCTCTGGGATCCTATTACATTTCAATAACTATAGTGGACTTGCCAATATCTGTAAGTTTTTAATTTATATCATTATTGAGCATCATTTTGTTTAAATATTATAATCTTATATTTATTGGTCTATCATTTTTTTATTGTTAATATTAAATTCCAATATTTTTTAATGTATTGTAATTGTTATTTTGTCCTATTGTAATCTGTCACTTTTGTACGCAACAACCTTTAGGAGTATAAAAATTGCCTTGTTTATTTTTTCTGACTTAGGCTCTCTGAATGATTTCCTTGGATAGGTATAAATAACCTATTTATGTTTATCAATATGGGTATTACTGTATAAAGCAATATTTATAGCTGCTTTCATTTAATTACGAAGGCGTGTATGTGAATGAAGGTGAAAAATATTTAACGTTTGTCCTTGTTTTATCGCATGTCAACGCTAGAATTTGACATTATGTAATTAACCTATTCTACTTCCTGATTACATAGGCAAAGATTACAGTGTATATAAGTATATATTCCGTCATAGTTAAAGGTCACCTACCTAAGAAATGTAGAAAAAAATGGAATCAAATAAATGCGTTATAAATAGCTTAAATGAAATAAAATAAAATATTTATCTGTTAAATTTTTGTCTAGTCAAAGTCGGATATCAAATAGTTTGTCGTTTATAATTTATTTAAATTTAAAGACATTACATACATTGTGTTAGACAATAAAAATAAAATATAGAAACTTATAGACTATGTTAGAATTCGAATAAGAATTATAATTAAATTATAGCATAACGTTTATGCCATAAAATATTAACCCGTTGGACCATAAAGAGAGAGTTTATTCTAATAAATATTATCTCATTCGAGAAAAGTCTATATAATATATACAGCTAAAAAAACTTGAGCGATAAACTCCCCAATGTTCCGAGATTTTTTAAATTATTTTAGGTTACTAAAGTAACCTTTGATGCATTCACTACATATTTGTGTGCTGTGCTGTGAGAGGATCACGGGTTCAAACCACGGTCAGATATCGATGAGATTTCTCTTGACACTAATGTGCCTTACTGATATTTACAACTATATAGATTTAATAATGATCCTTTTTGGCGAAGAAAAACATTGTGAGGAAACCTGCAAATCTGTGGAAAATCTGGGATATGTTTAAACCACCAATCCGCATCGAAGCAGCGAGTGAGCTGTCCCATCTCTTTTAAAATTACAGAGAAAATGTTTCCCCGGCAGTGGTATAAAACAGGCCGTCAAAGTGCGCTTTGGATGCGCTCATTATAACTTATTTGCCTATTTTATGTTTATTAAACCATTATTGATGATTATTAAAATGTTTACAGATAGTATCCTGTGCCATATTCAGCGTAATAGTCTACACTATGTCGGGACAACCTTTGGATATTACTCGCTTTTCTATGTTCTTTGTCATTTCCTTGTACACGGTGCTCGTTGCCCAGAGTTTTGGTCTGATGGTCGGCGCAGTCTTCAACGTTGTGGTAAATGCTATTTTCATTTTTTAAAGCTTAGTTATTAGTCTATTATTATAACTGACTAAACTTAAATGTTATCTTGAAACTATTTATTACAAGTAAAATTGCGATATTGTTTTAAACTATAAATTACAAGTGAAATCAGTACTTAGATTTATAATGTTTTTTTTAGTCATCACCTAGCTTAATTAAAGAGCATTATAAGCATAGAGTCTTCTGCCAAAGATAAATTGTCCACTTTTAATTTTTGACACCCTTCTAAAGTCTACGATAAAGAACTTACTTATTTTTTTCATTTCATTGAAAAGTAGTCTTTTTGTTCAAAGTTTTGGCTTCAGACTTGTCTGATGTTGTCCAAAAAACATCGAGAGCCGTTTTTGAGGCTGCTACTTATTTGCGATAGTATTTTTATTTTATTCGGGTCATCAACTAACATAAATAAATAAAATTATTTCCATAATTTCTTAAGGAAATAATTTTGCGTTACATAGGTGCGCATTTAATTAAAGATGCGGAATATTTAATTTTTTTTAACGTACTAAATAACATCATTGTACAAGTAATGTTTGAATTAATTAATTTATAGAATTAGGCGTAACTTTGCGGAGATCCATAATACAAAAGTAATGATAAAATTATTTTGCTATAATCCGCATGCATGCATGTGTTTTTACGAATACAGCGTTTTTACGTTTTCATACCTGATACATATCAGGTTTGAAAACGGATTGTCCACCATTACATTCAGCATTATAAATATTTTCCATTTTACTTCATCGCGAATTATAGCAAAATAATTTTATTATTACTTCTGTTTGAATTAATTGTAAATAGTAATTAATTATAATACAAACACCCAATTCTCTTCAGAAAAGTGTACATAAATGCTGAAAGTCTCTTTTTGAAATAAATTGCAACTTTAATTTATTGATCGCAGAACGGCACTTTCCTTGGTCCAACACTCTCTGTGCCCATGATGATGTTCGCGGGCTTCGGAGTAACTCTTCGGGACCTACCACCCTACCTATACTGGGGATCTTACGTCTCGTACCTTAGGTACGGGCTGGAGGGTTTCATCAACGCTATATACGGTTTAGATAGAGGCACCCTGGATTGCAATGAGGCCAAATATTGCCATTACAGGTAATTAATTACTTGTTATCGAATAAGTAAGTAATAAGTAGCTGTGGTAGTCCAGCGGTAACACCGTGCGCCTCTTTCAAAGAGGTCTAAAGTTCAAATCCCGGGCAGGCACCAATGAGTTTTCTAGTATAAAAAACTTATGTGTCTAATTGATAATTGCGCTTGACCAAAAAACGGGAAAAAACAATTACATTGTTGTTTTCTCTCCCTTGCACCAGTACTATTTAGTTTTGAGTCAAGCTGTGATAGCCCAGCGGTAACACCATGCGACTTTTTCAAGAAGGTCACGGGTTCAAACCCAGGGCAGACAACAATGAGTTTTTATGTTAAAACTTATGTGTCTAATTGATAATTGCAATTTATCACACGCTTTTCGGTGAAGGAAAACATCGTGAGGAAACCTGCATATCTCTAGAGAATTCTTGGGATATGTGTAATCTATCAACCCGCATTGGAGCAGCGTGGTAGGTCCAACCCTTCTCTCCAAAAAAAAAAAAACGGAGAGAAGAGGCCTATGCCCAGCAGTGGGATAGTAACAGGCCGTTACTTACTTTTTTTTTATCGAATAAGTACACTATTTGTATGCTACATGTTTAAATCTCGTCATTATCCTGTATAATGACGAAATTATTATGGTATATAAGACTGACCGTACGACATTATTTTAAAATTATTTACGCATCTCAGTTTCCTACAAAAAAAAAAATTAATCAGCGACGTACTTTAGCCACATGTACCATTTACTTTTTTTTTAAATAAACACATTACACACACAAGATTTAAAGAGATCAATGACCTTACCCTATTACACACACACACTAAACAAAGTAGCCGCCTGTTAGTATCCTACTGCTGGGAATAGGCCTCTTCTCTCCGTTTTTGGAGAGAAGGTTTGGAGCTAAGATGTAGGTTTTAGCTCCAATCCGGATTGGTAGGTTACACAAATCTTCAAAATCCTCTAGAGACATGCAGGTTTCCTCACGATGTTTTCCTTCACCGAGAAGCGTGTGATAAATTGCAATTATCAATTAAACACATAAGTTTTAACAGAAAAACTCATTGGTGTCTGTCCGGGTTTGAACCCGTGACCTCCTTGAAAAAGTCGCATGTTGTTACTCTGGGCTGTGGCTGGGCTATCACAGCTTGACTCAAAAACTAAATAGTACTGGTGCAAGGGAGAGAAAACAACAATGTTATTGTTTTCTCCCGTTTTTTGAACAAGCGCGCCGCGCCAGGTCAGTCAACCATTACTAAAAAAGGTCAGATTTCATTTAAATGTTACTTTTAAATCCCCTAACATTTATATCAATATTATTTGTTTCTAGGTACCCGCGTACATTCCTTAAAGAGATCGCAATGTCTCCTAACATGTTCTGGTGGGATATCGCTGCCTTAACCGTAGCGTTGTTTGTCCTAAGGACAGCCTCCTTTTTGCTGCTCAAATGGAAGCTCAGCGCTGTGCGATAAATATTAACAAATACTTTTAAGTACTTTTGAAATATTGTCATATCTTGCCATTGTATAGCCGTGTTTACTTTTCATAGTATTTGTAAATATATACTAGTGATACCAGCGACTTTGATCACACCAACTTAAGAGTTAACTATCGTCAATAACGCAATCATGTTTTAACTCGCTAACTAATTTATGTTTATGCATATATTTAAACAAGATATCAATAGATGAAAAAACATTTAAATATTTAAAAAAAATTATTATTTTTATTATATCCAAAGGGTCTTTCTTAATTATACTAGTAATATGTGCTTTATCAGATTAACAGATTTATACATCAATTGCTCAAAACATTAACTTCACATGATTACATTGTTAAAATAACAATTTAATTTAAAAAAAGCTTTCGCAAAATTTCATTTTAGTACTGGTAACTATTAAGGAACCTCGTCTGCAGCCGATCCTGATAGCAGCATCAGATCATGCTTATTATTAATATACATTGTTATCGGGACTGGACCAGTATGTAAAATTTCAACTCAATCGGACACCGGGAAGTGGGTTAAATTTAACTTGCAAGATTCCACCTTCAAATACAAACATTCTTCAAATACATACAGGGCAATATAATAAAAGCTTTTAAAAATGTAGACATTATTGTCGTAAATAAATTTTATAATATAGGGAATAAAATAAAGAGCTACATTCTAAATTGACAATACGGTAAGGATTTTAGTAAGGCTGTGAAAAAGTTTACCGACTTATACTGGTTTGATTACGTTGTAATTTTATTTTTATTTACATCAAAAATGTACAAGTTATATCTATCTTAAATTTCACGCTAGGACTATACAAATCATGCCCAAGTGGAATGGTACCAAGAATGCTGGCAGCGTTTCCGCGCTGAATCGCTAAGTTGTAAATAGATAGTTGTTAGTTTAGATAATATTGCCCTATTCAAAGAATAAAGTCACCTGTCCCATATATAAGCATAGGACGATATAATAAATATATACACGGTATACTATAAACGTATTTAAGTAAAGAATCTGATATGTTTATTTAATATTCACTAAACACTTTTTAAAGTAAACTGATAATAGAAACACTTTATATAATGTATTATCTAGTATTAATCGAATGATTATAATATAATACGTGTATTATATAATAAATGCACATCATATTTATTACAGGAATTTATCAAAGGTCGTTCGTATACATTTCTTTTAATATATCATATTAATTAAAAAAGCACGTTAGTGTTATTGAATATTTATTCGTAAAAAAACTCAACAGATTATATGAGATTAGAGATTAGTTCTAGTATAGTTTTATAAATAGATATAAATTGTTTAGCTTCAATTGCCGCTCGTGATAGCTGTATTTAAATAAGTTCAGATAGTCGATTTATTGTTTGTAATTTTAAAAGGTAAAGCAAAAATTGGGAAAATTTACGAAGACCGTTTTTGTGGATAACAAAATAAATTAATATTTTTATAGTATAAAGACAAAAATTTAATGTCAAAAGTATAAAAATCTTTCACTTAGCGGCAAAACCTCTAGAATTAAACCTACTTTTGTAGGATTAAAGGTACACAATTATTTGTGTTTATGTATGTAATGATTACTTTGTACTAATATTTAAAAAAAAGAAATAATATATACAATATTTCATTTTAATATCAGGGTATTTTAATTATAGATATTAAGATTATTTTTTATAGTGTTCCTTTTTCAGAATTTAGCTATAAATTTTTCGATATTGATTTTATTTGTAGAAATTTTTTAGTAATATGAAACATATATAAGAAATAAGGAATTATATATAAGGAAAGCAAAAAAAGAGCCAAAGAAACCAAAAAAGGCTGCTTTCAAAATGGGCAAAGCTATGGCTATTGAGAGATATTTATGCATAAGATGTTTTAATTTAGGTTATCAAGGAAGGTTGGAAAGCGATGCATTTTAAATAGTGTAAAGTGCGTATTGTTCATATAAACATTTAAAATAATATATTTAAAAATATATCTAAATATATGAAGATAGACCAAATGTGTCAATAATTATGTCTTCCATTAAATATTTCTATAGTTAAAAATAAATGCACTCGTGTAACTAGACCATTTTTGTATGTTTTTTTATGGGTGAAATTCTTCAATAGATATAAAATACTAAGGGAATTTTTTTATATAATCGTTTATACACACCGATATTGCTCAATTTATTACTGTAATAATATTTTAGATAAGAATTAATAAATAATAAATTGTATAAATCATACATTTAACGGTGATATTTTGCTTGTAATTCTATTTAAGTTTTTGTACGATGGAAATTATAATAAATATATTTATTATATTACTTTTTATTTTTTAAACTACAATTTTGAAAGTTAAATAATAAAAAAAATAACCGCACTTTATAATAGGGGAGCCCAAGCGGGGATTTTCCGTGTTACTAAAGCGCGTCAGAAAATTATACGGGGAGAAACGTTGTACCCTGTAATGTACCCCTACCATATATGAACCTTTAATGTAGGGGCCTGCATTGAGGGCAGATTGTGAGATTAGAAGCTTTTCTAGGATCGGAAACATTGTTCTAAGAGTGCTTCGTGTGAGACCAAAACATGATTGCCGAGAGACTCATAGTATGGCATATCACTAAAACTGCCGATTTTCAGTACACTTATTATTAAAGTGACCTAATTCAAAAAAGTTGTTTGTGGCAAATTGCAATAGAACGTAGCATAGAGTGTATAAAATTCGTTAGTGTTAAAGAGTTAACTTGGAAGAGCAAAAAAACATTAGTTTTTTAATAGTTCGTAGCGTGATGTTATAGGTCAGTTTAATACTAAGCGTGCGATATGTATTTGATAATGATACCTCGGACTCGGTGGATAAACGTGCCAGAGGACTTATTGGCGATGAAACCAATTAACTAATGCTAAATTGCACAGTTTGCAACAACGGCGCAGGGTTACCTGTCTATTGGTCTTCTACAGGATATACACACAGTTTCGGACAGTGTGCTCAGGTACTTCATGAACTTATTTAGTCATCGCCTTTTTATTATCGCATTGCTAGGCACCGGGAGAGATTCCACCCCTACACTGTACATATCCCACGAAGGCGCACGAAGCGTTTCGATTCCTCTTTTCTGTTGCGTACAGCACGGGAATGGAATGCTCTCCCGGCATCTGTTTTTCCCAATGAGTAAGTATAATATGGGTATTTTTGAAACAAATTCACTTTTGTTTGTTGTTAGGCATCTTCTAGGCAAGCGCGTTTCATTTTAGACTGTATTATTGCATACCATCAGGCATGATAACAGTCAAGCGCTCGTCTATACACAATTAAAAAAATTAAAAAAAAATGATACCAGCAGTCTGTATACTTGTATAAATCTTTGTTCTTTAAATGAGTTAATCTTGATATATGTTTATATATATTCTGAATTTCGGAAACGGCCCAAACTATTATCATGAAACTTAACGTGTAGCGGGTTTCAGAGGCGAATAGTCGATCTAGCTAGGTTTCTGAAAAAATGTCTTTTTATCCTTGTTTTCAGGCAGTCAAAACCTGCTACAATATTATTAGAAAACAAAGGCTAATTACACTTACTTGCAAATTTATAATAGCTCAGTTGGGAACGGATGGACTGAAATTGAAAATAACCCGGATCAAGTCCCTGATATGACCATTTCTTTTTTCTCTTTTTTATATCTTCTAAAAAATACCGATCAAAGCGCGGTTACCCTGATATTTAGTATAATGAAATGAGTCATTAGAGTTTGTTGACGAATATGCTGTCTTAAATCCATAAGACTTTTATCACTGAAGATTGCAAATTATTGCATTTATGATATAAGTATCATAAATGCAATAATGTAGATAAGTCTACAAACACATGATCCTTGATAAACAATGTAAGTTCAATAACATTAGAAGAGTACCAAAATCACTTGACTTATTAAGAATCAAAATGTTGAGATTGTGGTGGTGAATGTGTGCAGTGCTTGTGTATTGTTGTGTTGTGCGGGTAGTGCAGTTTTTTACAAATTGCTGTATCAGGTATGAGAACGTACACTCTACATTTAGCATTACATATATCTTTTATCGCGGATTATAGCAAAATAATATTTTAATTACTTTTGTATTAAGAATCATTTATTCTTGAATTCGTATCTGTAGAAAAATAATCCTTAAAAATGAACTACAACTATTACTATAAACAAACTATAATAATACATTGATCATTCTTTACCCTTATTCCACTCTAAGTGGGGTCGGCAAAATATGTCTTTATATTCTATTCTCTATCTTTCGTCAACTCTGGTGCCACTCCTTTAATATGCATATCATTTTTCACACAATCCATCCATCTTTTTTTCGGTCTCCCCTTAGCCATACGTCCATCCACATTCATACTTAAAACTCTTTTGGTCAAATGATTTTCATCCCTCCTCATTACATGACCATACCAATTAAGTCTCGCACTTCTCATCTTTTCTGTAATGGGTGCAACTTTCAGACTTCCCCTAATATACTCATTGCGTATGGTATAATCATTTACTTTTTACCAAAAATAATGCCTTATTTTCAAAGCAGTTTAAACAATACATTAATCGTTATTCAAATAAGTATCCTAAATACATTGTTGATTTAATATAGATCAACATGGCCGTTTACAGCATGTAATTTAAATGAACATTTTCAAAAATATTACAGATTTATAATGCAGGGGCACAGCGATTGCGGCATCGATGAATAAATCAAAACTACTGGACAGATTTTAATCAATCAATTTTTTTCACTGAGTGACAAGGCAATATTTTATAGCCATGCGAAGCCTGATCGGGCCGCTAGTAATATAATAATACATCATAACAAAATTTACAATAACAAATATTTACAAATTAATTGATAAAAAGATTACATTAGTAATTATATTATTGATATAAAAGATTCGATTTAAATTGCTATCAGCTATGTACTAAACTAAATAAATGTCACTTTATTTTGCTCAATTTGTTATAGAAAAGAGTAAATACCGATTTTTTCTGGTTCTTATATAAAAATAAATTATGGACGATCATTAACTTTAACATTAACTGACAATCATTTGAGAATTCAAATATGTCCTTCTTAATATAAAAATGAATATTTGTTTATGTCCTTTATAGACTCGGAAACGGTTGGAAACTCGAACTCGGAACTCCGAAACAGTTCTGTTTGGGGATGAATTCGAAACCATTCTAAGCCACAGCAACGCGTGACCGAACTGCTAGTAATTTATAAACTATTTGGCGAATTTTGTAATACCATAATTACATAATATATTACCGTGTGGGATCAGATTGAGTAGAATAGACCACCTTTTTTCTTACCGAGGTGTCGTAAAATACGACTAAGCTAAGTTAACGGTGAGCAGGCGGCCGGTTGTAGAATCATGTACGTAGCCAAATCATGTGACAACATGACTATTTATTTACAACCGGCTGCCTTCATGACGTCAACTTACATTAGTCTCCTTTTACGACACCTCGGTAAGAATGGGGGTAGTTATTCTATCATTATTTAAAAGTACTTCCTAAAGCGTAATTTACTATTTTTTTAACTATTAGTACCCAAAGTGAACTAAATCAGTTATGTTTTTGAGCTACTTTCGTCATCGGCCTATTCCATATCAAATCAATAATACACCATTGTAGAGTGAAGAAGAAGAAATGTTCGATAAGCGCCAAAAGACCAAGCAGCATCAACTGGAAACGGCTGAATATGTCGAACATGCTGTAGACTGTTTCACCGTTCAAGTAACTTGTTATGAGTCTGAAAAGAAAATAATTTATTTTAACAATTAGCCAGACATTTTTGATAGTTCCAAAACTATTCCATAAAGTTCCAAAACTATCAAAAATGTCTGGCTACTAAGCAAACATCTTATTATCATCCAAGTTATATATATTAAAATCAGCTTTTATACTACGATGTAAATAGAATTAAAATTTCATGAAATTAAAGGGTGTCTGGCAAGGAGTTTCCACATTGCTGTCTGGCATTGACGTGATTTTTAATATTATTCTGAAGGTAATACCAAAAAATCACACTTTATAATGTGACGAAATTAGATCGGTATTTTACACACCTTGAGTATCTCTTCCAAAGCTATGATGGCCCTAATTTAATAATGTACTATCGTGCTTTGACTTAGGAGCATGCGCTGACAAATTTCAGCTTTTATAAAATGACGAAGGTCTTGTGTTCGCGGGCTCTTAGTCCATAAGGATAATGGGTCATAGAAATATTTTTAAAATAGGTCATAGTGGGCTATTCAATTTATGCGTTTCTTTTTTTAAAACGCGAACCGTGCCTACCCGGAGTTTGTTAGTCACATGAGAACCTTTGGGCTACCACTGATTGTAACGAAATAATGTATTTGTTTTGTCGTATTATGAAACTTCGCAAAGTAACAGCTAATTCTATTAACTAGCTACCAATTCGACTTCTAAAAAACTTCTTCTCGTGCCATCTCCTATCGGAGGTTGACAATCATCATGGCTATTTGTACTTCGGAAGCTGCTGCCCGAAAAAGGGGAACGGGTACTCCTGCTGTACTACTGTCTCATCCAGTCGTATTTGTTTCATTTTGAGCAAGGCGTTGTCGAGCTCGATGTCCTCATATAAACTACAAACATTCCATGTAGCAATCCTTATGGCTAACCCAGAATTTCTTAGCACCCTCTGACCATCTAAGGTCTGCGGTGGCTTTTCCTTGGCCATACGCATCAGGTATATTTGAGGATATTTAGTCCGCAAGGCTCTCTGCTATGTTAAAAACTTCAAATATACTAAACTATACTTACACTCCAGAATATAAACAGCAGAAACCCACTAACCCTACTAAGCCAGGAAGTAGACTTTTCGGCCTTTTTCGTGGCAAGAGTAGGATGTCTAACATCACCATGACACCCGAGACTGTGTGCAGGGAATGCTGTGCCCATGTTGGAAGATATGTAAATATAGCCACCGGTGCTATTAACGATGGATCTTTGTGCCACATGCGCCAGAAGAAATAGTCGCTGTACTGGAATTAACAAAACAGTAATTATTTTAACCATATTAGACTTGCCTACAGAAAGGTTTAGAGTAAGTATCTTGGTTCGAACCATGCTCAGTGAATTATTTTTTAAAGTTAAATAAAAAAAAAAAGGGGTAATAATGGGCTTGATCCCGGGTATTTTCACTGCTTTAATCCGCTCGTTTACAGAGCTATCGGATTGAGCTATATTTTACAAATGACAGCTAAAATTAAATTTACTTTCTATTCAACATTTTAGCATGTTTCGATTTTGAAAATGTTTAAGAGATTTACGAGTTTGTTGAGGGTTCTTAAAGGTAAGAACAACATTCCGAACCAATGGTACATTAAAACTAATTGTCGACGATTTAACAGTATTCGTAAAAGCTTACTTGATTAAAGATTATTTTGTTTTGTATTCTACGATAATCGTAGTAACAATTGCAATGTCAGTAAAGTTAAAATTACAAAGATTTAGTATACAGTCAAAATGCCTTATAAACGATACAAGAAGGCTATCAATAAATATGACTATAAATAAATGTTTAGACAAAAAATCCAAAGAAAAACTATTAAAAATAAATGTTTAGACAAAAAGTCTGAACAAAATGATTAATGCCAAGTGAAAGGCAAACGTAATAAGTAATTGTTGACAAATAAAAATAGATTAACCTTATGTTCAGAAATCCCTAATTAACTGTCCTATTTTGAAGCATTTGTCATGATCAAACCGGCTAATTCAATAGAATAAGACGTGTATATAGCCGATTTCTATACATAAACTATTTATAAATATACTAAATAACGGCTAAAAATTGGGCCAAAGTAATCAAAAGAAATGTTATTTCCCATGAAAAAGTATAAAATAGAAAAGCCTCACCATTGTAGTTGGAAACAGAATGCTTGTCATCAAGTAATCTCTCATTTTTCTTAAGTTTTTCACATTTTCTGCCATTCCATCACCCTGCTTCTCTTTCAAGTCGCAATATAACGCGACGGGGAAGTAAGCGAGTGATAATAACTGGAAAATAGTAATAATAATAATAACACTCTTTATTGCACATCAAATGTATAGGAAATACAAGACAAAAGAAATAAAAATGAACAGAAACACATACAGAAGTGCAAAAGCGGTCTTATCACTAAGAGTGATCTCTTAAAGACAACCTCTTCAGTTAGAAATTAAGAACAGAAAGGTCGAGAACGATGCACAAGACGGATACTACATAATATAATCGATAAACGTACTTTCTAATATTTACATTCTACGTTACATAAATAACATGAAATAATATTTTTAGATACGTATTTTATTTAAAAAATGTCAATTAACAAAGTAACGCCGTGTAGTATTCGGCTGAATAGAATAGTGTCGTAAAAGGTTCAGCCGGATACTACACGGTGATTGTTTAAAAAATATATATAAAATAGTCTTTAACTGTTCTTTTATAACTCTGCTTTTTAATTAAAAAAAACAGCCAAATTAGTTACTTATTGGCTTCATCTTCGTCTTGGGCCCAAAATTGTTAGAAAGTGTATGAGTTTCCTTGAAATTTAGAACTCAAACTCAAAAGCCTACCCGTATAGTTACTAAGATGGTCTATTTAATTTATTTTACTTCAAAACAACGAGATAATTGAACTTTTATAAAAACTATAAACATATAATTAAACTATAAACAATAAACATGTAATTAACTAGCTGACCGGACAAACGTTGTTTTGCAATATCTATCTATACTAATATATAAAGCTGAAAAGTTTGTTTGTTTGTTTGATTGTTTGAACGCGCTAATTTCAGGAACTACTGTACTGATTTGAAAAATTACTTCAGTGTAAGGTAGTCCATTTATTGAGGAAGGCTATAAGCTATATAACATCACGGTAAGATGAATAGGAGAGGAGCAGCAATAAAAAATAAAGCTTTCCTTGCGTGCGCTAAGTAAACGATAATAGTTATTCAAAAATGATGTATTACAAAATTGTTCCTCTCTAAAAGTTATAAATAAAAGTCTGTGACAGCATATGTCTAGCTTTTTACCCATTTTAACCATTTTGATGGTTATCAAAAGACTATATTACGGTTTTAGTCTTTCAATTGCTAGTAAATTATAACAGTCATTTGGATAAGGATTAATATCATGTTTATTAAAACCTTCGCAAATAATGTATTATTTTAGAACTAACTAAATTTTGATAACCATAAAACTGGTTAAAGTGGGTTAGCCTTAAAAGCTAGACATATGCCGTCGCGGACTTTTATTTAGAAGTTTTAGTGGGGAATAATTTTGTTATACATTATTTTTGAATAACTTTCACCATTTACTTAGCGCATATAGTTAGCTATTGATATTAAAATAGGTTTGAAGTATTGCAACCTCATTTGGGAAGGCTGTGACAAACAACAATCTGGAGGCCTTTGTACTTCGTATGCATTAACCAACTTAAGGAAATAACTGCGATGAATCTCAGAACAAGTTAAGAATACAAACATTATCTGGGTGCCTTGCTTAATTTTTTTAAAATTACCGTGCAAGGCTCGATAATTTTAAAAGGTTTAATAAAAAAAATGAGGAAAAGGTTTGTGATATCTGGGACTCGAACCCGGGTATTTCCAATTTTATGATCCGTTTTCCTAACTGATATATAACAAACTTTGCGATTGACAGCGAAATTAAACATTCTGTTTCTAATTATGTTGTAAAATTTTTCGGTGCCTGAAAACAGCGACAAACATTTTAAAAAATGAAGCCTATTTAAATCGATTTATTGCCCGCGAAACCCCCTACATACTGAATTTCATGAAAATAAATAAATATATGGGACACTTACACACACGGTCGTCCGTCACCAAAGTAAGTACCTAACTTAATACTTGTGTTATGGGTGACAGACAATTGGTGAATATATACTTATATATTTTTTATAACCCAGGCTCAAAGACCAACAAATTTAGCTGAAAGCAGGGTCACTACCCACTGCTCCAATGGGCCTGTCAAAATAGTTGAAGCCGTTTCCGAAAATCAGATTCAATATATATATAGGTATATATATATATATATATATATATATATATATATATATATATATATATATATATATATATATATATATATATGTCGCATCCTGGCAACCATCATTCCATCATTAAAAATATATTGAAAATACATTGAAAATAGAAGGCGCAGCGGTGACAGAATGCAGACGGCGCATGTGAGAGATGAAGACAGATGCTTGTCATGGCGCAGTTGTGAAAATTGTTAAGAAGAATATAAAGTTGAAGATAAGCGTTGTACTTTTCCATATGCACGATACCCTTATTACGCCCACTAATGTCTAAGAATAATGCCCAAGATACTGATGAGTCTACATCAGTCGTGGGATTCAATCGTGCAAATGAATGGATAGTATGAAGGGACTATGATGACTCACAATGGCGGATACTATAAGAGTTACGAAATAAAACAATTCAAACACCAAAAACAAAAAGAAAAAAAAATCCAAGTGAGACGAATAATATCAATCGGTCGAAGTTTAAACCCGATAAATGATGATTTTACGTAAAATTGTGGTGTACTACAGCTGACTTATACTTGGACGGAAAAACAAAAGAAGATACATTTTCTGGAAATTTCTGCGGTTGCCCTTATTAATTTAAGCAATGATAGATCAATGGATGATTAAAAATCATTCTGTATATGCCTGTTTTCGTGTTACGTATTTGTTGAATTGTTGGAAGAATTTAAATATAATGGAAATAGCAGCATGAACGGTGATTACGCATTTGGTACAAAATTGATATATGACTGCAATGGCTTGCATTCACACCGGAGATATCTTCGCGTCAAAAGCTGCACCAGGAACTACAAGTATACTCCTATTTGAAACGAAAGTTATTTATAGAGGATCGCAGATTCAACGCGATCTCAATTCAAGCGTCTTAGTTGCGATCAGCAGTGCGCAGAAAAATGGAGTGTCGCAAACGGATTTTGGAACCAAAAGACTGTTGTCTGTGGTACTGTGGTAAGCTCTGGATAACGACGACAAGCAGATTACAAATTATTTGTGTGCTACAGGTGCAGCAGGCTGGGCCACGACGCGAGTCGCTGCATGGCCAATAGACCTGCTCTTTGAGGTACCAGAACACCGACGTGTAGACTGTAGACCAATGTCTGGTCAAACCGCCATCAGGAGCTTTCACATAATTTGGTAGGTGTTATTACTTTGATTTGTTTCTGGGCCTGGATGTTCTCTCATAAAAGAGACTATAGCTAAAAAAAATTAGTTCGGAAATAATTGATAATGATGTCATTAATAGGGATGGCTAACAAGAATGTTAATAGTATCTTTCAAATAATTGTCAAGTAAAAGTAATCGGTTTTGCAACTGAAATTATAAGAAGATGGTGAACTGTTAACCTTTTGCCAATCCAGCTCTTTTAGTCAAAAACATAATGTGTCTTATTGTTTTACAAAAATACCTGAGAGTCAAGTACCTATTGATAATGACAAGATTTGTGTTAACGTAATTTGTGTTGATGTTTATACAGACGGGTTCTTGGTTCGGTGGGTCGGTGACTGTACCAGAGTATCGTCTGTAGCCCAGTAGAAATCGGCATCTGCTCAGGGTGGTCCGTGGGTACGCAGTGAGCGATAGCTCTGGGGGTCGATGACACCAGGGTATCGTCTGTAGCCCGATAGAAATCGGTATCTGCTCTGAGTAGTCCGTGGGTACGCAGGGAGCGATAGCTCTGGGTGGTATAGTCGGGTCTAGCTGTGTAGCGATGGCCGTGAGTCATGTGGACTCGTTATCCCTGAGGGAAGACCCTTCTGCTGAGACAGAAGCGGTAGACCACGAACAAGATACCTGGGTTGTTTTTGAAGTAAATTCTGATAGGTTTTCTGTTTATTTTTGTAATGTCATGGTGAGTGTCAGTCAATGGTACTCTGCCTCAGTACTTTTCGTATGCATTATGGGTTTGGCATGCCCTTACATTTTATTTGTTGGGTTTCATAATTCAATGATCAACTTATGACGAGATATAATTTTCCTTGTTTTGTTCGTTTATTAAAAAGATCTAGACCTCAATGACCCAGATGTTGTAGGATAGGCCGAACGGAATTTCTGGGTTCGTTTGTTTGTTACAGATCAACACACGGGGACGTGTGTCTCGCAGGATGGCCGTGTCGCATCCTGGCAACCATCATTCCATCATTAAAAATATATTGAAAATACATTGAAAATAGAAGGCGCAGCGGTGACAGAATGCAGACGGCGCATGTGAGAGATGAAGACAGATGCTTGTCATGGCGCAGTTGTGAAAATTGTTAAGAAGAATATAAAGTTGAAGATAAGCGTTGTACTTTTCCATATGCACGATACCCTTATTACGCCCACTAATGTCTAAGAATAATGCCCAAGATACTGATGAGTCTACATATATATATATATATTAAAGATATTGCCTAAAAGACTAATGCTCAAGGTAAAGACGTTGAAAATGACGGATCGTTTCCTTATTGACGCTGAATCTATCATAAAGACTTGGAACTTCTCTCTGATGACGCTAAGTATAATAAAGAAGATCAAAGAAGAATAATTTATAGAAGCAGATGTTACTTTGCAAAGTTCAATAGTACATAAGTTACTATAGAATTATTTTACTGTAATCTGCGTTTTGTTAGGAGAATATATGTAATGCTGTGTATGAAACAGGCAACGCCGCTTAAAGTGGGATAAGGGCAGGATAATGATTATTAAAGCTGAGCCAATAAGAAAAGCCAATGAGAACTAAAGCAACTTATTGATTCCGAGGACAATGAAGGCGCTAAAGATCTTTTAAGTAGTCAATGTCAATAGATCAGTCAAATTATCAAATTATAATGCGCTGCGCGTGCGCATCTATTGTACATACGTGACTGAACATCCAGGGGTCTCATTAGAACCTTAGAATGGTATAGACTATTGATACTGGCATGTAAGGTTGTCGGACCTCGATAATTTATGTCCGTGATTTAGATATCGCACGCTTAGTATTAAAGTGACCGAATTAAAAAAAATGTTGTTTTTTGCTAAATTGCAATAAAGCGTAGCAAGCTTACAAAGCTCGTGCGTTTGAGAGACCCATAATGTGGAATAGTAAGAAAAACACTAGTCGCCGAGTGATATCCGGCTGAATAGAATATTACCACCCTCATTTCTTACTGAGGTGTCGTAAAAGGCGATGAAGGTAAATTGATGTAAGGCAGGCGATCGTAAAACACTTAGCCAAATCATGTGACAACATGTTTATAACATGTTGTACCGACCCCACTTAGAGTGGGATAAGGGCAAGAGTCTTTGTTGCTTCTTCGAGCCTGGGTGTTTGTATCTAAGTATGTATATAAAATTATGTATGTCTTTAACAGTTGTTTGTCACCCATAACACAAGTATTAAGTTACCTACTTTGGGGACGGCGACCGTGTGTGTGTCTCATATTATTTATTATTATTTAGAAAATACTAGGTATTAAAATTTTATAAAGTGAAATATAAACTAGAGTGTGCGTTAATCTTATTTCTTTTTGTTTTCTTTTTAGTCAGCCAACGATTTTCATCTGCTTTGTTAGGTTACGATTGTTATTTATAACATAAGCTCACGCCACTTAGATATTAAAAGAAACTAAATATTATTATAACATTATATATTATTATATTGCAATTACAACATATATATTATCAGTTATGTTTAAAACGGCATAACAAATCAACAATTTTAGATAAATGTTACCATCTAGATTTCGAATAACATAAAAAGAAAATAAATATTAAATATATAATAATACCCAACTTGTTATTGTTATACATATTATAAATTAAATTTAATTATATTATATATTAAAAATATCGCGAATAAATGCTGTGAATTTTTTAATTAAATATATTAACAATTATATAAATAACGCACAATAATTTCATTGATAATTTCACAATAATTTCATTGAAATGCATGCACGAATTAATGCACAAATTGAATTTATTATTTTAATTTAAATCATTATAAATTAGGTGATATTTCGTATTTATTTAGAACTTTTTAGGTGATACTAATTTATAATTATTTAAATTAAATAATTTATTGTTTATTTATTATTTATTATTCGTTATTATTATTTGTTAATAAATTTTAAATAATATCAATTTGAAATTTATTAACAAACAAATATATATTTTAGGTTTACAGTAACTTACGTTAAACCAGCATGTTAGAAGTTTCCATTTGACCCTAACATAAACACTGATCCTTGGGTCTTCGTCATTTGACATATCAATCGGTAGAATTACAATTGCAGAGAATATTAAATGCAATATAGCAACACTGTACAGGCACAATCTAATGTTCAACAACATATTACCCCTTTGCATTTTATTAACTGAAATTTAACAGAAAGGACACCGTTTCGTTTGAGATTCGGACGTATAGTGAATTAACGCCGCCGATTTACATACAATACTGATAAGCGAAGTGTCCTATTGCAGTTCTTAAGGATAATAGATTAATGTACTTCTGCAATTGAACTGTGCGCTTTAGCTTACGTTCGTAGATAATTGATAAAGTGAATTTGTATTTGGAGATAATCTGTATGTATTGTGTTATCTATAAATGCAAAACAATTTATCATATTGTTTTGTCAATCAACCAAACATTGCACAAACGTATATAGATAGATTATTTGTTATACATATACTAAAGTTTATTAAAACAAATGTATATGGTTGCCCACGATATATACATATCAACACACTAAATCTAGTAATGGGTATTTTTAAAGCCAAAAATTTTAGAAGTTACGAGTATATTTCTCTAGGCGAATTATGAAAAAATGATAAGAGTAAATTTTAAGATTCGTCATACAAAAGTTACAGTATGAAGGTGCATCGGTTGCAACAGTATGAAGTTGCAGCGTTTCATTAAATTTGTTCATTTATTTTTTAAAAATATTTATTATTTTTATTTAATGATGCCAAAGAAGTATAATTTCTCATGCATTTCATAAGTTCACGCACGAGTTTTTTTTTTCGAACGTTAACAGCGTCACCGGGCGGGGCTAGCGAGCGCAGAATCAAAGTCGAGGTTGCAAAATGCGGAAAGCTTAGAACCGTCGTGGCACGTCGTCTTAAAGGTGTTTCCTGTGAGGCCGGACCACGGCTCAGGGCGACGTGTTGTGGAGGGCTGGTGGTATGACTGTGACTAGTCATCACACCGTCGGGAGCCAAATTTAACTCAGCTCACAGCCCCCCTTTTTGTAGAAAGAAAACCAAGTTTCAGAGGGTTTCAGCCCCTCTATATTAACTTGACTTAACTAATGAGATAACCGCCATGGAGAATATTGATTCAACAATAATTGTTCCAATTGTTGTATCGGTTAATGGTCTTATCACGAAGAGTCTCGACTAACATCTCAAGAGGCTCTCACTTAGTTATTGGATCAATGCAGTATTGCTTGAGACGGCACGTATTTCATTAAATAAAATATATGGGACACTTACACACACGGTCGTCCGTCCCCAAAGTAAGTAACTTAATACTTGTGTTATGGCAGACAGACAACTGGTGAATATATACTTATATATTTTTTAAATACATATTTAAATACAAATATACACCCAGGCTCAAAAGCCAACAAATTCGTTTATAGAATAAGGCCCTCGGCGGGAATCGAACCCGCAACCCGTGTAGCTGAAGACAAGCTTACTACCCACTGCGCCAACGGGCCAATCAAGGCTTATTGTTAGGAGCTTCCTCACTCTGTATTCCTAATTACCGAGATTGGGTTCTTTCTCCGCTCGCCGTGGATCCCGATTTCTTTATAAAATTTAAATGATTTCTTTTTAATGAAAACATTTAAAAATGTTATAAAATCTGCAGATAAATATATATAGTTAACTTTATTAAATAATAAAACTAACTTTTAAATCTCCGATCAGCGAACGTTATCGAATGCCTACATAAAATTAATAGCAATTATACGTAATGTGTATTTAAGTAATTCAAATTGTAGGCGCTAGTAATGATTCTAATCCGTCTATTTTTATCTTTAATATTTAAATGAGTAAATCTTTTATGTATATATATTATATACACATAAAGGATTAATTATATAACGGGCGGTCTCGAGAAATGAAAACCTACGATCGGACTCCACCTACCCAATATTTTTTTTTGTAGTTTTTTTATTTTTATTTAAACGAGTGCCAGATTTCTTCCGATAATTAGGAAGAGCTCGTTATAGAGAACGATGGCCAAGACCTGTCAAGGCCTATGAAAAAGGTCTACAAAATCTCAACGGAAAACGTCTTCTTAAAAAGAACCGTCCCAAAATCGTGTATACATATAAGTACGTCTCTACTAGCGAACTAGAGATGTAAAGAAAATAATCGATTAATTTTTTAAATTAGAATAAACCATCCTCATTTCTTACCAAGGTGTCGTTATAGGTGACTGAGGTAAGTGCCACGTGGTATCCGGCTGAGTAGAATAGACCAACCTAATTTCTTACCGAGATGACGTTAAAGGCGACTATGTTAAGTGCCGTGTGGTGTCCGGCTGAGTAGAATAGACTATCCTCATTTCTTACCGAGTCGTCGTTAAAGGCGACTAAGGTAAGTGCCTTGTGGTATCCGGCTGAGTAGAAGAGACTATCCTCATTTCTTACCGAGGTGTCGTAAAAGGCGACTAAGGTAAGTGCGGTGTGGTATCCGGCTGAGTAGAAGAGACTATCCTCATTTCTTACCGAGGTGTCGTAAAAGGCGACTAAGGTAAGTGCGGTGTGGTATCCGGCTGAGTAGAAGAGACTATCCTCATTTCTTACCGAGGTGTCGTAAAAGGCGACTAAGGTAAGTGCGGTGTGGTATCCGGCTGAGTAGAAGAGACTATCCTCATTTCTTACCGAGGTGTCGTAAAAGGCGACTAAGGTAAGTGCGGTGTGGTATCCGGCTGAGTAGAAGAGACTATCCTCATTTCTTACCGAGGTGTCGTAAAAGGCGACTAAGGTAAGTGCGGTGTGGTATCCGGCTGAGTAGAAGAGACTATCCTCATTTCTTACCGAGGTGTCGTAAAAGGCGACTAAGGTAAGTGCGGTGTGGTATCCGGCTGAGTAGAAGAGACTATCCTCATTTCTTAACGAGGTGTCGTAAAAGGAGACTAAGGTAAGTGCGGTGTGGTATCCGGCTGAGTAGAATAGACCATCCTCATTTCTTACCGAGGTGACATAAAAGGCGACTAAGGTGAGTGCCGTGTGGTATCTGGTTAAGTAGAAGAGACCACACTCATTTCTTACCGAAGTGGCGTAAAAGGCAACTAAGGTAAGTGCGGCGGTGTGGTATCCGGCTGAGTAGAATAGACTATCCTCATTTCTTACCGAGTCGTCGTTAAAGGCGACTAAGGAAAGTGCCGTGTGGTATCCGGCTGAGTAGAAGAGACTATCCTCATTTCTTACTGAGGTGACGTAAAAGGCGACTAAGGTAAGTGCCGTGTGGTACCCGGCTGAGTAGAATAGACCACCCTAATGTCTTACCGACTAAGTTAAGTACCGTGTGGTATCAAGTTGAATAGAATAGAACACCCTCATTTCTTACTAAGGTGTCGTAAAAGGCGACTAAGGTAAGTGCCGTGTGAGTAGAATAGACCACCACCATTTCTTACCAAGGTGTCGTAAAAGCGACTAAGGTAAGTTCCGTGTGGTATCCGGCTGAGTAGAATAGACGACCGTCAATTCTTACTAAAGTGTCTTAAAAGCGACTAAGGTAAGATGGCGTCAGGCGGTCGTAAAATAATAGCCAAAACATGTTATAACATGCTAACATGTTATGCCGACCCCGACGAGTGGGGTAAGGGCAGGAGAACGATGGTAAATGTCTGTTTGTATGTAGATTGTCTACGGAATAAATATCATGCATTGACCGATATTTGTTCTCGTGATTACGTACGTCAATCATTTATCATTTTATATAATCATTTGAACTTATCATAGTTTACAGAAGAATAAATATCAATTAACCATTTCACCCTATATCGGCAAAGTTCAAACAATGACTAAGTCGATTACATATTAATACAACAATCTGAGAATATTTCAGCTTCATGCAAATAATAAATATGAGGCACACATATTTTACCGAGGTGTCGTAAAAGGCGACTAAGGTAAGAAGGTAAGGCGACCCGCCGAGTGGTAACAGGCTGATTAGAATAGACCACCCTCATTTGTTACCGACGTGTCATAAAAGGCGACTAAGGCAAGTCAGCCCGCCGTGTGATGACCGGCTGAGTATAATAGACCACCCTCATTTCTTACCGAGATGTCGTAAAAGACGACTAAAGTAACGCGACCCACCGTATGGTATCCGGTTGAGTAGAATAGACCACTCCCATTTCTTATCGAGGTGTCGTAAAGACGACTAAGGTAAGTGCCGTGTGGTATCCGCCTGAGTAGAATAGACCACCTTCATTTTAGTCACCTTCACATTCATGTCTTTCATTTCAGTTGGAGTGGTGGTATCCGGCTGAGTAGAAGAGACCATCCTGAGAGAGCTGAAGGCAGGGAAAGCTAGCGGATCATTCAGGATATGTTTGTCAGATGATTGTGAAATAACCTGTAATTATCTCGCGGTGATTAAAGACGTGAATGAGTAATGGACTTATTTCATTCTTTTTAAATTGAAAACCATAATATCTTTAATATTTAAATGAGTTAATCTTGTATGTATATATATTTTCAAAATCTCGGAATCGGCTCCAACGATTTTCCTGAAATTCAGCAATGATAGGGTTTTGGGAGAGCAAAATCGATTTAGATAAGTTTTATTTTTAAAAAATGTCGTTTTATCTCTGTTTTCGGGCTCTAAATTTTTTTTTGATATTTACATTGAATACAATCACAATTTTCCGCTGTCAAACGTAAAGTCATGGTAGTTCATTTGGGGAACGGGCGGTCTAGAGAGGTGATGACACCTAGGATCGAGCCCCACCTGCCCTATTAGGTATTTTTTAATTTTTCTTTTAATTTTTGTTTTATTTTTTTTAATATCATTTTAAAAATTTCGAGCAAGGCTCGATACTGACTTATAATTGACGTAGCAAATATAATATTCTATCCACAGGTCACATTATTTCCCGACGAGACGCCAAGTGGTCTCATTGACCCTCTTATCTAATGGCATTTTAAGCATTAAAATGATTTACGTCAACTCAATTAAAGTGATAGCAGCGAACAAAAATAAAAATAGAACAGCAATTTTATACTGAAAGATCTCTTAGGTTATTATTGCAAAAACCTTTTCAAGAATTACCATGCCTTAATAACAAAATAAACACTGTGTTATTTTCAAATATTTGCTTTCCAAGTGTAATATATTTAAATCCAAAACTATGACAATCACGTAGTTTAAATTCTCTCTTAAATGATTAAAAAAAATATCGCAAGAAAATCTTTCTGATGGCTGAATTTTTTTCGGAAAATGTGTGTATTAATTTAACCTTTTAATGAAAGAAAATACATTCACCAATCAACAAAACGAAATCTTCTCTTTCTAAACCTTTTTATCTCTTATCTTATTCCTCTTTTCTCTAATCTTAATCTTTTTTTAAAATAACCTTCCCCTCTTTAAATTGATTAATCCAATAGTTTAAAATTAGACAAAACTGTTCATGAAAATCCGATTAATAATTTTTGAGATTATTGTGCACAAACAGATAGATAGAAGCGACGCATTTTTTATACATTTTTAGAAAATGTAAGGAAAACCTAAATCGCTTGGTGAGAGGTTTCCGAACCAGCAGTAAAGTGGACGATTCAAAAGCATATGTTTAAATGATTCACCGCCGAGTTTCTTTCTGGTTCTTCTTAGTAAGAGCAACATTCCGAATCAGTTGTAGCTTCATTAATCATATTGATCCTAGACGATTCAAAAGTGCTTGAAAGAGCTTTTTAGAATAAAGATTATTTTAATATAATTTGATACAAGTTTACTTGAAGTTTTAATAGTTTGAATTTTAATTTAAGGGCTTGTAAAAAAGAGATAAGAAAATGTGATGTAAATAAAAAACAATTCGTTAGTGCATGTGTCCTTAATATTGATCAAAATTAGTGTATCAGAGCATAATACAAACAATATTATCAGTCACGTTGAACGTCACGCGGCTAGGACTTACTAATAAGGTTACTGTTTGAATGTTCGATGACATTTGGCCGTTGTTGAACTATAGTTGCAGGCATCAAGTTATTACACTAGAGCATGGGAGTCTACGCAGGCCTGTAATTGATGGTGACACAATAAATAATGAAAGGGAAGATGAAACATGTATATTTCATCTTTCTATAAAAAACTCCTGATGATGTTTGGAATCATCACCAGAATCTGATGGTTACGGGTTGATACGATTGTTGAGAGGGTTAGTAAATACTAGTGTATTGTGGTATTGGTGGTTGTTTGTAGTGCATGCGTTTTTGCAAATCTAACATGTATCAGGTATGAAAATGGACGGTACACTCGATATTTAGCATTACATAGATTCTTTAGCCAGATTCACAGATATAGTATGCTGACGTGGCGATGGATGGGGCAACGAGATGGACAGGCGAATTTAAAAAAGGGTCGATCGGATCCAGTCACAGCATCCTGTTGTATGGATCATCACATAACGTGAAGAGAGCTATGTCCAACAGCAATTTGTAACACAGCCATACCAAACACACAAGTGTACTTCTTTAACATTAACATAATTTAGTTTAGTTATCTCATTTGGAACACCGTTTATTGTTAAATTTTAAGGAGGCGGGCGTTGACATCTGCAGCGCAGTTTTTACTTTTGCAGTGTTTTCGTTGCCATTGTATAAGTGCATTTTTATAGTTCCGAATAATTAAATTTTATTTCAATTTCATTTCACTTTTCTATTTTGGATAACGAATTGTATATCAAACCCTAATCGGTTTAAGCCAGATGAGACATAAGACATCTAATAACCGATAGCCAATTACCGATCGTCATTACTCCATTCATGTTTAGGTCATACGCGACATAAACTAAGGTGTCCTTGCGATCAGCGCGTGCGCACCATTCGACCGCCACGCGCTAAGCACATGCGCGCGCCCGCCGCTCCGCGTGGAAATTATGGAAACACCGCCAGGAATCTGTTATTTTTGCAATTGCACTAACGCACTTGCAAAACAGTGGAATATTTCATCTTTTGTTTACAATACGATAATAATATTCGTTGTTTCAACCACTAGATAGATTATAGGTTTTGCACAAATACTATTTATTCCTGTAGGGTCGCTTGTTTGTGGGTAGTGATCGTTTCAATATAGTAGATCCTTTTTTGACGTTTTTAGATCTATCTGTACTTAGATGTGGATCTACCGACACTGCTTTCAACGCGTACTTTGCTTTACAGAGTACCTAAAATATGGATTTTGTTATTTTGGTATTTAGAAATTGCGCTTGGCTAAGCGTTTTAAAGCATTTTCCAGTAGTGTATACTAATATATAAAGCTGAAGAGTTTGTTTGTTTGTTTGAACGCACTAAACTCAGGAACCACTAGAACGCTTTTAAAAATTATTTCTGAGTAAGTTAGTACATTTATTGAGGAACGCTATAGGCTATATAACGTCACGCTAAGATGAATAGGAAAGGAAAATCAATAAAAAATAGTACGAAAACGGCATAATTTAAAGCTTTCCTTGCGTTCACTGAGTAAACGGTAATAGTTATTCAAAAAGCATATATTACAAAATTGTGCCCCTCTAAAAGTTCTAAATAAAAGTCCGCGACAGCATATATCTAGCTTTTAAGATGAACCCACTGTAACCATTTTTATGGTTTTCAAAAGACTATAATACGGCTTTAATCTTTCAACTCGGGCGGAGCCGCTGGCGATTGCTAGTTCAATATATTTCCCCTGAAAAAAAAGAAAAAGAATCGGATAAGTTCCACGTTTCTTTCCCTTTTTCCCGACCTATTCCACATTTCACGTAAGAATGACGAATGAATACTTTAATTAACTATATTGCTAAATATTTAATAAATAAACAGAAAATACACACTTTTCAATATATTTTATAATAATAAATAAATATTAATACGCCGTGTGGTATCCGGCTGAATAGAATAGTACCACCCTCTTTTCTTACCGAGGTGTCGTAAAAGGCGACTAAGGTAAGTCGACCCGCCGTGTGGTATCCGGCTGAGTAGA
Source organism: Morpho helenor (assembly GCA_029227775.1). NCBI lineage: Eukaryota > Metazoa > Arthropoda > Insecta > Lepidoptera > Nymphalidae > Morpho > Morpho helenor. The sequence continues at coordinate 3,792,585 of JARGCU010000010.1, forward strand.
ATAGACCAACCTCATTCCTTACCGAGGTGTCGTAAAAGGCGACTAAGGTAAGTTGACCCACCGCGTGGTATCCGGTTGAGTAAAATAGACCACCCTCTTTCTTACCGAGGTGTCGTAAAATACGACAAAGGTAAGTTGACGTCAGGCAGGCGGCCGGTCGTAATAACGCAGCCAAATCATGTGACAGCATGTTCATAACATGTTGTGCCGACCCCACTTAGAGTGGGATAAGGGCAGGAAGATGATGAATAAATAAATATTAATGGGCAAAAAATAAGTACATATTGTAAATGATAAAAAATAAATATATAAATATTAAGCGTATTCGTTATTATATTTATATTCATATTACTAAAGTATGGCATTTTCAATGGTATACTTTAAGTAGACGTTCGTTGTCAATAAAATAAAAAAATAATAGTTTGCTGGTTTATGCGTTCTGGAATGTGTTCTACAAGTGTTCTAGAAGTATGACAAAAATTAGATTATTTCACAATGTTTTTTTAATCACTGTTAAAGGTATATGTATCAATAATCTATACTTATATATAAAGCTGAAGAGTTTGTTTGTTTGTTTCATTGTTTGAACTCGCTAATATCAGGAACTACTAGACCGATTTGCAAAATTCTTTCAGTGTGAGATTGTTCATTTATCGAGGAAGGCTATAGGCCATATATTCCAGTTATTTTTATGATATTTTGTTTCTAAAATCATAAATATAATTGAAACTAAAATTTGGATGCTGTGTAACAATAGAATACGTTTTTGCCTTTTAAAATGACAACATCTCTGTATATTACTCATATATAGGAGAGGAGCAGCAATGAAAAATATTACGAAAACGGCAAAATTTAAAGTTTTCCTTGCGTGCGCTAAGTAAATGGTGAAAGGTTTTCAAAAATCATGTATTATAAAATTGTTACCCTCTAAAAGTTCTAAATAAAAGTCCGCGACAGCATATGTCTAGCTTTTAAGGTTAACCCATTTTAACCATTTATTTGTACATCTAATGGTCACAACTTCGTGGTGTACACACAACGTACATACAACAGTTCGTGGTGTACATACAACAGTACGCAAAGAGATATTATGCTAGAATAGGGAAATCAGCTTAAATGTGCTCTATTGCAATAAACAGAAAGTATATATCTATCTCTCTTTTTTATGTGCGATTAGACAAAGATAAGTAAACGACTTCCCTCTCATTATTTGTAACACTCTCACTTACACGCATTCATATCGCTTCTCTACTCCAGTATAACTCTATGACGTCTCTACTACTAAATACAAGGTACTCTATATTGAGGTTATTAACTATACTATAAATATAATACATGTTTGTAAACTAACACAATTTTATTGTTAACAATAAAAAAATAATCAATATTTGTTTATTTTACAACCGGGTTTAAATATTTGGGATAATTATATATTTATCAGGTCAGATCTCTATGAATCAAGTAACTTCAATGAGCTACGAAATAATCAGGTCACATTATTTAAAAAGAAACAGTTATTACTGATGTATGAAAACCGGCTATAGTCACGTCAGTATAGCCGGTGTGAGTTTGATACGTGAGTATAGCCGGTTTCATAGTTCGGTTTCATACATTAGTTAGGAATATCACTCACGATAGTTTAAATTAAAAGAAAAAGTTACATATAATAAATAAGTCATTATCCTCCTGCCATTGTCCCACTCTAAGTGGGGTCGGTATATGTAATATGTTATATGTAACATCACACATCATGTCACATGATTTGGCTACGTATTACACGACCGGCCGCCTGCCTGACGTCAACTTACCTTAGTTGTATTTTACGAGACATCATAAAGAAAGGGTAGTCTATTCTACTCAGACGGATACTACGCGACCCCTCAAATCTATTTATTCTCAATTGATTTAGAATTTCTATAGCGAAAGATGATTTAATAGAGAAGATGATCTGAATCTCAATCGCGAGACCTCATAAGAAAGCTCTGTTCCTTAACCAATATACCATTTTACCAATTATCATTTATATTTGGACCAGTGCGTAATCAAATAAGAAACGAAGAGATCTGTAGAAGGTCAAAAATTATTTAATTCAAAATAACTGACATATGCTATGTCGCTATGGACGGAGATAATATTATGAAGAACTAATGAAAATAGAGTCCTAAAATGGCGACTTTGCAACGTCATACGCAGCTTTGGAAGACTTCCGATTAGGTAGACAAACGAATTTGACGACAAGTGAGGTGGAAATGTCTAATACAGACATTTTTTTACATGAGGAAACCTCTTATGTGTATTGCTATCCATAGAGAGCGAAAGCAGTTATGCCAGACTCTTAGCGGCTAAAAAGTTATGATGTTCCAACTTACTGCTTGATGATGTAAGCATAGGAATACTGAACACATCACGTCTATATATTCGTCAGCTTCCGAATAGAGACGCAAAGTGTAGCGTCGACTGGTAGAAATAAAAAGAAGAAGAAAGAATGAAGAGAATAAAGAAGAGTAGATTCTTTTGTGACAATGCTCTTCTGATAAAGTTGTATGTTAGAATAGTATATTATACTACCGTGTTGCTGTACCTAACATATAGTTTTGCCTCAGGACATAACCAGTTCCTTTCTTCTTGGAGTTAATGAGGTTTATAAGACTATTTTCCTCCTTAATGCAATTTAAATTTTTTATGAAATTTATTATACGCCGTCTGGTATCCGGCGAAATAGAATTGTATCACGCTCATTTCTTACCGAGGTGTCGTAAAAGGCGACTAAGGTATGTTGACCCACCATGTGGTGCCCGGTTTAGTAAAATAGACCACCCTCTTCCTTACCGAGGTGTCGTTAAATACGACTAAGGTAAGTTGACGTCAGGCAGGCTGCCGGTCGTAAAAACGCAGCCAAATCATGTGACAACATGTTTATAACATGTTGTACCGACCCCACTTAGAGTTGGATAAGGGCAGGAAGATGATGATTTTCCCCTTAATGCAATTTAATATTATATTATATACTGGCTCGTTGGAGCAGTGGGTAGTGACCCTGCCTACAGCTCCGCGGGTCGCGGGTTCGATTCCTGCCGAGGGCCAACATTTTCTATAAATGAATTTGTTGGTCTTCGAGCCTGGGTGTATATTTGTATTTAAGTATGTATTTAACAATTATATATGTATATATTCACCAGTTGTCTGTCACCCATAACACAAGTACTGAGTTACTTACTTTGGGGACGGACGACCGTGTGTGTAAGTGTCCCATATATTTATTTATTTATTTATACATTTTCCTTACAAATTGTTAAAAGTAATCAAAAGTAGTTAGTATAATTGTTAAATCGCTTAATATATTCATTAAGATATTCCGTTTATAATGAATACGCCATTTTGTGTTATAACCGTTATCTAGGCGTACACGCGCACATCTTAATTAATTCATTTGTAATCATTAAGCTTGCTTTTGAAAGATTAAAAAAAATAAGTGAATAAATGAAGTTGTTCAGGGCTTAATACATAGTATTTTATGATCAAATAAAAAACTAAAAACATGCATTTCCTTAGACACCTAATAGAATATGGTTAGTGGATTTCACAATATGAGTGATTGTTAACATAATTAAAGGACGATAACATTTTTGTTTTAAATCATCATCTTCCTGCCCTTATCCCACTTTAATTGGGGTCGGCACAACATGTTATAAACATGATGTCACATGATTTGGCTGCCTTTTTACAACCGGCCGCCTGCCTGACATCAACTTACCTTATTTTACGATACCTCGGTAAGAAATGAGGTTGGTCTATTCTACTCAGCCGGATACCACACGGCGGGTCGACTTGCCTTAGTCGCCTTTTACGACACCTCGGTAAGAAATGAGGGTGGTACTATTATATTCAGCCGGATACCACACGTTGTAACATTTTTGTTTTAAATATTATTTCTAATAAAAATGTAATGTGAATTGAAAATACGTGGGGTGATGAGTTTTTCATATTTTCCATTTCTGAGTCCTTCAAATCAAAAGCAAATGATAAAGGTGCCTCATAGCTCAATGAACATTGACACAAGCATTTAAATGATAAAAAAAATCGCCATTTGTATGACGTGCGACAACCCTCGACGGGTCACTCTGATAACCCCTTTACGACGGCTTTGCAGACCTCCGACACTCAGACGCAACGAAAACTTCACCCTTCTGCGCCGCGCCTTAGTCTATAAAGGCAACTGGCGCACACAAAAGAAACAGTTCGTCTTCGATCTCCGCCGATGATGTTAATCATTTACGCGGGCGAGATCACATCACATTAGATCACAATTGCGTGCAATGTCACAAAACAAGCCCGATAAACTGTAGATATTTTAAATATCCCTCCAATTTAAGACGCGCACGCGCGGTGCCTTCCTTGTGATTGGTTGTGGAAAGGAACGCAAGGTTTAACAACATGAGTGTAATTCAAAACAGTGTCAGTCGCTCTGCGTGCAATAGCAAGGGGAGTATGATTGTTGTGTCAAATAGACTACCTTTTATTCTGAGCAGAAATGAGAAGACGAACGAATTAGAGAGAAAGGCCAGGTAAGTCTATAATTAAAAAATAACATTATAGTAATCGATGGCTTATAGAATTGTATTTCAAATGTATGTATTTAGTCCAGGTGAGTCCTGTGACCTATAAATAGTAGAATAATGAAACCAGTTATTTTCCTTCGTTCCAGTTTAGATAAGATCATATATCATGTACATATAAAGTGGAATCAAATACTATTTACAAATTAAATAAATTGATAATGAATTTCTTATATTGTTTTATCCGGAAATTTTTGTTTTCATACAGATTCCTATATATAATATAACTAGGTATTAATAGATATTGTAGGTATTAATTGAAGTGTATATATTCGTTTTTGACATTGATTTGACTATACAAGTTAGGTTAGAATTTTGCCGGTCGAACTCTCGAGATTGTCTGGTAGAGATGTTTTGGGAACTTTCGCGAAGCCTTCCTTTGTTTTGGTTGTTATTTATACCGGTGGAAAATATAACCTGTCTTTACCATTCCCTTATAATTATTAAGGTATTATGAATGATGATAATTGACAATGATTGTTAGTATTAGTGAAATTATGTACTTACAATGAAAATAAATACTTATTTGTTGCATAGTAAACAGACATTGATCTTGAAACAATGTAATGTTTGCAATACAGCATGATGTTGATGTAACTAAATTTATTAATTTATGCGAGTAACAAGTTGACTGCAAATACCTGTATGTTTATTCACGTAATAACTGTTTGAAAATAATTAATTACATCGTTATACTATTTTGCAATATCTGTTGTTGTTATAAATGTTTTAAAGATCGTTTGTCATTAAATATTGTAAGCATAGTGTATGATTGACCATCACAATTGCAGTGGATTTGCTTCAGTGTAAAGATCAGCAAGCTTTGTAGTCTTTTCTTAAATTAAACAAAGTAAAGTAACGGCCTGTTATTATCCCACTGCTGGGTATAGGCCCCCTCCCTCCGTTTTTGGAGAGAAAGGTTCGCTATGACCCACAAAGCTGGTACAATGTGAATCGGTAGGTTGCTCATATCTCCAGAATTCTATAGAGATATGCAGGTGTCCTCACGATATTTTCCTTCACCGAAAAGCGTGTGATATTCTTGTGAATGATATGCGTATAAATGTGGCACCAGAGTTTACGAATGATAGAGAATGAAACATGAAGACATCACTATGTCTTGTTTGCGGCCCGTCATAAAATACGTACCCAAATCATGTGACAACATGTTTATAACATGTTTTGCCGACCCTACTTAGAATGGGTTAATGGTAAGAGAATGATGATGACCATGTATCTATCAATTATTTATTTAATTTCGGAACGCCTATCGCTACAGGAAGGGTTGTCAGGTCCTATTCCGGACTATTCCATCCATTTCCCCTTCTTGGGACAAGGGTTTCACTGCTGTATTGAGTGTCATCTGCTCTTATGTACCTGTTGCTTTTAGAAACTCAATATAGAAGGAGAATACTCCTGAAGGGGATATTTCAACTTCAATTTCACCCTTCCCTAGTATCTCCCATCTTACCACGAGTACATAGGGCGCTCAGCCTGAAGACACCTTTCTTCCTCTCCACATTCTGGGCACGGTGCATCTTTTTTTATTCTCAATATTGCCAGGTGTCTGTTTAACAAATATTGCCTAGTAATGATGACCGAGTATGATAACAATGAAACTTAATCCTGTAGTAGCTTAAAAAACTTGGAAACGATGAGGGCTCAGTAACATGTTCTTATGGCATGATAAACTTTACCATGCCGTCATCTCAAACAATACTGGCTTCTATGCCCTTGTCCAATGCAATCTCTTGAAATGTTGGTCGAGGCTCTTCCTGTATTAGACCATTGACCGGAACAGCATCGAACATTTAATTTATTATTATATTTAACTCAATATTTAGTCTTACTAAGCGTAAGGTGCTCGATATATCGCACGCTTAGTATAAGTGACCATCATCCTCTCTATTATCCCATCAGCTCTTATCCCAATCTAACTGGGGGCGGCAAAACATGTTATAAACATGATGTCACATGATTTGCCTACTCAACCGGATAACACAAGGCGGATTAAGGTAAGTTCATCCACTGTGTGATATCTGGTAGAGTAGACAAAATCACGCTGTTTTTTGAGGTGTCTTAGAATACGATTAAGGTAAGATGACGTCAGGCAGGCGGCTGGTCGTAAAATACGTAGCCAAATCATGTGACAACATGCTTATAACATGTTGTACCGATCACGCTTAGAGTTGGATAAGGGCAGGATGATGATGATATCCGTTTAAAATGGATCAAAATTAAGATTATATAAGTCGTTTAAATATATACAAGCATACAGATAAAAATAATATATGTAATATAAATATATTTTTGTTTTTTTATTATTTTTTTATATAGCGTTTAGTAGATTCATGTATCAAGTGCGTTTTATTACGTAGCTGAAATGGACAACTGAGAGGAAGGTTAGTGACTAAATCAATATTTACATAGATACCAGACAGCAACAGAACCAAGTTAAATTGTCTACTTGTACTTGCAAAATATTATCGCCCGCTGTATACTGTATCTAAAATGCATAGAGATAGGGTTGCCAATCGTATATTATTATGTATTTTACTTTATCTTAATATAAAAACTCCCTGTCACGATGTCCTTTTACTCTAATCTTCAAAAGTACTGAACTGATTTCAATGAAATTTTCTAATATATTAATTTTTGTCTACTTAACTTAAAGGGTAAAATAGTTTTTATCTCGATTAGTAATTTTACTTTTGCGAATTTCAAGTTTTTTTTTATGCTGATTGATTTAAAATATTGACGAAAAAAAGTTTCTTTCTGGTTCATCTCGGTAAGAGCAACATTCCGAACCAGTTGTAGCTTTATTAATCATATTCACCCTTGACGATTCAAAAGTGCTTGAAAGAGCTCTTTGAATAAAGAATAACTTCATTTTGATTTAGTAATAAACTATGCTATAATACAACTGATAAATACGAAAAGGTGCTACGCTCAATTTCAAATCGAAGAGTATTTGGAAACATCTCTCTCTAGTCGTACTTCATTACTGAAGATCGTGGTCCTGGCTAGATATTATCCTCGAGTAGATAATTCGTTTCCACCTGCTTCTGTTGGTGGCTATTGTTGCTAACTAATAAAATTTGTGCGGACGTGCAGGACTGGCGCAGTTGGTCAGACCACCTAGTTGGTGAGCGGCCTCTAGGTCTTTTGCCTTCTGTATTGCCGGTAACTATTAATCTCTCCAAGAAGTCGTCGCCACGCCTCATGACGTGTCCGAAGTACTCGAGTAGGCGATTGTAACATATGGAGGAGAGTCGCGTTTCTATTTTGAGCTTCGAGATGCGGATCCCGTGGACTGCCAAGCGCACAAATGCATCTATTCTTTCGAAGCTCAATTTGGAAACATAGTTATTTTTTAATCACAGACACGTTAATTATATTTATACATAGCTGTCACATTGTCTCGGTTTTCTTATCATTCCAGCCTTGTCAACAAATCACACAGCCCTTGACAGCGGTTTTTATTATACCTATTTTTGTGATCGATAGCGGTTTTTATTATACCTAGGTCTGATAATTTGTTTACAATATTGTATCACGAATAAATTATTTTATAGTTCATGTATGAACAAAGACAGCAATATATTTAAAAAAAAATCCTTAAACAACTTAATCCTATCCTAATGGTTTATAGCTCAAAAAAAAGATGCAGTATAAATTTTTAATATTACTTCCTATTCTTCTTACTCTTATTCTTTTTTATGATATTTTCAACAAATATCATGAAATGCTAAACTATTTACATAAAACTTCATAAATTATTCACTTAAACCTTTCTTATGAATCACTCAGTCTATTTGAGGAAATCTCATGAAAATCTGTTCTGCAGTTTTTGAGTTTATTGTAAATGAACAGATAGGCTGGTGCGGCGTGGGACTCTGTTTTATATAATACTAGTTTATACCGTGTAGTATCCGATTTAGATAGAAGATTTAAATATACCTTAATTGTTTGCTATGTTTACAATTGCGTTACAATGCGTAACTTTACAATTTCCGAAGGAGAAACAATAATTTTAATCATAATTGATAAGCTTGATAAATAAACGCCAATTCTCAGATATAGAGGACCCAATATTTCCACGCAATATAATATTGTTTATCGATAAAATTCATATTATATACATCCTCTGTACGTGGCAGCCCTATGCCGATAGCGACTTGAATAGGTATCGTAGCGTTAAAACTGCACTTACAATGCTCTTTAAAAAGAAATGTCTTTTAACTTCCATTCGCCACGAATGTTGAAAATACGAATATTTTCCCAGAAAATTTAGCTTGTATACAGGGTGGCACTGACGACACGATAGTAATTGAATCCACTGATCATTTGAACGTAATAGATACCTTTGGTATAACTCAATTTTCTTAAATATCGTTTAAAAATATCTTTTCCAAGAAAATATGAATTTAGCTGAGATCTAGCTTTGTCAGTAATGGACGTTGCTTTAGGCATGGGCTAACCTTCCGCTTGACACAGGTGCTTTCTGGACATGGTTGTATGGAAGTATCTGAAGAAAGTGGCCCAGCGTGAAGCGTCTGGTGAGTGACACGAGTGCGGTGCCGAGTTCGACACGTGGACAGGGAGAGATCGTGGGCAGCGATGGCCTTCTTTTGCAAGGACGTTATCTCGCGGAAGGAAACAGCGGGCTGGATCCAGGAACTCGAGTCCTCGGATCCGACCCGCTGCAGATGAGCCGGGCGCAGGCTACTCGCTCAAGACCGTCGCGTGCCTCTCTAACGGGGACCTTACGGGTGTTTCAAACGGGGTTTATCGGATGCCAACTTTATAAGCTCCCCGAGGCGTTCGATGCATCTGGTGCTCCCGATGCATCGTCCAGCGGAGGGAGGGGTTACTTTTAATGAGACCCCGACTCAGAGGTGGCGCTCTTTGAGGCTCAGAGTTGCTGCTAACGGCGATGGGGGCAATGTTTCAGATGTACCTTGTCCTCGTCACCAGCATGAGCATACAGGTTGTTTCCGTCGCCGCCCGACGGGTGAGGCCGACTCACACCGACTGTGAGTCGGCCTCACCCGTCGGGCGGCGGTACCCATAAGGGGTTTATTTCCCGTATAAAAAATATTGGCCTTGACACTCTATAAGCTAACTAGAAGACTAAAATACTCGAATGTGTATTTTAACCATACACGTTGTTGTTATTGTAACTGAAGCGTACCTACGCGACAAGTATTATTGACTGATTGACATATAAATGCTAATCAACCCTGTGAATTCATAGATCTGTACAAAGTAGGCATTTGTTATCATTTAGATTGGTTCCGACTACTACACTTCTACGAATACTCATATGTTATGTAGATTTTTGTCAAGAATTATAAGTATGTCATTACTTTTATTAGGGTTTAAAGCCACATACACACGTAAATTCTCGCCTTTACTATATTATAACATTTTGGGACTCATATCTGCGCGTTATTTGGTTAGACATATATACCTTCCAAGTCAGGCGTTGATTACAGACTAACAATTTTAAATACTTTTTAAGGTTTACACTCCGGGCAACCCTTCATTAATTTTCTATAAAAACTATAATATAAATATAGCAAATAATTTCCGTTTACAATTTATTTTGCGACTTTGCGGCGAAGGCAAAAATCGGAAAATATCCTCAATTCCTGAAATATGTGTAACCTACCCCTCTGCCTGGTGGATCTAAGCTTTACCGTTTACTCAGCGCAGGCAATGAAAGCTTTAAGTTCTGCTGTTTTTGTACTATTTTTTATAGCTGCTCTTCTCCAATTCGTCTTAGCGTGATGTTATATAGCCTTTCTCGATAAATGGATTATCTTACATTGAAAGAATTTTTCAAATCGGTCCAGTGGTAGGTACCTGCGATTAGCGCGTTCAAAGAATCAAACAAAAAACAAACTCTTCAGCGTTATATATTAGTATCGATTGTGCCGACCACACTTAGAGTGGGATAAGGGCAGGCGGATGATGATTAACAAATAAACCATAACTATAAAAAAAATATTTCCATACCCTTTTTACTGTTGGAGATTGATGAAGTAGAAATCTATAGTGCCATTGATTCCAAACCATTAACTAACACGATAAACATACTTGGTATTAATCACATGCTTTTAAATACTATATTATGATCATGATAATATAGTATTACGATTATGGTAGTACTCAACTTAAAGTTGTAATAGCCTAGCGGTAAGACCGTACGACTTTTTCGAGGAGTCACGAGTTCAAACTCCGGGCAGACACGAACGAGTTTTTTGTTAAAACTTATGTATATGTATAATTAATATTTGCAATATATCAAACGCTTTTCGATTAAAGACATCGTGAGGATACCTGTAACCTACCAATCTGTATTTAACCCCAGCCCTCTCTTTAACAACGAGAGATACTCTTTAACACGGGCTATGCCCACCAGTGGGATATTAACAGTCCATTATACTTTTATTTTGTTTCAGCGCCGGTGGTCTCGTGACCGCGGTGGCGCCGGTGGTCATCAGAGGTAACGGCATCTGGGTGGGCTGGCCGGGGATCCACCTGGACAATCCCAACGAGAAGATCCCAGAGTCAGATCCCAACGACAAGACGCCCACTGCTGGACTGCTATCCAGTAAGGTATATATTCTTATAGTTCAATAGTTATACCGGATACTTTGTACACGTCAATTTAAACATTTGAATATCCTTAGTTACGTACTATTTGTTTTTACGATAAAGTAATGACTAAATGTAACTAGTTATAAGAATTATATTTAGAATAGAGTATCTGCCGAGTTTCTTGCTGGCTCATCTCGGTAGAAGCAGTTTTCTGAACCAGCAGTAGAGTTGACAGTAAGAATTTAACAATAAAACCGCCTTTGCACGCCTAATGTTTCTTTAGATAAGTTTCTGTCTTTTTGTAACTTGTGTTATGTAATGTGTGTGTAATAAAGAATTTCTATCTATCTTAAGTTACTAGATTTAGGTATTTAAACATAGATATGTAAAATTATAAGATTTCAAACAAAAGCTTGTATATCCAAGGTCGTAGTTACATATTTCAATTACTTTTTTATTATATAATCTCTTAACGGTCATTAACCGCTGTTTATATTCAGTTATTACCATAACTTGATTACTAGTTAAATTACTAGTTTTACACTAACATAAGTTTTATAATTCACATTACAATCATTAACCCTGCCAAGCTGTACTTTCCAGGAGTATCCCGTTCCCATAGGAATTTTGAAATAAAAATTATAAAAGAACACTCTTATATGTATAAAAATGCAAAACTTTGTTAAGATTTTTATTTTTATTTTAATACTACTTTCTCAGTTTTCTTAGCACAAACATACGGGTACTATTTTTTTTATATACTATAAAGATTTTTTTGACGAGCTTTTTTCGCCAAAGTTTGATGTAACTACCCCTTGCTTGATGTAACTTACCCATATGAAGAAGGTCCATGTTGGTTGTACAGCATCTGGTACTAATATTATAAATGCGAAAGTCTGTCTGTCTATTTCCCTTTTACGCCTTATCCACTGGTCCAATATTGATGAAATCTTTCTTTTGTATACATATAATAAAATCATTGAGATGTCAAATCTATGTGCGTTTGTTATAGTCTCAAAAACCGCTGATCCGATTTGGACGCTGTTTTACTGATATATAGTAAGAAGCATCGCTTAACGTATAATGTATGTTTTTTTTCAATAGGTAAGCAAATTAAAAAGATATGATAAATTTAAGTTGAAAGGCATTTTTTCGTTTTTCGCTATCCCTATTAGAGGATTTCGTCTAAACAAGTTATAATGTCGTTCGTAAACTAACTGGCTGTTACTATCCCACTGCTGGGACCCTTCGTCTTCTTAATATATTAAAAAGAATGTTTATTGTTCTCTATAGACTCCGAAAGGGCTGGACAGATTTTAATGAAATTTTCAGACCATCTTTAAAATGACTCAGCAGATATTACTGTAAAGTTTGGTGGAAATCTGAGCATTTTTATAACTGTTATTAATATATCTTTAAATAAAGCACGCAAAGCGAGCTGGACATAATATAGTTAAAAATAAAGTTTATAACATATGGGATGAATGAAAAAATCCCGTTTTTCCCGTTCGAAAAACAGCAAAAATACATAATATGTATGTATACATACATAATACATAGTATATATTATCCTATACAATGCTGAGGGGAACGGTTCACATTTGACCTCGTACGTTAAAAATCAGTACAAGGATACAATAATTTGCACCGCGGGTTATCTGTCTTGATCACAATATGAAAAAGTCACAGCGCGTATTGTGAACGGATATTAAGAAAAATATCTTTTGATGTCATCGTATCCGTAGCAAAAGTTAATTGCATCATTTTCTTTGATATTTAAAATTGCATTCAAACAATTTTGAGAATCATCTGTGCCCGATCTCATTATCATCCTCCTTTTCTTATCCCACTCTAAGTGGGGTCGTTAACATGTTGTTACAAGTTTTTGCTAGTTATTTTACGACCGGCCTGACTTACTTTAGTCGCCTTATACGAGACCTGGGTAAGAAATAAAGGTGGTCTATTCTACTTAGCCACACGACGGGTCACCTTACTTTAGTCGCCTTTTAAGATACCTCGGTATGAAATGACGATGGTCTATTCTACTAAGCCGGATAACACACGGCATTTAATAAATATATTATCATTACTTTTACTTAATATGTCCGGAGACGGGGTCGGCAACATGTTGTTAGAAGTTTTTTGTTAGTTAGTTTACTACCGGCATGCCTGACTTACCTTAGTCGCCTTATACGACACCTCGGTAAGAAATGGGGGTGGTCTATTTTACTTAGCCGGATACCACACGGCGGCGGGTTGATTTACCTTAGTTGCCTTTTACACCTCGGTAAAATAGTGAAAGGAAAGCAAGTGTTTTCCATTTCCTTCTGTTATTATTCTGTATCATAAATTTCCATACTAGTTAAATAACTAAACAAACATCCCGTAAAGTATAGCAATAGGTACGGAAAAGCAATTAGAAGATAGGTAATTACTAAGGCCATTATCAGATAACGTATTTATAGTGCCGACGTCGAGTAATGTACCGCCCATGTATCTAAGTATATCTAGTAATAGGTAATCTCATCTAAACATCGATTACTCGGTTCAGACAGATCGTTCTAAACGAGGGAGTGATAGTAAACTAAATAAAAAGCAAACCAAGTACTTTTATTTATTTATTTTTTATTTTATTTTATTTTGCCATCAACAATATATACTGTTAGGATCCAAAGTAGGATTTATAAAAAGATAACAAAATTAATACATTTGTAACCAAACAAACAAGATGGCCGACGTGAACACATTAAATAACAGAGCTTTCGCACGCAAGTACCGATCGTAAAAGAGACCTCTGTTCTTGACCTGACCACTTTTATACTCTAGATGAGAGGTAATTATGAAGTGTTGCTAGCAACAATAAATTAAAACACTGATTAAAAATGTTGCTGTCTACAATACATTATAAACATGTTCAAAAGATACATGATACATTAAAAATAGAAACTAAATGCTATATTAATTAAAGATGGCTACAACATTTACAAAAATAACAAACATTCATATTAACATAGAAAAAGGTGACAATAACACAGATTATGTAACTATTTATGTTTATACATATAGTTAGAAAAGAGAAAGGAAAGTAAAAAAAAACATATATAAAGGCAGACTTATCCCTAACCTACAGTCAACCTTTGAGTAACAAAAGGAAAAAGACAAGAAGTGAAGAAGAGAGAATACGGAAATAGAGAAAAAGAAAAAGTTAATATAAATTTAACTATTTAATCTATTAATTAATTTTGGTAAAATAAATAGATGTAAAGTTGCTACTAATATATAATTACTTAAGACAAATATTTTCTAGTCTGTAATTATTACTTGTTGACCCGCCGTATGGTATCCGGCTGAGTAGATTAGACCACCTTCATTTCTTACCGAGGTTTCGTAATAGACGACTGAGGTAAGTTGACGTCGTGAAATAACTAGTCAAAACATGTAACAACATGTTTAATATATATTGTGCCGACCCCACTTATAATGGATAAGGGCAGGAGAATGATGAGGTGCCGTTAGGTAGTTTGCGACTAAGGTAAGTTGACGTCACGCAGGCGGCCGCTCGTAAAATACTTAGCCAAATTATGTTCCATACATGTTTATAACATGTTTTGCCGACCCCGCTTAGAGTGAGATAAGGGCACGAGGGTGAGGATATTGTTTTCTTAAGGAGCCAAATTTTTTTAAGACACTTTGGTTCGTGTCTAAATCCGTTTGTTATTTTGACTAGGTCCATGGATTATAAGAACCAAAAAAAAAATTTAAATAATAAGGTTTATTTGTCTTCTTATATGAAACGAAGGCTAGCGCGTTTTGCCTATAGATTAAGACGCATAATTATTCAATGTCTAATTTATTGTTATTTGTTGAATATAATCTAATTTGCGGGATCATATATCCTCAAATTAAATGTAAGTAGATCAAGTACGTTATAAATGAAGGCCTAGCAGTTGATTACTTGAATGCGTTACTTACTATGTGATACAAATAACCGTGACGCCTGAGGTCGTATGGCAAAAACTGGTACTAATGGATTATAATTTTTTTTTGGGATTTCGATATCCTCGTATGTTAATCGATAGGCCGCCATCGTTAGGCTAGATTAACCATTGTGAACCAAACAACACCCTTCCGACGTCGTTATGACTAATCAAAGTCATACCATCAGCCCTCCACTACACGTCGCCCTAAGTCGGGCTCATCCGATAAATAATAAGACATGAGTATAGCCGGTTTCTTTACATTAATGATGTCTAATCGGTGTTGGACTCATGACATCTCGAAAGAGTCACACTGTCACACCGATGGCCTATCAAATTCAAATTCAAATTCAAAATATTCTTTATTTAAATAAACTTGTAAACAAGTGCTTTTGAATATCACAGCTTCCTTCTCAGCAGTTACTGATTAATTAACAATACGTTTCCTTGGTTACAGATTGTAGCAATACGCGCCGAACCAAAACTTTTTGACAGTTACTATAACGGCTGCTGCAATGGCACGTTCTGGCCTCTTTTCCACTCGATGCCCGATCGGGCAACCTTCATCGCGGACCACTGGCGGGCGTACATCAAAATCAACGAGGAATTCGCCGAAAAAACAGTCCATGCCTTGAAGTTATTGAAGGGGAACAAAGAGAAGAATGGGAACTCACCCCCAATCATCTGGGTACATGATTACCACCTCATGTTAGCCGCGAATTGGATACGACAGCGCGCTGAAGAGGACGAAATAAAGTGCAAGCTGGCTTTCTTCCTCCACATCCCGTTTCCTCCTTGGGACATATTCCGGTTATTCCCGTGGTCAGATGAAGTGTTGCAGGGCATATTAGGTAACGTTCAGTTTGCTCATTTCAACTCTACTTTCAAGCACTAGTTAGCTATTTTTATTTGATAGATATTGTTAGGTAGAGTTTGTTGGGAAATAATACTTTTAATGTCCCCTAGAAATCTTGTGTGGTATATAAAATCTATACATTTCAAAATGGCTAGACTCTGAGGTTCTGAGTTGCTAATGGTGCGGTTGGGCACATTTTGTACAAAGGTACCCTGTCCCCGCCACCAGTAACCAGGTGGAGTACGTTAGTCGGTTCGAGTCCGATATAACCGTCGCCTGTCTCCGTCGGACAGCGGTACCCATAAGGGAGCTGTATAAAAAAAATGTAACAATAGCGATCTCTTTTCCTTGACTTTGAATGGACATGTCTACTTTGTCTACCAACTTTACCAAATTTCGAAGCTAAATGGCAAATTTTTGCTACTATCTTTTGGCAGATATAGATGAAAGCCACATTTTGACCGGCAAATTAACCTGTTTATTCTAACAGCAATTAACACTTAGGTATTCAAGTATTTCCACTAAAACGTGCTATAGCGCGGGTAGTTGAAGATACAAAGCCATTGAGATTTTATTCAAGATAAATATGTTTTTTTTATTATTTCCAGGTTGTGATATGGTTGGCTTCCACATAACTGACTACTGTTTAAACTTCATTGACTGTTGCCAAAGGAATTTAGGTTGTCGTGTTGATAGAAAGAACCTTCTGGTTGAATTGGGCGGTCGTACTATTTGTGTCCGGCCATTACCAATCGGAGTGCCATTTGATAGATTTGTAACATTGGCCCAAAACGCAAAACCAGTCCTTAATATGAGCCAACAAGTTATACTTGGCGTGGATAGACTAGATTACACCAAAGGCTTAGTGCACAGACTGAAGGCTTTCGAAAGACTGTTAGTGAAATATCCTGAACATATAGAGAAAGTTGTATTACTACAGATATCGGTTCCATCAAGAACCGATGTCAAAGAATATCAAGATCTCAAAGAAGAAATGGATCAGTTAGTTGGTAGAATCAATGGGAGATTTACGACTCCTAATTGGTCCCCAATAAGGTAAGACCTTTATATATTATTCTATACTTATTATAAAAATCTCTAAAAGCTGTCTTTTTGTATGTCATCGATTTTCTCAAATTCTACTGAACGGATTTTTGTACTGTTTTGACTAAAAGTTAGTGCAATTCTTCCGGAAAGTTTAAGTTAATAGTATTATGTAAATTGTGTTGAAGAGGTCACGTGGTTGTAAAAAACTCGCCTTTTGGGAGCTTTACTCACGTGAAGTGCGTAAATCTGCAGAAATACACTGAAATTATATATTAGCGAGTTGTAGATCGACAAAAAAGATACAAAAAATTTCTTTATTACTTTAGATTACTTCTATGTAAAAATAAATAATTAACAATATTACGAGACTTCGAGAGTCGAGTTTAAATGAATCCTTTACTTAAATTAAGCTTCTCCATTAATTAAAGGTCAAAATTGTCCATCACACTATATAAGAAATCCAATAAGTAATTTAGAAGATATTAAAGATTAAAATTATACGCCACCAGAATAAAATAAAAGTATTGCGGGAAAAACTTTGTGACAGACCGATTTCCACGCAGGCAAAATCACTGGCACAGCTAGTATTTATAGAAAATAAAATGCCTCATTTACCTGTAATTTAACAGAGTCAATGTTCTAAAAAGATCTTAAAGTTAAATAATAGAGTCTAAGTAATCACAAGATCTGTAACAAAGATTTTTTGCTATCCAATCGTTAACTAGAATATATTTTCGCAGTTCAATCACCTCAGTATATGTTTTTATGTTACTTTAAACAAATATTATAATTATTTAAAAATATACAGGATCGTGTCTATTATTCTTGTTTCAATGTATATCCTGACATGTAATTAATAGTCAGACGTAGACGTAGACGTATGATGTATATCCATGTATGTTAGTGCAAGAACTTGCACACTGTCTCTAGTATAAGCTCGTTAGACGGTCCGCATAGACTTATCGATTCTTCGGCATATAGTGAAAGACTATTTACCATTCAACTCGAATTTCACTGAATTTTTAGCTTATATGGTTCCTTTGAAATAAAGCTTTTGTTTTTTGTTCGAAAACAGACGAGAAATAAATAAATAAAACAATTACACACACGGTTTTCCGTCCCCAAAATAACACTTAATACTTGTGTTATGAATGACTTATATAACTACTTATATAACTATAAATAAATACATAAGTTCACTCACACTAGAATAAAAAAAAGTATGTAATAAATGTTGGCCCTCGGCGGAATTAAACCCTGTGAGCTCCAAGGTCGAGTTGTCAAGCTGAAGATAGGCTCACGCCTACAAAAGACGTACGTTACCTTTTTCACCGAGTGTGAGAGGCGAGCGCAAGTTGAGTTGAGAAGTTGAGAAATGCGAAGAATAGAACGCAGAAGCTCTACTAGCGTCAAGGAACGTAGTCCTAAGGGTGCCTCCTGTTAGGTCGAGCCTCGACTTAGGGTGATGTGTAGTGGAGGACTAATATTATGACTAATTAGTGATCACGTCGGAAGTACGGCAAGCAAATATTCTTGGTTACAGGTATATATATGGTTGCATCGGCCAGGAACAACTGGCAGCGTTCTATCGTGATGCAGCAGTGGCCTTAGTAACGCCTTTAAGAGACGGGATGAATTTAGTCGCTAAAGAATTTGTTGCGTGCCAAATTAACCAACCCCCGGGAGTACTTATTGTTTCACCGTTCGCTGGCGCCGGTGAAATGATGCACGAAGCTCTTATATGCAATCCTTACGAGCTTGACGATGCTGCGGAAGTTATTCACAGGTAAACACTATGTATTTATAATATATATATATACATAACTGGATATTTATATAATTCAAACAATTCGTTTTTTACTGACGGGTACTCTTCAAAAGAAGTAGTGTTAAATTTCCTTTATGTGACAATGGCAAAGATTTTTGTGTTTGCGATCCGTCAATAACGTACAAATGCCTTTACACTTAATTAAACAATGCTCCCTAAAGGAATATAATATACACTGTAATATATTAACCTTAAATTAAATTATTTTTCTCAAACTTCGCTATCTAAATTGATTGATGTCATTACAAAATCTATTTAACTAACCAAATACAAATGTTTAAACCATCCAATTCGTTGTTTCAATTGATTTAATACCATCTAACATAATAAGAAACTATCTGATTATATTTGCTTCTAGTTCGTTTTTGGTTAAACACCATATCCTAAAGTAATGTAAAATTATTCTGTAACATTTGCGTGCAGTTCGTTATTTTCATTTGTTGAACACTTTTGAATATTCTGTGATAATTTGTGAAAGTCTCTCAATATAGCATATTCTTATCTCTCAAAATTATACAAAATACTAAAAATACCAGAGACTTTCTATTCTCAAAAGCACCATCTCCTAACTAAAATCAAAAATTGTCCTTTTACATTTGCTTCCAGTTCGTTGCTTCTTTTGTAGGAAAACACCATTTTGTAGGAAAATCTGACAATTTCCTATTACATCTGTTTCCAGGGCGCTAATAATGCCAGAAGATGAAAGAACAGTCCGTATGAACCACCTCAGGCGGCGGGAGCAACAAAATGACGTTGACAGCTGGATGAAGGCATTCCTCAAGGCGATGGATTCGCTGGAGGAGGAAGCTGATGACATCGGAGCAACATCTATGCAACCTGTTACTATTGATGACTTCGACGAATATTTGTCCAAGTAAGCATCCTACTTGCGTCGTAATTCTCAATGTTCGTGGTCTTTATGTTGCACTTTATTCTCCACCATTTTCCGCCACTTCATTCTATCATCTCTATGCGGCGTGGATGGCGTCGCTGATACTAGAATCTAGTGTTGAGCGTATTTTATCCGTCCAACTCATGGGACTTCGCTCCCTGGGCCTCTTTCCTTCCATCTTGCCCGTGACAAGCACTGTTCAAGGTTGTGGCCACTCTCTCTCGCAACGTGTCCAAAGAACTCTAAAATCGTGCTGAGACATCTATTGGAAATTCTGGTCTTGATTTGGAGCTCCTTCATTATTGATGCATTGACACGATGTTCCGTCCAAGTCCAAGAAAGAATAGTTTGTTTTAATTGAAGCTTGCTTCTGAAAACCTTGGCTTACTCTGGCCTGCATGCTAATTAGGAGACCTTATTTAGCTAAATAACGTCGACCTCCTAAAAGCCATCCACATTTAAAACTCCTATGTATACGCCCATATTTCCCTATTACATATCATTACCAAACTCTGGCACAACTTTGGGACTTCTTATATACTCGTTGTCCACATAATTTAGAAGTCAATTTATTTCAATTTTGGCTATTTATTCCATAGTTTTAACTGCAATTGTTGTTTATTACAGATACATTGGCTACACGCAAAAGTTGGCGCTTCTTTTGGATTATGATGGTACCTTAGCACCCATCGCGCCCCATCCAGACCTAGCCACTCTACCTCTTGAGACCAAGCACACTCTACAACGTCTGTCAAATATGTCCGATGTATACATCGCGATCATATCAGGGCGAAACGTCGATAATGTCAAAAATATGGTGAGTTGCGAATTGTTTTTTCTTAAGACTTTATTTTACACTAGTGGTCCGTGACTTCGATCGCATCGACTTCAGTGTTAACAATTGTGTATTATACTCGTATTGTTATACATTCTCCCAATTACTCTCAATTGTACATTATATTGTTATACTTTCTCCCAAAGGAAAAAGTGGATTTCTTTTATACTATATGTTAGCCCGATATATAAGTCTCAATCGTACTAAATTTCATCAATATAAGCGTAACACACAGACAGACAGAGCGTTAGAGATAGACTTTCATTTCATTTCAGATTATGGAAGGGGTTTATGATTCTCTATTTTCCTTTACGGACAAAGTTTTAATGGTTGAACTAACCCACAAATTCCACCCCCCACAATCCCACAATTCTGGATCCTTGAAACTATTAAACTATTACTAACTTTGAAACTAATAAATGTTAATAAAATCTGTAAGACAAATTTGGCAAAGTTAATTGTTAACATCAGAACACATTATCAATTTATTAGCGTCAATTAATTTTACTCCAAATATATTATATAAATAAATATAGACCAATTAACAATAATGTTCGCTCAATAAAAGAATACATTTTTTTTATATCAAATTAACCAGCGCATGAACTATGTTTGTCAATATATATCTACAGAATATGTGAATGATTAAGCGAGTTAAAATAAAATTGTCCTGTATCTCAAACTGTTTGTACTCTTACTTACTTTTACTTACTTACTCTTACTTTTATGCTCACTACATTTATAAGCGATATACTTAAGTTGACTGCATACTTACTGGTCACTAAACAACCAATTAACAAACAATAGCACGTGCCTTAATAACAGCGCTTTTTATCGTTGAAATTACTGGAATAAATGTGGTTAAATCTGATTATAACCAGAAACTTGCGGTTATTGATAGGACCAAAATAAATTGACCTCTAATTGTAATCTTAAATTTATCTAAATTGAATAGTAATATACATTTTATTCCGCGTTTATATAGCGCCAGATAAATTCTTGTTGGATTCAATACAGAGGGAAGTTGTTTCCTAGCCTTGATTGTTAAATGGTCGGAGCGCGTAACTTTTGCATTGCTTTGTGGCTCAAATTAAATCAATTTACCATCTTGGGCTTTTTACTAAAAGTTTACACACTGAGAGAACCAGCAAATTTCTGGAGAATTCCTGAGATATGTTTAAACTTCTTACCTTGATATAGGTCTAAGGTCTTCTCTCTAAAAGAAGGAGGAGGCTTTACTGAACACTGGGTAGTAACATGAGAAATCTTACTTTTATGTTACGTTCTATGAATTGTGCAGCTACAAAAGTACCGCACAAATCGTCCGAATCAAAGCCTACCCAGATGACTCTACGACAGTATTTCTAGCTTCGAATATTGTAATGAGCAATGTCGTAAACAATCATCATAACCTTTCTGCTCAAATCATTAAAAGTCAAGCCAAAGATTTTTATAGTTATTTGTGCTAATAGATAGGTCCTTTTAGTTGTCTATCTACAATATTGTAAGCCTCTATTGTTAGAATCTCTTCACACTTCCTTAGTGGTTAGTTACTGACAATGCGTGCATAAACATACTGAGAGAATTAAATATTGTACAAGGGATACGTTATACTATACTACTCGATATACTTTTAAAATATTGTCATTTGTAATATCTATTTTGTTAGCATAAAACATCAATAAAACTAAGAGACAGTTTTGAAATTGTATGTGCCATATAAATTTGCCTTGACTCGTCTCTGTATATTACTTAGAAAGTTTTGTTTCCAGCTTCGAGTATGATATGGAAATGTCTTAAGAGTAAGCACAATAACAAAAAACTTAATCGTTGCATGGAGATATGATGAAAATTCCAGTAAATATAATATCATGTAGGTCGGCATTCGAGATAGCAGATGGCACGTATAGCGTCAAATGTTTGCGAAATTAATAACAATAAGCGATAAATAGGGTAACTACCCAACTATCAATGAACTCGTAAAGTTGGTGTCACTTCTTTATCTTAGTCAATATTGGCTTGGCCCCTTAAATTAGGTCTGTTGATTTTCAAGTTTTTCCTTAACGTGTTCCGCATATCGAATTAAAATATCAATAAATGTGTACAAATAATAACTTTGAAGAGGAACAAAAGTATTATTTACAATCTGCAATTTACCAAACAAAAAATGGAGATTTAAAATCTATTGTGGTCAGGATATAAATAGGAAAGTGCCCGCTACCCGGCCTCCTTCCAAACATATGCCCATAATATCCTTAATACTCGGAAGGCAGAAAATAAAGAATCCAGTTTTCCTGAGGACTCAGCTCTGGAAATGGCCTGGATTACTCAAAAATACAATTGCCTAATGCTAGCCCATGGTAGTTACAGTTCCATTGATCTAAAAGGACAAATTGCGCCGTTCAGCACAAATCCGTCTAGATTTTCCATCCACCCGAAATAACGAATTTTATTAAATGTGGAGCGTTAAAATCGCAAATAATCAGATTCAATTGGAAGCGTGTCTTTTTATAGACAATAAAGATTTTTAGTAGTAAAAGAATGCAGAACGTTTAATTCGCGACTTTTATAATCACTCGCTGGATTCGGCTCGATATGTGACCATATGGCCCTTCAAGCCGGATTAAATTAGCTATCTGAGTTCAGCAAGTGATTAAAATACATAAATAAATATTCAACACGTTTATTTAATTTAAGACGGTTACAGTGAAAATTTAACTTCACAGGAAGAACTCCGTTCGGTTTCAAATAATTCTTGAAGTTTTGTAATTTATTTGTCTACTTCCTACTTTGTATTTTCTGTTTTATTTTAATTTTACTGATGACTGAAAAGGTTTTCTTTTAAATGATTTAGTATAACGATCAGGTTATATTTCGTAAATATAAAAATATATAATGACATAACATTGTGAAATAAGCATAAATAATGCCCTAATGACTATTCTGAAGAACGATATTGGATACAACTGATACGCTGAGGCCATTACATAGTACACTTAAATAATCACGTCTACACATATTTCGTAACAGATCAATTGTGAAGTAAAGACGTCACATGATGCAGTTAAGATTAAACTAATCACTCAAAACCGCAATTACCGAACGCCGTTAACCCAAGTTCAAATCCTGTTTACGATTCTATTCATTCATTAATTTAATCCAAGAAAATAGTCACAAAGTCATCTATGGCCTCCGTGCGGTTTGCAATAACAAATATTATCTCCTGAACTTTGGTTTTCATTATCGGTAGCTGGTGTAAAAATATTTATATTGTTTACACGGTCAATATACCTCTAACCGGGTCTTTGGTTGCGTAAGGGTCTGAGGCCGCGCCGGCTGTCACTATTATTTACCTACCCACAATAGTTTGTTTTTCACTAGTGTCATAGTTTCTTATTAGATAACCTTGTAATGATTTCAATGTTACGCTATTATGTTATATATCTGAGCGTTATATAGAGGTCGTATATTGCGTGAAAAATCTCATGCAAAACAGTTTTTAGCTTGTCCTAGTTCCTCTAACATGTAATTTTTAATACAGATTTTTTTTGCAATTGTTTCAACGTGCTTTATTCAGGTATCTACTAAACAATATTAGTTAGATTTATTTGTTTATATTACAAAAACTTTAAGTCTAAAAATTAACAAATAATACCTTGGAGGGCCGCAATTAAATGAAATACAATAATAATTGTTTAAACTTCAGTATAGTTTTATAAAACTCAATGTCTTACTAGCTATTAAACTTTTTTTTCTTTGGTTCTTTACTAGTTATGATCGCATACTTTTAGTTTGTCTTTCATTAGATAAAAAAGTATGTAGAACTTGTTAAACGTTCTACTTTTATTTATTCTGAGAATGATAGATAGCTTATGGTGCGCAAAAGCTATCTATAAATCTTTCCTCTAGTGTAGTTCACTCACGATGTCCTCCATATAAAACGTGATTAATTTTAAATATAAGTTTACTATTGATACAAATTAAATATCAGAAGTTCAGGACTCATAGCAAGCTTCATCATCCTCCTGCCCTTATCCCACTCTAAGTGGGGTCGGCACAACATGTTACAAACATGTTGTCATATGATTTGGCTACGTATTTTACGACCGGCCGCCTGCCTGACGTCAACTTACCTTAGTCGTATTTTACGACTCCTCGGTAAGAATGAGGGTGGTCTATTTTACTAAACCGGATACCACACGGTGGGTCAACTCACCTTAGTCGCCTTTTACGACACCTCGGTAAGAAATGAGGTTGGTCTATTCTACTCAGCCGGATACCACACGGCGGGTCGACTTACCTTAGCCGCCTTTTACGTACCTCGGTAAGAAATGAGGGTGGTACTATTATATTCAGCCGGATACCACACGGCTATACAAATTTAATATCATAAGTTCAGGACTCATAGCAAGCTAAGTTATATTTTAAAATCGTCACGTTTATTTCTAGGTGGCCATAGAAGGCATTACATATGCAGGCAACCACGGCTTGGAGATCTTACATCCTGACGGCAGCAAATTCGTTCATCCCATGCCGATGGAGCTACAGGACAAAGTTGTAGATCTACTGAAGGCTCTGCAAGAACAGGTATTTTTAAACGTTCCTGTTTTGTGGTTGTTCAAAGAAATATTTTAGCTCAAAAGAGAAGAGGTTGAAATATTGAATTATATTTTTCAAAGATCAACTGTCGAGTTTCTTGCTGGCTCTTCTCGGTAGGAACAGCTTTCCGAACCAGCACTAGAGTTGACGATTTAAAAGCACTTGTTTATAAGTATATTTGAACAAAGAATATTTTGAATTTGGATTTGAAACAAAGATTTAAGTGAATAATTTCACATGCATTTTTTACGCACTATGCTAATACTTGCTAGTTAGTTTAGATAATATTAAAATTGCCCACAATATTTATACCGATGAGGTAAATTCAGTTAATGTCCGGCCGAGCCTTGCTCCGTAATTTTTTACAAATTAAAAAAAGAAACTTCAAAAAAAAAGAAAAAAATTATTGCGTAGGTGGGACTCGATCCTAGGTATTTTCATTTCACGAGACCGCCCGTTCCGTGAATAAGCTACGCTTTTATTTAGGCAAAAATAGTGTTTTTATTAAATGTTAATATTTTTTTTATTTCCAAAAACAGGGATAAAACGATTTTTGGAAATAAAACCTAGCTTTTTTGAATAAAACAATTCGAAATGCTTGTAATATAGAACTTGAATAAAGAATAATTTTGGTAATTTATAGAAGCAGGCTTAACTTTGCGGAATTCCATACTATAGAAGATATAATATAATTATCTTTCTATAATTGGCGTTAATATACAATTACATAGATTTTCTTAACAAACAAGGATCATAGCTTTTAAATCAGCTTTGCTATTACATCAGTTTAAAAATACTGTTAAAATGAGGCTGATACAGAAAGCCTACTATACTCTTGAAGAATATTTAGAAGATAAGAATGTGTGGATATAGCTCTCTTTGAACCTGTATAAGACAGTAACGACTTAATGTAAATAGTATTAATAATTATATTTTTAAAAGAGCAACCGCCGAGTTTCTTGCTGGCTCTTCTCGGTAGGAACAGCTTTCCGAACCAGCAGTAGAGTTGACGAATCAAAAGCACTTGTTTACAAGTTTGTTTGAATAAAGAATATTTTGAATTTGAATTAGTAAAATAGTTGAATCATAACATCTTTTTAATTTTGATATCAACAACTCACATGTCTCTGTTTGTCAACCAAGTTAACAAAAACAAGTAATGACAGATAATAAAAGCGATAACCTCATAGTGACGGCAGTAAGCTTTTTATACACATTCAACTTTACTTTAATATATCACGTGATCTAGTTACGTGTAATAAATCTCCAATACCTACACTAATACGAACGCCGTGTGGTATCCGGCTGAATAAAGTAGTACCACCCTCATTTCTTACCGAGGTGTCGTAAAAGGCGACTAAGGTAAGTCGACCCGCCGTGTGGTATCCGGGTGAGTAGAATAGACCAAACCTCATTTCTTACCGAGATGTCGTAAAAGGCGACTAAGGTAAATTGACCCACCGTGTGGTATCCGGTTTAGTAGAATAGACCACCCTCTTTCTTACCGAGGTGTAGTAAAATACGACTAAGGTAAGTTGACGTTAGGCAGGCCGGTCGTAAAAACGCAGCCAAATCATGTAACAACATGTATATAATATGTTGTGTCGACCCCACTTAGAGTGGGATAAGGGCAGGAGGATGATGACCTACACTTATACGAATGAACGAATACACTTGCTGCGCATGCAGCTTCGCAAGCGTGGAAATTACCGTGTCATAAAGTTTTAGAGCGTAATTCCGTACCATGCGGCAATTCTTGGAAATTCTTGGAAAAAGGTGCCTATTTGTTGCTCCGATACCTTCTCTATATTCCAGTGAAAGTCCCATCAAAATTAGTTAAACCTTTCTGAAGAATGAATCGAGCTAAACCTTCGTCAAAAATTGCATCTTTTAGTAAAAACCGTTTAAAAATCTGTTCAGCAAATTTTGAGAAAATCGATCACATACAGACCGTCAGCTTTTGTTTTTTATTTGTAATTTTGTTACAATGTACCTAAAACAAATATTACTAGTTAAACTTGGGTGGAAAAAAAACAGGAAAGACACTTCCCAACTATTACAACTTTACAAATTACAGCAAAATTATTGATTTAGATATGTTAGCAGTTTTTCAAGGATAAAAGGATTTATCCAAAAATAAAACCTAGCTAGATCTGAACAAATTTGATAAAAATCAATTCTGAATTTAATTAAAATCGTTCAAGCCGTTTTCGAAATTCAGATTAAATATAATATATACAAGATTAGCTCATTTAAATATTAAAAATTACATTTGTATTACTGATCTCCGCTAAGTAACGCGTAATTCTATAATTTATTTGTAATTTTTAAGGTCTGCAAAGACGGCGCGTGGGTAGAAAATAAGGGAGCACTTCTTACTTTCCACTTCCGAGAGACGCCGGTGGCGAAACGTAAGGCTTTAGCAGACACAGCGAGAAGACTAATAAAGGCAGCCGGCTTTACGCCTGCACCAGCTCACTGCGCGATCGAAGCTCGACCGCCCGTCGAATGGAACAAAGGTACACTTGATGTAAAAATTATTCAAACTCAAATTCAAAGTATTCTTTATTCAAATAAACTTGTAAACAAGTGCTTTTGAATCGTCAACTCTACTGCTGGCTATTATATACATCGCCAATCTTTTTATAATTATGTATATTTATTGTTATATAATCGCAACAGTATTTACTTACCTTTATAGTAATTTCGACAATAGTAAAATTATTTTGCTATAATCCTCAATAAAGTAAATAGAAAATATGTACATATATTATTGCTAAATGTAGAGTTTATCTCCTCGCGAGGCGAAACCATTGTTAAGTTTGTGATAGTGAACGTGTGTAGTGCTAATGTATTGTGGTTGCGGTGGTAGAGGTTTGTGCATGTGTTTTTACGAATCCTAGATGTGTCGGTTATGAAAACGGATAATCCACTCTATATTTAGCATTATATATTTAATAGGTACTTTATCGTGGATTATAGCAAAAATAATTTTACTATTACTTTTGTATTATGAATCTACGCAAAGTAACGCCTAATTCAATTAATTATTCAAAAATTGATTTAACTGATTGTATTATGAACAGGTCGCGCATCCATTTACATTCTGAGAACAGCTTTCGGTTTGGACTGGAGTGAACGCATCAGGATTATCTACGCCGGCGACGACAGTACCGATGAGGACGCCATGTTGGTTAGTTTTTGAATATTGATTTATATTTTTTTACCGTTTATCAAATACCTGCCTTTATCCTACTAAGTTTAGGCGGCATTTCATGCTTTTCTTATTCTCTTCTATCATTCGTCAACTCTAGCGCTACTCCTTGTATATAATATCAAACTTGACAAAATCCAGCTCATGCGGTTTAAAAGAAATAACTAATATTTCATGACGATGAAATTCGGAATATTTCACAAATAATTTCAATTCACATTAAATTTGATAGAACATTTCATCGAAATACCTGTGCGGCAAATCTTAAATTTCATTTTTCTTCACTAGCCAATTTATTTAATTACTGCAATTATTACACTATTTGTCTGAAAAAGAAATTAATATTATTTATTATTGTATTTTTTACTCTCTCTTTTGAAGGAGTAGCAAGTAGCTACGTAGCTAATAGTAAATACGCAACCTCTATTACTTAAATAATTTCAATTTTGGCCCTCAATAACTTAAAAAACTCGGAAATCGGAATTTATTACTTGAACGTGTTCACCTATTGTTTCAAAGAGATCTCTTGAAACTGTACTTGAAGATGCGGTTAGAACAGCATTTCTACATTGTAACATTTTTGAAGCTAAAATCGAATTGATATATAAACTCTTTTAAACAAAAGAAATTGATTCTTTCTATTGACTAAACTTTACGTATTATTTTTAATACCGGGAACATTCGGGTGCAAATAGTATAAATTAACGACAACCCCCCTTCCCCCCATTCTCTCTAACACAAATCCTTGATAAGTTAAAAACTCTATAATTTAAAATATTTTGTTTTTCCCTTAGATTTTAACTTATCGAGGTTCTACTGTATATCTAAGCAGTGGATTTAATTAACAAGTTGTGTGAGTGTGTAATATTAATTTTATCTTATATTATGGCAAATATATATACAAACTTTGTACACAGGCCCTCAAAGGTATGGCAGCGACGTTCAGAATAGCCTCATCAAATATAACGAAAACATCAGCCGAGCGTCGTCTCTCGAACACGGATTCTGTATTGGCGATGCTCAAATGGGTTGAACGGCATTTCTCTCGCCGCAAGCCCAGAGCTAACTCTCTAACCTTCAAAGGCCCAAGACTAGGTCGGGATACAATCCAGATGCAGATGTCGTATCAAATGCCAGCGAGATCGCCGAAACAAACGCCTCCACGCACACCGGATGTTATATCGAGTGGTTCGGAATCGAGTTAAGCAGAATCGATTTAGTTGTCACTAGGTACTTCCCTATATTGCCAGCGTGCTTATTAATTTATTTGCTATCTGTTAACGATTGATTAACAGGAAAAGCTTTATTTCTTGCGTTAAAAGAAAAGATTTATTTCTTATGGGAAATTTTCTGTTAGAGCATTAAAAGCATTATGGGGAATATTTTTTTGTAATACTAGATTCAAGAAAGAGTTCATCAAATTGAAGTAGACTGAAGTGTAATTATGTAGTTTTAGTATTTATCGTAAAGCGCGAATATGTTTGTTTTAAGATATTTTCTGTCCTGCTTGCCTTCTCATTTTATAATCTACTAGCAATTGCCAACGGCTCCGCCCGCATGGAAATATTAAAACCGTAATATAGTATTTTGATAACCATAAAAATAGTTAAAGTGGGTTAACCTTAAAAGCTAGACATATGCTGTCGCGGACTTTTTTTAGAACTTTTATAAGGAAAAAAATTTGTAATACATGATTTTTTAATAACTTTCATCGTTTACTTAGCGCACGCAAGGAAAGCTTTAAATTTTGCCGTTTTGGTAATATTTTTTATTGCTGCTTCTCTCTTATTCGTATTAGCGTCATGTTATATAGCCCATAGCTCCTCGATTAATCGACTATCTTGCACTCGTTCAGCGCGTTCAAACAAACAAACTCTTCAGCTTTATATATTAGTATAGATTGTAATAAATTTTATGTATGACATTCAATGTTTACGTTTTTATGTAAATTGAATACGAGGCTTGAAAATTAAGCTTAACCGTAGTTACCTATTAAAAGTTAAGGATAGATTAAGATGTGGTATATCTAAAGGAAAATAATACATATTATATATCGACTAGCTGCGTCTCATGGTCTAGCTAACGGTGATTTTATGATAAAAGTTTGATTGAAAATAAAGGTACCTACTTATAGATATAGACAATATACATCGTGGAATACGAAGTATAGATAAAGACTATCGGCTACACGTTGCTGAGACTGTTTTGATTTCGAAACAAAACTGTCATTGACAGTTCGAAAAATGCTCCAATCACCACCAAACTTTACAGGAATATCTGCTGGGTCAATATAAAGATTGTCTGGAAATTTCATTAAAATCGCCCCTGCCATTTTGTAGTTTTTACGATATTTACATACATTCTCTTTTATCACAGCCTCGTAACTTTCATAAAAAATTAACATAAATCTTTCAAAATCTCGGATTAGACAGACTTAATATGATGGAACACTAAATATATTAGCTGACTTACAACGGTACAAAACCGTTATTCTTTGTGAATATAATATGGTAATATTGTTCGATTAATCATTTAATATAATACCAATTTAAAGGTTTCTTTATTAGTTTTAATTAAAGCAACTATTGCGTTCTCAAAACAAAACCAAAGTTTGTAAGTTGTAGCTCTTAAAATAATATCACAAAGCCTTCATTATGTACACTGTAATCTTTGGCCTTCACTCAATACGTAAAGATTTCTTTATAAATATCGTAATAATAATGCTGATTTTGACATTAAAATTGACATTGACTTTACATTACAATATGGGATTCTTTATTATTCAATTAACATGCATAGATAAGTATGTAACATAAATATGTATGCATGTATATGAATAAAATGTATTTCAAATTCATGTTGGATGCATAAGATGGATTTTGTAAGAACTTTTTTTGATGTGATAGAATAGTGATAATTTTTATCTAATGGATGTTGCCAAACAGTAATACACTTAAGTTATAATTCGTATAATTCTCTGTATTTTAGAGTGTGAGTCTCTTTGAATCTCCTCTCCTAATTTCCTCGAATCCACGGACCCCTGAACTATAAAAAAAAAAAATTTAAATCTACCAAAAAAGTCACTATCATTTTGGTATATTCCAATCTATATTAGTGTTAAATTATTTATATATTTCACTTATGTTGAACTGATATTAATCTCCAAAATAACCTTATAATTACGAAAAAATGTACTTTTTTGGAGAAATTTAATTTTTATTTTTTCCTTAATATTTATTGATGTTGGCAGCACAGCGATGTCAATCATAACTAGTCCAGTATATTTGTAATAAATCGTACTGATTGTTCTCGAATTTTCATAATTTACGTATTTTTAGATACACTTATGGATTTGTAATGTATTCAATAAAAATCTACAACAGACGGAAAATATTTGTTTTATTATTTATTTATATAATGGTATAATTATGTACAAAAGTTTATAAATAGTACAAATAATAGTAAGATACATTATTTTGGAATGTTAGAACCAACATAGAAATGTACACTCAGTATCAAATTAATGCGAATCAATATTACCTATATCGACCGTCGAGAAGTAATTAGTTCTCCAGCAACTTTGTCGATCGTATAATAAACAGGTTATTGTGTAGTGTATTTGTAGTTAATACATATCAGTAAAATGGAATTTAAAAGATTGATTTTTATCCCAACTAACAAACTAGAAAACAGACTGAACAAAACGTGCAACTGTGCATTTATATAGGATCAATATCACGTTGTACTTGATGCTGACTGTACATACAGATTTTAGGAAACTTTTTTTTACAAATACATTACACAAAAACAAAACATTGTATTGTTACATGCGTTGGCATACATGAGCCCTTTTGAGCTGTACTTGATGTTTTAATTAAAATTGATTCCCTAAAGAGAATATTTCAAGATTAATGTGGTACACAGGTTTGTAACATGTTGTGCCGACCCCTACTTAGAGTGGAATAAGGGCAGGAGGATGATGATGAAAGAAATTGAACTCCAAGCAATTATAACAATCATAGCTCTAGAAGAACAGGGAAGAAAGAACTAAGTATCGAATATTGAATTTGGTTGCAATCTTTAATGCTCCAGTGTATAAGAGA
The DNA here is from genome assembly GCA_029227775.1 of Morpho helenor. NCBI lineage: Eukaryota > Metazoa > Arthropoda > Insecta > Lepidoptera > Nymphalidae > Morpho > Morpho helenor. Next base: position 3,825,158 of record JARGCU010000010.1, read on the forward strand.
ATTTTGTTTATTTTTTTGTCAGGATGTTTGTGAATTTCAAGGTAAAACATGCATGGGTCGGTTTTAGAGAAATTGTTTAATAATGGAGAAATTGTTTTATTATGCACACCGAGATTCAGCGAATGAAAAGAATACTTTCTAAACTGAGTGAGACGGGTAGTAGATTTGCAAATGCGAAAAACCCTAGTAAGACAAAAATGTATATCACTTAACGTTGAATAATAATCCTAAGGTGAAAATCATATCTCATACATTAAACACACACAGCATAGTCATGAAACGGATAAAATAATAAGGAAATAGGAATAGAAGAATGGATATTAAAAAATTTAAATCTACCACTGATATAGGCAGATATACAGAGATTTAAATCTACCTCCCTCACATATAGACAGATAGAATATACACTAGTGGAAAGAATTAATCAAACAAAAACTAAATTATTTGAGGTATTCCAGTAGATGTATTTACCTAAAATGGTCGTACTGTAATAAAAAGAAAAACATTAAGCTTAAATAATTTATAGAATTAGGCGTTACTTTGCGGAGATCCATAATACAAAAGTAATAATAAAATTATTTTGCTATAATCCGCGATGAAGTAAAATAGAAAATATATATAATGCTAAATGTAGAGTGGACAATCGGTTATCATACCTGATACATGCAGGAGTCGTAAAAAACACATGCACAAACCTCCACCACCGCCACCGTGATACACAAGCACTATATACGTTCACTATCACAAACTCAACAATCGTTTCGCCCACGCTATCCTATCTCCTGACGATGCTTCGGTTGCGGGGCGAAACGATTGTTGAGTTTGTGATAGTGAACGTATATAGTGCTTGTGTATCACATTTAGCATTATATATATTTTCTATTTTACTTCATCGCGGATTATAGCAAAATAATTTTATTATTACTTTTGTATTAAGCTTAAAGTTTCTAGTTTTGAGATCCTAAGATGGAGTGGCACCAGAGTTGACGAATGATAGAGGAGAATGGAAGAAGGAGACATATTGTGCTGACCCCACTTAGAGTGGGATAAGGGTAGGAGAATGATGATGATTACATCCTAATATGATTGCGAGAGATTGTTAGATTGCATAAGGATTGAGGTACACGTTGCTAAGATTTTTTCATCTGAAGATCTCAAAACCTTTAGCTTTAAAAACCCTAAAAAAATTTGTTTTTTTTTTATCCTTAATTTTTTCCACTCGTGTAGTTTTATTAATATGTACGAAATTTACATTGAAGTTTTCATTGTAAATCTATAAACAAAATGATAATGCATTGTATAATCTAACTATGAAAAAGGCTATCTTATAACTGAATTACGATTTCTTTCATTCAACCTCTACATTAAGAGAATTGCATAGAGAAAAAGGTAAGAAATAGATAATTTTTGTACCATTGACCACGTGATATAATAACCCATATTAAAATAAATAATAATAAATAAATATATGGGACACTTACACACACGGTCGTCCGTCCCCAAAGTAAGTAACTTAATACTTGTGTTATAGGTGACAGACAACTGGTGAATATATACTTATATATTTTTTAAATACATACTTAAATACAAATATACACCCAGACTCGAAGGCCAACAAATTCTATTATAGAAAATGTTGGCCCTCGGCGGGAATCGAACCCGCGATATTGGATGCAACTTAGAGATCTTTTATTGCTGTAAATTTGTCAATGATTTTTTAAATAACTATATACGAAAGTGAACTCTTCTAGATAATTTGCTGTGTATTTGTGCATTTAAATATTTTTTTACTTATTTTTATTATAACTAGAAGTATACAGGTTTGACGTCTCACTTTATTTTTGTATCATAAAATCCGTACATTTTAATATAATTTTTAAATCATGCCAAAGTATATATAAATCTAGGCAGACATTTTTACAGAAGAGTAATACAGTCGTTTTAATAAATATATGAATTGGTATGTGAAGTGATTAATTCATTTTAGACACGCCTAAAAGCAAGTAACGATTGTTCAAATGGGTATCCAAGTTTTAAAGATGAAATTTAAGGAGAACTTTTTCGGCTGCCACTTTTTCGCTTATATCTGCACCATGCGAAGAATAGAGTTACATGTTCTATATCTTATACATAGAACATGTTACTTTATCCTTCAAATGTGGCGAATTATAACCACAAGATAAAAATTTATATATAATTTATGAATCAGATATTAATATGTTTATAAAAAACTTTATTTACATAATAATATATTTGTTCAAGTTGATTGTTAGTTAACTAGATGGCGCTAGTAGTCGTTTGAATAACGCTATTAAAGTTCTTTTAAGAGAGTATATAGTCGGTTGTCAATATCCACATTATGAGGAGAAATTTGTGAATAGTTCGAAATAGTCCTGTGTAGTTCTAGGTTGTTGGTCCGTTGTATGTTGAGTATTGTCGTAGGGATTACTGTCAATTAATTAGTTTTTAAACGTTTTTTTTTTTTTTTTTTTTTAATTTGTTACTATTTATCCTGCTGCTATTAATAATGCAGCAACCTTAAGGCCTTTCAATCAATAGTCTCTGTTTATTTTAGCCTGGTATAGTGCCTACCCTTGAGCCATTTTCTGTACCGACTATTTTCAGTATTTTGAAAGCGTATTTAAGAAAAATCTTTCGTGCGTCTACGTCATTTATAATTTCATTAAGAGTATCTGCTGTTAACTGTAAGTTCAAACTGTTCTCACACGAAAATCTATATAGATGAAACTTAGGGCATTCCAGAAGGACATGGCAGACAGTTTCCTCGGTTGAATCGTCGCACTTACAAAACGGGCTGGGTGCCAACTTATACTTAAACAAATAAGATTTAAATCCTCCGTGCCCAGTAAGTATCTGGCTTAGCGCATTTGTCAGTTCTAGTTGCCTTTGAGTTTTGTAAGCGATACGTATATCTGGAAAGAAACGTTTTGTCAATGTGCTTGTGCTCGATTCTTCATAACGGATCTGCCATTCGTCCAGGGTTGAGTTTCTGATTAGTCGCTTTGCATAGGATAGTGGGCATGCTTCATAGATTGGCGCAGTTTTAAGCTTTAGAGCCGCCAATTTGGCCAGCTCGTCAGCCCGTTCATTTCCCTTAAAACCAACATGGGCACGAATCCAGAAGAAACTTATTTTCACCTCTTTTGATGATAAATCCTGAATTAAGTTTTGAATGTCGAAAACTAAAGGATGTAGACTGTAGGGGCTGGCCAAACTGTCCAGTGCTGATCTTGAGTCACTGACTATATTTATAATTTTGCTAGCATATGATTTTTTAACTACAACCTTGAGTCCCTCGCGAATGGCCACAAGTTCTGCTTGGAAAACCGAGCAATAGTCAGAAAGATGGTATTTTTTTGCAAGGATTTCGATTTCATTCTCCCAAAATGAAGCAGCAGCTCCGACCTTACCATCAATCTTGCTGCCATCCGTAAAGACTGTGATGGCGTTTCTGAGTTTGTCAAGCGTTTCTTCAGCTTCAATTGTGCCATAGCATAGGATTTTTCTTGCAGCTGGATGAGGAAGTTTAAATGGACTTATTGTGCGCTCGAAAGGTCTGCCAGGTAGTTCTGTTATTGGTGCGCCTTTCTTTATCTGATATAGCCGCCTTTGCTCTAACGCTCGCAGGTCCAGTGGGAGAAGACCTGCCAAGACGCAACTGGAGATCAGTGATACTGTTCGGTGTGACTTTGAAATCATGATTCCAAAAGTTCTAGTAATCTGGTCAAGTTTTCTCTTTATTTGGATTTGATGACAACTTTGGGCCCAGACGTTTGATGCATAGAGAACGATAGGCTCAATGACTGCAGTATAAATAATTTTGAGCACCTCAGGGTTAAGACCCCATTGAGCTCTGGCCATCCTCGAGACTGACTTATATATGTTTGCGATTTTCTTTGACACGACGTTGATGTGTTGAACGAAATTAAGATTCTTGTCAAATGTGAGCCCCAGCACTTTCAATGTTCTAGAGTAGTTCAAAACTACGCCATTCATAACAAGCCGTGGTGAAGTGGTAAGAAAGCGTTTTGTTATTAAGATGGTCTGGGTCTTTTGGGCTGAGAACCTTAATTTATGGAACTTGCCCCAGGCACTTATAAGTTTCAGAACTCGATTGGCGCAAGCTTCAAGTCCACTGACGTCGGTGCCACTTGAAACAACAAGGATGTCATCCGCAAAAGCTTGTACTTTAACATTCTCCTCCCCGACACATTGTAGCAACCCGTCCAGCAATATATTCCAAAGCAATGGACCTGCCGTCGATCCCTGAATGCAGCCCTTATTGCACTCTCTAGTTACTAATTCGCCCAAATATCCTAGTGTGACTGTTCTGTTGGTCAGGTAACTAGCCATCAAGCGGAGTAAGCCTGGGTGGATGCTCTTATTATGTAGTTGAAGAAGAATAGCTGGCCACCAGGCGTTGTCAAAAGCACCTTCAATGTCTAAAGATGTGACCGTTACTATTCTTTTTGATTTTATATGGTGTTTAATATTTTCCACAGCTGAATAGAGAGCATCCTCAGTAGACTTTTGGGGCATGAATCCATACTGCTTAGTGGAGAGTCCTGAACTATTTCCGAGCTTCCACAGAATTCTATTAGCTGCCATTTTTTCTAAGATTTTACCGAAAAGTGGTAATAGCCCTATTGGTCGGTACGATTTTGGCGCAGAGTAATCATCACGTCCCACTTTAGGAATTACCTTAATTCTGGCCCTTTTCCATCTGTTTGGAAAGTGCCCAGAAACTAAACATCGGTTGTATATTGATAACAAAATCTGTGGAGCAAAACGAAAGGCTTCCCAGCATATATCTGCAGTAAAGCCGTCATCTCCGGGTGCCTTCTTCGGGTTCATTTGACTTATAACAGAATCTACCTCGGTCTCAGTAAATAAAAGTAAGTCCTGAAAGTTTTGTGGCATAACCACGAGTCTTTGGTTAAGTTCCTTGACCTGTAATCTGACAGCACCCTGCTTTGGGGTGTCATAAAAAATTAAAAATAAATTAGCTTAAATTAAGTAACAATCACTATGTCGAAATCTATCGAATGTCAACAAAATACATGGACATTTTGTTCATGTATTATCAACTAATAATAATAAATAATAATAAATATATGGGACACTTACACACACGGTCGTCCGTCCCCAAAGTAAGTAACTTAATACTTGTGTTATGGGTGACAGATACATGGTAAATATATACTTATATAACTTTTAAATACATGCTGAAATACAAATATACAATCAGGCTCAAAGACCAACAAATTCATTAATAGAAAATGTTGGCCCTCGGCGGGAATCGAACCCGCGACCCGCGGAGCCGAAGGCAGGGTCACTACCCACTGCGCCAACGGGGCAGTCAAAACTAGAATCGGGAAGCCAGCCAAAGTGCCTTATAACAACAAAGGGAAAGCAAATGAGAGTGTTTATCTGTCCCTCTTTTTACGAGTCTCATCTTCTCTCTCGTTATGTATTTTGACACTCCCACTTACTCTTATCTATGGCTTCTCTGCTCTAGTATATTAACTCTATGACATAATTATCAAAAATAACTAATCTGTAATGTCTCTTTTTCGAAACATGTTAACTCTTTAGGGTTGCCACCCGTACTATATTATATAGTATCGTACTATATTTTAGTCAATTGTGCTATATATTATAGAAAAATAATATAGGACGAAAAATACTATATTTTTATCGCTAATTCAATTGTCGCGATTTTTTTTAATCAACTGTGAATGGAACGCATCCGTAGCACTGCATAGGGAATGTTTGAACGAAACTCATTCATGTATTTACGAGGCTTAGTTAGCTGTTAGTAACTCTAACTCTTTTGTCATTGTCCAGCGAAAAGTAATAATAAATAATCATGGAAAAATAAATTGAAAATAGATGTGTACTATTTTTTTATCTGAATTTCCTAAAAGTACTATATTTTTTTGATTTAAAAAGGAAAATACTATTTTTCTTAAAAAAAAGGTGGCAACCCTATATCTCTTTCACACATGTTAAGAAAGTCTAGTCTCATTTTTGAGTGACTGCGTCTATTATCTATGTTTTTCAATGTGACACAGATAAAACATAACGTTTTAGACTTTTTGCACCAATTTCATTCGTTTTCTATAACTATATAGAGATACTATGAGTCCTTTTAATAACGAATTAAAGGGTGTAAATTTCAAAAATGAATCACGCACTTCTTATACCAAACAATATACAAGTCAAGTCAGAAAATTTTACTTTATTACACAATGTAGCGTTTCAAATCTTAACACTAACACTTAAATAACATTTATTCACATTATTAAACTAAAAGTTCGTATCACAATATAATCCTTAAAAGCTTCCCTTAAACATTACTATGCGAGACGACTAGCCACGACAATATGAAGTAGAACAAGCATATAGGATATACGGCCAGAGCTTTTTTGCCATCTGGTTGACTGTCGCCGAGGAATTTTGTGGCTGCTGTAAATACAATTTTTAAGTTTAAACTCTTAGAACTTAAACTCTTTATTTATTAAAGTCTTTATAAAAGTTTAAACTCTATTATTATTCATAGTTTATGTGTATAAACCGGCTAAGCCGTGTCGACTTAGTAGAATAGATTACCCTCTTTCTTACCGAGGTGTCGTAAAAGGCGACTAAGGTAAGTCGAACCGCCGTGTGGTATCCGACTTAGTAGAATAGATTACCCTCTTTCTTACCGAGGTGTCGTAAAAGGCGACTAAGGTAAGTCGACCCGCCGTGTGGTATCCGACTTAGTAGAATAGATTACCCTCTTTCTTACCGAGGTGTCGTAAAAGGCGACTAAGGTAAGTCGACCCGCCGTGTGGTATCCGACTTAGTAGAATAGATTACCCTCTTTCTTAACGAGGTGTTGTAAAAGGCGACTAAGGGAAATTCGACCCGAGGTGTGGTATCCGACTTAGTAGAATAGATTACCCTCTTTCTTACCGAGGTGTCGTAAAAGGCGACTAAGGTAAGTCGACCCGCCGTGTGGTATCCGACTTAGTAGAATAGATTACCCTCTTTCTTACCGAGGTGTTGTAAAAGGCGACTAAGGGAAATTCGACCCGAGGTGTGGTATCCGACTTAGTAGAATAGATTACCCTCTTTCTTACCGAGGTGTCGTAAAAGGCGACTAAGGTAAGTCGACCCGCCGTGTGGTATCCGACTTAGTAGAATAGATTACCCTCTTTCTTACAGAGGTGTTGTAAAAGGCGACTAAGGGAAATTCGACCCGCCGTGTGGTATCCGACTTAGTAGAATAGATTACCCTCTTTCTTACCGAGGTGTTGTAAAAGGCGACTAAGGGAAATTCGACCCGCCGTGTGGTATCCGACTTAGTAGAATAGATTACCCTATTTCTTACCGAGGTGTCGTAAAAGGCGAATAAGGTAAGTCCTGTGTGGGATCTGGCGGAGTAGAATACACCACCCTCATTTCTTAACGAGGTGTCGTAAAAGTCTAATCCTACTAACCTACTAACATTATAGGCCTCTTCTCTCCGTTTTTGGAGAGAAGGATTGGAGCTAAGACCTACCACGCTGCTCCAATGCGGATTGGTAGGTTACACATTTCCAGAATTCTCTAGAGATATGCAGGTTTCCTCACGATGTTTTCCTTTACCAAAAAGCGTGTGATTGCAATTATCAATTAGACACATAAGTTTTAACAGAAGAACTCATTGGTGTCTGCCCGGGTTTGAACCCGTGACCTTCTCGAAAGAGTCGCACGGCGTTACCGCTGGGCTATCACAGCTCTAACTATATATACCTCTGATAGTTTAAATTCTAAAACATGATCAACTTACCGAATGTGGCCCAAGCGAAGCCCAACATAGAGATGGCGAAACGCAGGAAGAATAGAAAGGAGTTCTGCGTCGCGAATAGTATAAGCCTGCAGATTATAAGAGACAGCGCGATCGGGAACAAACAGTAGCCTAGCACGCACACTGACTGGAAGAAGGAGCTGGAAATAAGATAATAACTTCAGGCCTCCGCATTTAGTCGTGTGCTCACTGTGGAGTATGGGGAGGTCATTCATTAAGAAAAATATATGTATAGACCAACGTCATCTGCCAGGAAAGTTATAGGTATGGTTGTTTCAATCTTGTACTAGGTGGCAGTGGCATACATATATATATTATTACCTATGTATTTTATTTTTCAAATTAATTACTTAATTATAAATTAATTAATTATTTAATTATAAATTATCACTATTACATACATGTTGCCACCAAGTAGTTTGGAGTTAAATGTAACAACCGCTGCTCCGAACCACACTAGTACAAACACCTCAGCAAATTCTGGTCCACCGTCGTTTGTATTATCTGCTTCCTCAGCCCCTTGTAGGATAGTTGCTAAGAACGTGCAGAGCAACAATGGACCCCATAAATCCCCTAAAAATTACGAAAAAAATACAGTGCCAACTCTATATAACGACCCTAAAGAGACTGTGCATATTTTGACGTTATAGAGTTGTCGTTAAATAGAGAGAAGAAAAATCTGTCTTATTTTATTTTTATATACTTTATTATACACCACATATTAAGACAGTTGTATTAAAATAAATATATAAATAACAATTTTGTACGGCACAAAAGGCGGCTTTATCGCTTATTAGCGATTTCTCTCAGACAGCCTTCTTTCTTTTATAACACACACACCCACACACACACATCACACACACAACACACACAACACAAACACACACACATACACGAACACACACAACGTACACACACTTATAAAAATATATAATTTACTCGTAGTATAATTAATGTAGCGTACTGGAGGCGGGCGTTATTGGCTGCGACACAGTTTTTAACTAATTCAGCCAATATCTTTCACTTTAGTTTTTTATGAAAGTATTTATTACGTACGTACGTAAATACTACATTCATTGTAAGGATATATTAAATATATTCAATAAAAAAATAAATAGTAGCCTTTGGATTAGGAAAACTGTAACACACTGTGTGTATTATGATACATATTATATACCAACTAAAAATATATATTATTACTATGTATTAGAGAAAGAAAAAGTTTATTTCAGACAAGTGTTAATAATTACGTAAAATTCTCATTTGATCGCTATTGCGTATAGTCTTTTATTTTTGTCTAACGTCTTTTCCTGCACCAGTAATTTTGTTGTATTTTTTAAAATATTTTATTCATATCTTACGATATTGAAGAATCTCGGTGATAAAAATAGTACTTTTCGAATAATTAGCTGCTTCTAGAACTTCTTTAATGCTCGGCGTCGTTATTGAGAATAGGTGTAATGCTATATAGAGTGTATCATTGTATGGGAAACAAGCTAAACCAACCAAAGCAAAGTGATATCGACGCTTTAGGTAGTTTGTCGTTAAATCGAGTGACGTTACATGGTGATTACATTGTATATGTAAATTTAAAGAATAAGGTTACTTTGGGTTACTTCATTGCTATAATTCATGATCAGATAGACTTATAAAAGGTTATAAAAATATACTTACATTCCTTTAACAGGCTTGATTTTTCTTTTGGAATTAGGACATGGTAAAATTTGTTACCCACAGCTCTAAGGTCTCTCATCTGAAAAGTAAATAATAAGACTGATATATAAAGAGTTTTTAGGCTTCCACAGGCTTGTATTATAGGAAACTAGCGGCCTGCCCCTGCTTCGCACGGGTATAAAATAGTGAAAAAAATTATTAAAATCGATCCCGTAGTTTTAATTTTTTTTTTTTTAATTATTAAAATCGATCCCGTAGTTTTAATTTACTTTTTACCATGACCCGCACGCGTTAAAACGCGTGGAGAAAAACAATTCCTCTCTACCTATACACAGAAGATTTCCTGCTATATCTAATTTCATATACTACATATTTACATTTTTCCCTATGTATTTCATTTTTATAATTAATTACAGAATGTCTTTATAAACAACATTCATAGCTATATTATCATCAGACAATACAAACATGTTTTCTTTAGAGGTTACTCTTTAAAGAGCGACATTTAGTTGCGCGTCTGATCGCTGCTAAATTCGAAGTGCTAAAGGGCGAAGCGCGGCCTCCACGCGGGATTTTAAATCTGTGATATCTTCGAAAATGTTCATTTAAATTACATGCTGTAAACTGCCATATTGATCTTCATTAAATCAACAATGTACTTAAGGTACTTAATTGGATAAGGATTAATGCTGTATTGTATAAAAATGGCTTCGAAAATAAGGCATTATTTTCGTAAAAAGTAAATGCCAAAAAAGGCTATTGTCGGTTATCCCTAAGAGATAGACATATACCATTGCAGATTTTTTGTAGACCTTTTCAAGGTGTACAAATACTTAGTACATTATTTTGATAAATCTTGTAGAGTTTAGCCTGCGTTTGCAATGTAAGCGGAAAAAATGTAATTATTTACGACATTTTTTTACGCTTACATTGCAAACGTAATGTTAAAAATTGTTTTTCTATTGTAATAAATTTCATTAACTTTAAATTTTGCTGTAAACTCTAAAACCATTGAACAGATCTTGAGCAACAGCAAGAGCAGGGTTCTTTGGCACAGGTATTTGTTACTTAAAAGAACAAACACAAACCCAGCACAAACTAAAGAAATATGTCTAATAGTTAATGGAATAAATTTTTTCATTTGTATTTGAATATACAAAATGAAAAGTAGCCATGATATTCTATGGTCATGGTATTTCTAATAAACTTACAAATGTCTCCTTAATGGGTTCATCGAGTGTGTTGAATTCCATACTGTCTCCAGAGGGAACACCTCTAGAGGGAATATTCATTTCTCCCTCCACCACTCCAACGTCTCCAGCTGGAAACATCTGAAAGTCAAAATACAGAAACATATTTATTCTGTAATGTCGTTAAATTTTCACATTCCACACTAGTTACTAACACATGTTGTGAGTCATCATTCTCTTACCCTTATGCCACTCTAAGTGGGGTCGGCACAAAATATCTTCTTCTTCCATTCTCTTCTATCATTCATCAACTCTGGTGTCGCTCTTTTAATATGGATACCACTTTCGACACAATCCATCCATCTTTTTTTCAGCCTCCCCCTAATCATACATCCATCCACATTCATATTTAAAACTCTTTTGGTAACACAATTTTCAAATTTCACTTTTGTTACTAGCACAATGTCAGCTGTTATAGATTAATTTTATTTTAATTATCGTTGCTATTGAAATCCAAGTACCATCACAGTTAGTAAAAATTATGAAGCCCACAAAATCAATCACATCCATGCCTGCTATCATTCAGTGATATTTTAGCTAATGCAAATGGTTATACCGCCATTATTTGTGGAGTAGAGCTTCGCTATTACAGTATTAGCCTGTACGAAAATGTATTTATGTGAAAATGAGTATTTAGTAAAATTTCTTATCAGAGTTTTTAACAGAATGGTTGATAAATCGTTTACATAGCGGAACACATGTTATGCTATCGTAGGTGATAATTCGTAATGTTAAATTATAAAAGGTATGTCAGTACTTACGACTTTTATGTTTATCAAGTTTGTGTAGAAATAATCATCAAACATATAGATAAGTTTAAACTATAAAGAATTAGTACAAAACAAATAGAATAGTTAAACGAATCAGATTAAAGGTACGTATAATGAAACGATTATTCATTATTCGATATAATATATAAATTTTGCAAATTAAACAAAGAAACTTACATCGTACTTAGAATCAAAGGTAGTCATTTTATACAATTATTTCGCAATGGTTATAAAAGCCTATGTTTCGTAGACATAAAAAATTTATAAAAGAGAAATATTTTGTAAAATTCCAACACATCAAACACCATAAAAATTACAATTTTATTGACAAATGACATTTGACATATAAATTGACATCATAGATTACTAACTATAAAATAACTATAAATTGACATTTATTTTACTTGTCAAATAAAGAAGAGAAAAACTAAAAGATACGTTACATAAAAGATACATTGTGTAAGAAATTAATTGTATACCACTATGTTACACCAAACCAAAAAAATACGCATTTTCGAATCATTAAGAATTGACATTAGCACTTAAAAACATATTACAAAATATTTAATAAAAATAATATTATTTTTATATAAAAATCCATAGACCCACAGGTTATGTAATTGGTAACATTAAAAATTAACAGACTATTTGACGTCTAGCTATTCAAAAATTGTTTGTGGGTTCATGTTTGAAAATAATATTATGATTGTTTCTATTACATACGTATTTTACTGAATAACTATATTGTGTATAAATCTGTCTTAAAATCTATTTGTGAACACAATCATTGGCCTTATATTTGTGCTTCAATTTAAAGTTTGAATTACGCTATGTCAATGAGTCATGAAAGTCACTGTTAAAAGTAAGTATTGATTGAACACGAATTATCTATGTTCAGCAATAATTCTATTTCTACCTATCATAATTGTACCTATATTAAAAAAGTAATCGCAACAATTTTTACTTCTCTATTGAATGTTCCATCACCATAGTGAAAAATGTGCGTGTATATGATTTCTAAATAGCTTATAAAAGTTGTTGATACAATACACAGTTTCTACAGTTTTACAGTTTCTTTTAAATTCTAGACTTGAGTCACTTATCAATGAGTTCATTGTCATTTTCTTTTCATCTTCGGTCAATCAGTAAAGATACCATTCAACAGATGTATTCATTGCATATTATGTATTACTGCATATAAACACTGTTAAAAAGAGGCTGATACAGAAAGCCTACAATACTCTTGAAGATTACTTAGAAGATAAGAATGTGTGGATATACCTCTCTTTGAACCTGTGCAAGAGAGTAATGACTTAATGTAAATAGTATTAAGAAAAGAAAAGCAAACACTGAGTTCCTTCCTGGCTCTTCTCTGTAGGAACAGCTTTCCGAACCAGTAGTAGGGTTGACAATTCAAAGCCACTTGTTTACAAGTTTATTTGAGTAAAGAATATTTTGAATTTGAATATTATATGAGCTACAACTTAATCAGTGTGAATGTCAATGTAATTACCAACACTTTGAATAAAACAAAAGTATCTTTTGTTACAAATCAAATCAAAATAATGATTGAAATTAGCTTTTTAAGTAATCTTGAGTCGTCAAGAATCATCATCATCTTCCTGCCCTTATCTCTGTCAACTTACCTCTGTCGTATTTTACGACACCTCGGTAAGTAAATGAGGGTGGTACTATTCTATTCAGCCGGATACAACACGGCGGATCTTTGAATCATCAAGAATCAATATGATTAATGAGGCTACCAATGAATTGGAATTTTGCACTTACAGAGAAGAATGAGTCAGAAATGTGATAGTTCACCAGTCTGTAGATCTGCAAGAAAAATTTTAATTGCAGGTTGGACCGGTGTAGCGACTTGGAGGTGGATAGCAAACGACGATAACTGTGGCATTTGTCGTATGCCCTTTGACAGTTGCTGTCCTGATTGCAAGTTGCCTGGTGACGACTGCCCTCTAGTGTGGGGCGCGTGCTCCCATTGTTTCCACATCCACTGTATTGTAAAGTGGTTACACTCCCAACCCCAGCAGCAGTGTCCCATGTGCAGGCAGGACTGGAAATTTAATAACAAGTGAAGTTTGGTGAGTGATTTATTTGTAACTAGATTACTAGTTAGCAGTAGTTATAAATTAGTATTAACTAATTTATAACTTCAACTGTGTCAACTTCATTGTTTTTTGTTAATAATACCCTGCCGCCGGCACGACCGGCCGCCTGCCTGACGTCAACTTACCTTAGTCGTATATTACGAATCCTCGGTAAGAAAGAGGGTGGTCTATTTTACTCAACCGGATACGACACGTTGGGTCAACTTACCTTGGTCGCCTTTTACGACACCTCGGTAAGAAATGAGGTTGGTCAATTCTACTCAGCCGGATACCACACCACCACCACCACCACCTCGGTAAAAAATGAGGGTGGTAGTATTCTATTCAGCCAGATACCACACGGCGTGTTTATAATACCCTTATGTATGCGCTATATTGGTTTTACCTATTCCCCAAAGAAAAATAATATGTAGGACTTATGCCTAAAAGGGATCTATTTCAGGCGACTTTTGAGTAACAGAAGAAAAAGGACAGTCTTGATATTTTTATTATACTAAATATTATCTATATTGTGCTAATGGATAAGATGCCAAGTATTAAAGCCACACAGACCTCTGTATTTATAATATGTATACCCATACATACAATTTGTATGAGTTAGTATTATTGAATGAATGAATAACTCTTTATTGCACACCAGGTAAATGATATACATAAACAAGAGAGATAAGAACATTTAAGAGTGCAAGGGCGGTCTTATCACTAAAAGTGATCTCTTACAGACAACCCCTATTATTTGTATTCATTATAAAAAAACGACTAAAGTCATAAAAACAACATTACAACATTATTTTTATCATAATTTTTTATTAAGACATTAAAATTTATACAGTATAACAGCTTTAACACAGAGTAAGAACTGGGTTAATAGAGAAAGAACCAAAACTGATTAACTTGGATGGATTTGAATAAGTTATATAGAAGTTTTTTTTATATAAGCAAATAAATAAGAATGAATATTGTACTTATTGTAAAGTTTTTTTTTTCTGTTAAGTGGAATTATGATTCAGTTAAAATAAAATAAAGATCTTTGCTGTCCCTACATCTGTTTAGTAGGTAATTATTTTAATAGGTAACATATAATATGTTCGTATCACATAATTTCCTTAGATACATACTTTTTTAATTAATGTATAGAAACCGTCTATACTCACGTCTTGTTTTATCGGATGAGCCATACTAGTTTAAAGCCCATATGGGGATCTTATTCATGAGCTCTTTACGCGTCGTTATCGCGGCGGTAGCCGTAGTTCCTAGTCGGGCTTATCCGATAAAATAAGACGTGAGTATAGCCGGTTTCTATACATTAATTATGAATAGCACTGACAATAGTTTCAATTCAAAAACAAACTTTGTTATTAAATGTTAAATTTAAATAAAAATAAATAAAGTTAGAATAATCCATTTAAGTTAAATTAAGTACCTGTTATATTTCCACTGTTCCTATTCTCATGTTTTGGGTAGAAAGAGTTTTTTCTTAGTTTATTAACTTTTTATTTTGTAAAAAATATTAAATTACTAAATTATGTATATAGTATAGTACGAATAATGGTCAGCCATAATATGAAGTATATTTTCCTTGTACATATTGGAGCTATAAAAATTTGATGGAGGCAAAACAATAGGTCACTAAGTGCTTTTAAAAGTAGCCTACAATAGACCCCATGCAATGTGGCGTGCGCCGACACAAGCCGGCAGTGTGCCGTTCATTCTCATAGTAAACAATCGTTTTTGCCGACAATGTATGGGTCAACTCATTGTTCTCGTATCTACTACGGAAACAGAAGTGCGCAATAGTATTTGTTACCTGAAAATTTACTAGTAGAAAAGTTTTTATAGAGTGCTATCTAATAGCAGTGTAGTAAGTAATGCGAGTGACATATATGTAGTGGTCGAGCACTAAACGTTCGGTTGGCTGATTCCACCGCAGTTTGTGTGGCGCACGGGCGGGGACGGACGTGTCGACCGGGCGCTTAAAGTGTAGCTCGCGCGTGAGGTGACTTCGTGATGTTAATTTAACCGCGCTCATTATACTATAGTGTTCGTGTTATAGTATTGTCCGAGTGACGCCTCGTTCAAACATGCTGATGGTACAGTCCAATGCTCACCCTAAAACAACAAAAATTAAAGGCCCGCCACCTGTACCACCGCGGCCGAGCCAGAGCATGGTGGCCGAAGCTCTGGCGAAGACGAGAAAAGCCGTAGCGGATTCTAAAGCCAGTTTAAAGACAAAAACTTTTACCAAAAATGAAATTCACCATGTCTCGTCTAAGGCGAAAACTTTGGACCGGAATTCGACACCTACTAAGCCTTCCGTGTCGCCCCGACAGAACGGGCTCGCGCGCGTCAAATCGTTCATTAGAGACGTTATCAGTGACCGCAGTTCTTCGTCTGACGAGAAAAAATCTAGCGGTCAGAATTCTAGGAGAAGTTCGAGCGACAGTAGCTCTATACATTCTCCGACCTCTAATAAGTCGAGCGAATCTTTGAATTCAAAAGCGGTTAAAACTTGTAAACAAATATTGGTGCGATCTCTTTCCACGTCCAATAAGTTGGACCAGGATTCAAAGTGCAAAGTTTCTAAATCGTCCAGTTTTGCCGAGAAAACTCTACCGCTGCGCAAGGCTCCGCCGCCGCCGCTATCACCAAAACCTAAGTTAAAACCGATGAAACCATTACCTGTACAGAAAAATTGTTTAGAACAAAAGAAACAGATAAAGGAACCGGATATAGGCATTTACACATTGCCGGTTGATGCAAAAACTCAAAGCCCTGTTGCAGAGGAATGTTACGCCACCGTAGATGAAGTTCAAAATGTCGAGGAGAGACTGCAAAACAGCGCAACCAAAGTTATAAATCATTCAGATACACAAAATACAGAATATCAACAAAATGACGTGAACTCAAACGAGAATAACAATAACTCCTTAGAGAGAAAGACTTCTCGAGTGACCGAGATGCTTATTTCGGAAATACTCGCTAGTAGAAACAATAATAAAGGGGAGGCCAACGCTGTTATAGATAAAGGGAAAGATTCTAAGAATTTATGTAACGGCAACGAATCGCCTGAACACGAAAAGATGAAAGATATGAATAATCATGAAATGTTGATATACGAATTGCAAACCATGAGGTCACAGTCAAATGTCCCCGATAGTTTAGATGCTAAAGAAAATGATTATATGCAATGCGATTCGGAAGATGAGAACTATGATATTTCTGAAGACGATCAAGCTTACGCTTATATACGGGACGATGACCTTAAATCTAGGTAAAAAAATTAATATACATTCATACTATACCAATCGTTGTATATAAGTTGATTCATATAGTAATGTACTCAATGTTCTTTGCGATATGATCATTTACGCGATTACAACACTGCGGGATGATTAGCGATAATAATCTTTATGGATAATAAAACACCTGTTAAAGATATCTACGTCTATAAAAATTATTAGAACTTGTCCGCTCTGTACTCTGTATAAATAAAGGTATTATTAAATTTGGTTTAATTGTATACGATAAGAGATAAGAGGTACCCAGATCAAAATTTAAGTTCTTCAGTGCAAAATTTTTAAGCTCTACGATATTCGCTTTATATTAATTTGTTTTTAACTTTAACGGTGTGTTGCTTTCTCTATTTAAAAAAAAAACGAATAAAATAAGTATATACTCACGTTGAAGCGAATCTTTGCCGAGAGTACGAAAACCTTAAAAAAAATTAAATGACTATTAATGCCTCACGTTTAACTAAACCCTTTTCCTTGCAATAATAGAGAACTGAATCCCCAAGCATTTAAGTACATAAATATAATAAAAAATATTGTCTATCTCGCTACTGAAGTCAACGCAAAGTCACGGACAAAGTTAGTAGGTAATCACTGAGCAGGTTTAGTTAATAAACAATCTGCATATTTAATTCACAAAGCGTCAATCAACTTTCGAAATTATGTTGAATTTTTAAATATGAAATCTCTCTTATAGTGTCATTGATAGAAATTCTTTAAAATAGTAAATGACCGTAAAATGAATTTTACCATACTTCTATAAAGCATACATATTATAAAGCAAAGTTCACATAAGCTGTATTTCTGTACTTATGTCTGTAATCATTTTTTTTAATCTACTTATTTTTTTACGATTTTGTACGGTTTTTACTAAAAGGTAGTGCAATTCAGAAAGGTTAAGGTTAATGGTACATTATAGTAGATTAAGAGGTCGCGCAGTTAAAAAAAACTCGCTTATTGAGAGCTTTAGTCGCATGCGCCTCGTAAATTAACAAAGATACACTAAAATAATGTACTGATGATTTGTAGATCTATATTAAAAAAGTCGGTAACAGTATGTCTCTATTACTTATAGTTAACTCACAATAATTACTTTTATGTTCCCATTGTCAATTAAAAATATTACGTTATTTCCGAGACTGTTTTCTTCTGTTCAGTATCAATCGTTATCGAAATAAATGCGTTTGTTAGTTTCGCCATTTAAAATAGATTAAAATTACGCGGAAAAACTTTGTAACATAATATAATAACATAAATTTTGTAGTGAACAAATTGTTTTTAAAAGCTTTTATTTAACTTGGCGTGTATGTTTGTGAAGGTGGAATATTACAAGTTACAATTAACGCACTTCTAACACACGTGTCCGATTGAGCTGAAATTTTAAATACTGGTCCAGTCCAGATGACAATGCATGCTTATCATAACCATAACTTGCTATTGCCAGGATTGGCTCCAGACGAGGGCACTTCTCGACGGTTAACAGTAGGGATATGAAATTTTGTTAAAAGCTTTTATTATGTTTAACTTATTTATGACTAAGCCTAATTGTTTGTTCTAATTATAAGAAGGTATGAAAAGCTGTGATGGCCTAGTGGTGCGACCGTGTGAATCTCTAGAGACGATCATGGGTTCAAACCCGGGCAGACACCAATGAGTTTTTCTATTAAAACTTATGTGTCTAATTGATAATTGCAATTTATCACACGCTTTTCGGTGAAGGAAAACATCGTGAGGAAACCTGCATATCTGTAGAGAATTCTGGAGATATGTGTAAACTACCAATCCGCATTGGAGCAGCGTGGTAGGTCTTAGCTCCATTCCTTCTCTCCAATAACGGAGAGAAGAGGCCTATGCCCAGCAGTGGGATAGTAAGAGGCCGCTACTTACTTACTTATGAAAAGTCTAACGACGTTGTGCACTTATTCAACGTCCCTGAAGTGTCCTTAAACCGTTACCACATTTCGAAACAGTATAAAGTTGGCTTTAATATGTGCTAAGGAGGCTTTCTCAGGATGGTAATTTTACATACATATTTAGAACCAGTGTTTTTCGCCGTGTGTTATCCGGCTGAGTTGAATAGACTAACCTCATTTCTTACCGAGATTTCGTAAATGCCGACTAAGAAGTTGACCCGCCGTGTGGTATCCGGCTGAGTAGAATAGACCAACCTCATTTCTTACCGAGGTGTCGTAAAAGGCGACTAAGGTAAGTTGACCCAGAGTGTGATATCCGGTTTAGTAAAATTGACCACCCTCTTTCTTACCGAGGTATTGTAAAATACGACTATGGTAAGTTGACGTTAGGCAGGCGGCCGGTCGTAAAATACGTAGCCAAATCATATGACAACATGTTTGTAACAAGTTGTGCCGACCCCACTTAGAGTGGGATAAGGGTAGGAGGATGATGATTTAATTAGTTAGTTTTCGCGAGCAACTTCGTCTATAGTGACTTTATAAGCGAGATAAAAAGTTCATTCTTTCAATTCACAAAGATAAAGCCTTTCGACTGTCTTCGATCCTCAATTTCGTCCAAACTCCAAAGAAACAAACTTTTTAGCAAAGATATGGGTTAATTACCTTTTCTATAAAGCTGCACTTATGGTGGCGGACAGTTGGCACACGTGGCAACCTGGGTTCGATTCCCGCCGAAGGAGGGAGGAACATTTTATTACACAAAATGTGGTATTTTTTCGAGTCTGAGTGTATAATATGCGTATTAAGTATTTATTTAAAACTATATATTTATAGTTACAAGATGGATGTCATCCATAACACAAGTAAATCGTTATAATTTTTTTTGTTTATCTACATTGTAAAAATTGTAACGATAAATAAATATTAAGTTACTTAGACGTACAACCAAGTGTGTAATTGGCATTCTCCTGCCTTTATCCCACTCTAAATGGGGTCGGCACAACATGTTGAAACATGATTTGGTTAGGTATTTTACGATCGGCCGTCTGCCTGACGTCAACTTACCTTAGTCCTTTTGCGACACCTCAGTAAGAAATAAGGGTGGTCTATTCTACTCGGCCGGATACCACCGAGAGTGTAATATAATAAACATTTCAAAATAATGAGATTTGAACCCGTACCCGCACTAGTGGACAGAGCGTAATCTTCGAAACAATACCCAACCTGTTACTATTCCACTGCTGAGAAAAGGCCTCTTCTCTTCGTTTTTGGAGAGAAGGTTCGGAGCTAAGACCAACCACCCTGCTCCAATGGGGATTGGTAGGTTACACATATCCCCAGAACTCTCTAGAGATATGCAGGTTTCCTCACCATGTTTTTCTTCACCGAAAAGCGCGTGATAAAATACAATAATCAATTATACATATAAGTTTTAACAGAAAAACTCTTTGGTGTTCGGGTTTGAAACCGTGATCTCCTCGAAAGAGTCGCACGGTGTTACCGCTAGGCTACCACAGCGTAGTGTTAACTAATTTAATTTAGGTCCATTTATCAGTACAGACATACAACTCTACTATTTGAGTGTCGAGGTGAACGTAGTCGTGATGTCGTGCACTGCTAAGGAATCTCATCAGCCATGAAGTGCAAATTACATTATACTGGTATTTTAAAACCCGGCTCACGGTGAAAGGAATTTGTTCTAAATAACTTACCTACCATACAAGTTCTTTATTTATTAACTCTTCTTGCATACAGTAAAAAAAAAATCTATACTAATATATAAAGCTGAAGAGTTTGTTTGCTTGACAGGTTGATGGCGCTTTTCAATGTTGTTGTATTCCTGTAGAATTAACAGGCTTTCTATAGCCTATATGTTAACCCGATCTATAAGGAATAATTATGCCTAATTTCGTCGATACTGGTTCAGCGGTTTCGTCGTGAAAGAGTAACTAACATACATCCATACTCACAAAGTTTCGCATTTATAATATTAGTAGGATTTTAATAATCCTTATAACTTCATCATCTTATTATCCCACTCTAAGTGGGGTTGGCACAACATGTTATAAACATACTGTCACATGATTTGGCTGCGTTTTTACGACCGGCCGCCTGCCTGACGTCAATTTACCTCTGTCGTATTTTACGACACCTCGGTAAGAAAGCGGGTGGTCTATTCTACTAAACCGGATACCACACGGTGGGTCAACTTATCTTAGTCGCCTTTTACGACACCTCGGTAAGAAATGAAGGTGGTCTATTCTACTCAGCCAGATACCACACGGCGGGTCGACTTACCTTAGTCGCCTTTTACGACATCTCGGTAAGAAATGAGGGTGGTACTATTCTATTCATCCGGATACCATACGGCGTTTATTTTATCAATATGGAATTAAATAGCCGCAAATTGTGTGCGACTTGTGAGTCGCAATTGGTACTAAGCCTTTCCTATGTGAATTAATCACGACGTACGACGATGCACTACTAGCGGCCTGCACCTGCTTCGCACCGGTATAAAATATATAGCCCATGTCACTCAGTGAAAAAAATGTTTAAAAACGATCCAGTAGTTTTGATTTATTCATTACTGCCCGTGGCCCGCACACGTTCAATTTGGAGAAAAACAATTTCCCTCTCCCTATACCAACAAGTATACATATAAACCTTTCTCTTGAATCACACTATCTATTTAAAAAAACCAAATTAAAATATGTTGCATAGTTTTAAAGATTTAAGCATAGGGATTTAGGGAGAAAGGGACAGACAGGGAAAGCGACTTCGTTTTATACTATGTATTGATTTTAATAATCCTTATTACTTGTTATCAGGTTACGTAAGCAGTTCCGCGCCATCAGTACGATGTCGCTCCAGGGGATGCCTCCATTGCCAAAGAGCCTCAGCGGCTTCGCTGACGGCGAACCTGATCTCCGAGACCCACCCATCACCCCAGTGGAGGACCGTCCTCCCACTGATCTCGACTCGCAGTTGGTCTACTTGAAGAAGGAAATGGTATGTATAAGTAACTATTATATTCATTTAAATAATTTATAGAATTAGGCGTTACTTTAAGGAGATCCATAATACAAAAGTAATGATAAAATTATTTTGCTATAATCCGCGATGAAGTAAAATAGAAAATATATATAGGTAATGCTAAATGTAGAGTGGACAATCGGTTATCATACCTGATACATGCAGGATTCGTGAAAACACATGCACAAACCTCCACTACCGCCACCACAATACACAAGCACTATCCACGACCAAAATCGCAAAGATTTTTTTGCGATTTTGCGATTTTGGTCGTGGAGTCTATCTCTTGATGATGCTTCGGTTGCGGGGCGAAACGATTGTTGAGTTTGTGATAGTGAACGTATATAGTATATACAAATAAATCTAAATAATGGAGTTTCAGAACGAATTTGTCAGTGTCAAATATTGAAGATATTTTAGTTTTAACTACTAAGTAATAAGTTGTGCGAGAAGCTAAAAGATTTTTTTTTAAAGTTTATAACATTAAAAGGATAGAATACAGTTATTTTTTGTAAAATACTGTTTTATTATTGTGTTGTTTTTATATATTGTTCTCAGACCTAAATATACTTTATTTCAATTTTTTAAGTTAGTGTAACAGACATTTGACTTTCACATTTTTAGTATGAATATAAAATATCAATATTAAAGGGTGTGCGAGTTAAAACCACAAGAAGGCACCTGCGTCTATAAAAATAAATTACGTTCTTTATCAATACTAGAATAATTTATCAAGCTAAAACTTTCCTAACTTATAGAATTCTTACGATATTTGCTTAACCTGCTACGATATTAGGTTAAAAGGCGACTAAGGTAAGTCGACCCGTCGTGTGGTATCCGGCTGAGTAGAATTGACCTACCTCATTTCTTACCGAGGTGTCGTAAAAGGTTACTTAGGTAAATTGACCCACCGTGTGGTATCCGGTTTAGTAGAATAGACCACCCTCTTTCTTACCGAGGTGTCGTAAAATACGACAGAGGTAAGTTGACGTCAGGCAGGCGGCCGGTCGTAAAAATGCAGCCAAATCATGTGACAGCATGTTTATAACATGTTGTGCCGACCCCACTTAGAGTTGGATAAGGGCAGGAAGATGATGATTAGGTTAACCTGCAAATCAGAACAGTGTGGTTTTATAAATTCATTTTAATAGTTCTGAGCGGAGAGAATGCCTTAACTCGGCAGTGGAATAGCCTGTATAATTTTACCAGTTACCAGCAAATATCAAAAAGTTAAAGTTTTTAGAAACTTTAACGTAAATAACATAAAGTTTCTAACTTTAACGTAAATAACATAAAGTTTCTAACGATCAACGTTTATTAGGTATAAAATATGATTGGCGGTAGATTACCAAATGAAGACAATTCGAAAATATTTTTTATAGTATAATAAAATTTAAAATAAAGTATATCTATAAAATTAAGACGATATTAAATTTAATTTTAAACGTTATCTGTGCTAATAGATGTAAAATATTTTTTATTTGAATTTTAACCTACTTTCATACGATTTAAAGTAAAATATGTGGAAAACCTTGTAATGGTTTCTTTTTAGCAACTAATATGCGAATTGATTTACACACGTCCGTAAGTCTGTATGTACGCGTTATTTTTTCGCGGCAAAACTGGTTTAGACGTAAAACTATTTGAATGGAATTTGGTTGTAAAGTCAGAGTGTCCCCGAAATCTCACAACAAACAAACTCAATGAATTGCAATGTGACGCTGTGAATAAAAAATGCGTAAATATCCTGCGTCAGAAATACTTTGATGATGTCGTCACAATAGATCTATGGTAAAGCTAGTGGTAGAGGGTAAGTCCTAAAATGTAAAAAATAATTGAAAGCAATGAAAAATTTGGCTTTTTTTCATTTTTGGGTAAAGTATCTGAAAAATTAAATATGTAATTTTATTTTTCTTGACAACAGTACCTAAAAACAACAGAATAACGTTCTAAATTATTTTATCGCTTCAGCCGGAATATGTCCTATGGTGTATTTGCCATAGACAAAAAGCCACTTCATATTGTCTTTTAAAGGAGGTTTTAGGCATTTTAAATAAATATTTTTTGTTGCTATAAATTCGTAACGTATTTTGTCTAATAACAAAGAACATAAGCAAAAAATATTTTATTTTGTTTGTGAATGAATACAATATTTTGGTCCACTGTAAACGATTAAAGTCATAGGTCAAGCTTAAGTTATTCATGTAAGAACCAAAACGCACTTGACCGATTTCCTAAAGTACGTGCGCGGCGAATGAATTATTCAAACGCCAAGTTACATCTGCGTCATTAATAACAATTTTGGTAAACAATAATTACTCATAATCCTCCTGCCCTTATCTCACTATAAGTGGGGTCGGCACAACATGTTATAAGCATGCTGTCACATGATTTGGCTGCGTTTTTACGACCTGCCGCCTGCCTGACGTCAACTTACCTTAGTCATATTTTACGACACCTCGGTAAGAAAGAGGGTGGTCTATTCTACTTAACCGGATACCACTCGGTGGGTCAACTTACCTTAGTCGCCTTTTACGACACCTCAGTAAGAAATGAGGTTGGTCTATTCTACTCAGCCGAATACCGCACGGTGGGTCGACTAACCTTAGTCGCCTTTTACGACACCTTGGTAAGAAATGAGGGTGGTACTATTATATTCAGCAGGATACCACACGGCTTGTAAACAATAATTACTACATATTATAAAACAAATAAGCTGTGATAGCCCAGCGGTGCGACCGTACGAATCTCTAGAGATGATCATGGGTTCTGATGCTTTTGAGTTGGATAATCAATATTGTGTGAAAGTTAGAGAAGTGTTAGAGAATATCAAACTTCCAATACAATATAAAGCTACAAAGAAAGTAGTAACGGAAGTGTAAAATATTTAAAATCGTGCCAAAGAATCTGGTGTAACATAAACAATGCTCGTAAACTATTTGTACTAAATACAGAGATGTGAAACGTGCTGAGATTACATCCTTCCCTATACCATTAGATGCGTTTTGCTATATACGGACGATGTAAAAACTGGAACTTGGATGCTGAAATAGACAAGCAACTGTACCTTGTTACATGGTACATTCTTATTAGTCCTTAGTGGTAGACCCTTGTGTGTAATTAAAATGATGAACATTTAAATATAGAAAGAAATATTAGTACAATAGTATGATATGGACTTGCATTCGAACGAAGCAACCGATGCATGTGATTTTTTATTTAAGGCTAAGAAAGGCCTAAGAAACCTTGTCTATAATGACAAAAACCAATAGTTATTGGGGCTCTTAGGTGCTCGAATGACAATCGTTCACTGAAAACCGCAGCTTTGTAAGACTCTACAAAGCTGGGTTTCTAAACAGTGTAAGTTGATATACGTTAATGAAATCACTTTGAATATTATAAAAGGTTATTAGTAACTATGACTAAAGATGATAAAAATAGAGAGATTATATTGGCGGCTGCTGTTTTTTTTTTTTTTATTATTTTTTTTTTTTATTAGGCCATCAACAATATATACATTATTAACATGTTGAAAAGTTACATGATACCTTAAAAATAGAAACTAAATGCTATATTAATTAAAGACGGCTACAACATTTACAAAAATAACAAACATTCATACTAAGATATAAAAAGGATACAAAAACACTGATTATGTTTCGTATAACGTGGCCTTTTATTTTATATTTTCTACCATATAAATTCTCTGCTAAATTAGAGATTATTTTAAGGGCAGAAAGTATACTATGCCGACAACTAAATCTTCTTCTTCGTCAAATGATGGACGTCCACTGCTGGAATTAGCTCTCTTCGCGAAATTTCTACACCACACGATCTTTTGCCGCTTTAGTCCAGCAGCTCCCAGCGACCTTTTGAGGTGGTCAAGTCCATCTTCTATAGGATAGGGTCTTCCGACACTGCGTCTTTCAGTGCGGGGAGGCCATTCTAACAACCAAAGACCCCAACGCCCATCGATTTTTCCGTACTATGTACCTTGTCCGCCGCCACTTCCAACTTCGCGACACGCTGAGTTACGTCGGTAATTAAGGCTCATCTACGGATCTCCTAATTTCTGATTTGATCACATAGAAATACTCCGACCATAGAGGCCCATAGTCAACTGATTATGTTTATACAATTACAATTAAAACGTATAGATAAATGATTTACGGGTACAATGAAGCAGCGCTAACTGGAATGCAACTGGAACAACCTATGTAAGAAATAATAAAATATAGTGAAACAGACATTGCAGTTTAAAAAAAACAGATGTCCGTGCATTCATGTTTATCGCTCGTTATCGTCGTACGTAATGTTTAGCTACATTAGTGTAACTAGCGTTCAGCCGTCTCTATGTCGGGATCTTTTGAGGCAACCATTGGATACTATTTTACGTGGCTTTTAAAGCGTATAATGCTTTCACTTCAACATTAAACGGCCAATTTTAGATGTTAGGGAATCTTATAAATTTTGCTACATTTTGAACTCTACATACCATGTAAATTTGTTTCAAAAAAAAAAGTTAATCAATATTTTAACGTAGCTTTTAATTCAGCAGCAATTTTACTTACAGACCACAACTTTTTAACGATAATTGTGTATATTTTGCTAGGAATTTCCAATCGAAATTCAAAAATATTCTTAACTAGAATGCGCCAGCGGTTTCGCCCGAATGGAAAGATTAAAGCCGTAATATAGTATTTTAATAACCATAAAAAATATTTTGGAATACATTACTTTTGAATAACTTTCACTGTTAACTTAGCGCATGCAAGGAAAGCTTTAAATTTTGCCGTTTTCGTAATATTTTTTTTTGCTGCTCCTCACATTTTTATCTTAGCGTGATGTTATATTCCCTATAGCTTTCCTTGATAAATGGACTATCTTACACTCAAAGAATTATTCAAATCGGTCCAGTAGTTCTGGAGATTAGCGCGCTAAAACAATCAAACAAACAAACTCTTCAGCTTTATATATTAGTATAGATTCAAGTATACTCGTAAGCAAGCGCTTTTTCATCGTCAACTCTACTGCTGATTCGGAAATCTATTGCTACCGAGAAGCGCCAGCAATAAACTCGGCAGTTGCTACTTTCAAAGTATAATTCTTATAACTAGTTACATTAAGTCATTAATATCTAGCGAAGGTCGAAGAGATATCTACGCATTCCTATGGCAATACTCAGTATGGTAGGCTTTCTGTATCAGCCTCCTTTTAAAAGTTATTTTAAACATATGTTTGTTGCGTAATTTTATTATAGAATCTTTTATTTAAACCCACAAACAACTTACGTACTTTTTAATGCGCAATGCGCAAAATGCGCGGCAAGCTTATGTCGGTTCCTACTTTGTCTATTATATATAGGTACGTCTAAAGACAGGACGCACTAACGACAAGACTCCAACTAATTAGTTGGATTTAAAAATTCAATAATACGGATGTTAGTTACGAGTAATAGACGAGATTCTACTTGTTCAAACAAGAATCGAAACTATAGAGGAATCGCAAGTTTTTATTAAATAAAAGTAACTTTTCAACTGAATACATAACATAAGTATTAAGTTATTTACTTCGGAGACGGACGTCCGTATGTGTAAGTATAATATAATGAACACAATAAAGGAAATATAAAAAGTAATAATAGTTAACGTATAGAAAACAGCTATACTCACATCGGGTGAGGATCGGGTGAACCCGATCTAATATGTTAGTTCTAGTTTAGTTTCCAGCCCATACGGGGCCGTTTGTCATGAGCTATTTATGCGTCGATATGTCTGTACATTAACTACGAATAGCACTCACGATAGTAAAATATTTTTTTTTAAGTAGTAATACCCGTAAAAGTCGTTATTGCGCAAATTAAAACCAAAAGTGTGGCAATCAAATTACAACATAACTAGCAAAAAGACGACCTATGTAATATGAGTTCTACAAACATTCCAAAAACTATTTGCTTATGTTGGCTGTTATTTGCTGATCATAATTCTCCTAAATTAAACGAACTATTTTAGCTTATTGCGACACTATCAATGTATTAATCACTTTTTGGATGAAATCCTGACTCAGGTATAACTTCGGTGGACTTTGGCTATAGCTAATTATTTAACTACCAGGAAAATAATCCATACAAGTAACTAAGGCCGGTCATACAAGGACTGCTTGAGCGGTTAGCTAGTGATCAATATGATTGGACCGCTTTTGCAGTTAGAGTCAAAATCTGGATGCTGCCATTACATTTACACAAGTTTAGAAATTATCTTCAAACGATGCTGCTACATAAAGCATAATATACAATCGAGGATTATTTATAGTGATAGTAGCATATCTTAACATAGCTGTGTGGTATCCGGCTGAATAGAATAGTACCACCTTCATTACTTACCGAGGTGTTGTAAAAGGCGACTAAGGTAAGTCGACCCGCCGTGTGGTATCCGGCTGAGTAGAATAGACCAACCTCATTTCTTACCGAAGTGGCGTAAAAGGCGACTAAGGTAAGTTGACCCACCTTGTGGTATCCGGTTTAGTAGAATAGACCACCCTCCTTCTTACCGAGTTGTCGTAAAATACGACTGAGACTAAGTTGACGTCAGGCAGGCGGCTGGTCGTAAAAACGCAGCCAAATCATGTGATAGCATGTTTATAACATGTTGTGCCGACCCCACTTAGAGCCGGATAAGGGCAGGAAGATGATCAGTAGCATATCTTAACTGCAGTCAGCTACACACTAAGCTGCAATGATTAACTTGTATCCACCAAATTGTAATTTTTTTTTTGTTGAAAAGATTATCCGCCGAGTTTCTTGTTGGTTCTTCTCGGTAGGAGCAAACTTCCGAATCAGCGGTAGCTTCTTTAAAACATTTGAAGATTTAAAAGTACTGTAAACAGTCTACCTTACTGTAGCAACTGAGAGCAGTAAGCTTAACTGCTTGAGCGGTTAGACCGCACATGCTTCAGCTTCAAGCTGGGCTGTCAAGATGGGCTGCGGGATGGCCAGCAATTTCAATAACAACCAAAGGCAAATCACGTATTGTAGGAAATAATATTTACTTATTGCTTTTCTATGTTTTTAATAAATGATCTATATTTATTATACAAAAGTCCCCTAAAATCTGTGTGTCTATATATGATAGATTTTTTGATAATCTTCTAACGGATTTTTGTAAGGCTTCTGATAACAATTCTTCGGAAAGGTTTAGGTTAATAGTACATGACGGTTTTATGAAAATTGTCTTAAAGAGCTGCGCGGTGTAAACAATCAACACTAATTAACCTACTAGAGAATTGTAGATCTATAAAAATACTAACAAAGAATCTTCGACAGTATGCCTCTATCTCTTATGATTAACTTAATAACTACTATTATGTTTAACATTTTAAATAAACCTACAACGTTATTTTTCGAGTCTAAAATCTTCTTTTCAGTATAAATCCTTACCTAAATAAATACGTTCGCTAATCATAAATAAAACGTAAAGTATACAGTTTATAGATTAAAACCGTAATATAGTCTTTTCTAGTAGTCTTTTTTAGTACCATAAAAATGGTTAAAGTGGGTTAACCTTAAAAGCTAGACATATGCTGTCGCGGGGAACATGTTAGAGGGGAACAATTTTGTTATACATGATTTTTGAATAACTCTTCCGTTTACTTGCCGTAAATTTTGCTGTTTTCGTACTATTTTTTATTGCTGCTCTTCTTCTCTATATTCTTAGCGTGATGTTATATATATGC
Source organism: Morpho helenor (assembly GCA_029227775.1). Lineage (NCBI taxonomy): Eukaryota > Metazoa > Arthropoda > Insecta > Lepidoptera > Nymphalidae > Morpho > Morpho helenor. The sequence goes on from JARGCU010000010.1 coordinate 3,854,800, forward strand.
CTATAGCCTTCCTCGACAAATGGACTATCTTACACTCAAAGAATTTTTCAAATCGATCCAGTAGTTACTGAGATTAGCGCGTTCAAACAAACAAACTCTTCAGTGTTATATACTAGTATAGATGTATAAGAAGTTAACTTTATTGAGACCCATGTCTTAATAGTATAGTGAGTGGGACGAGTTAATTGGATCTGTCTTTACGTGACCGAGGGATATCTTTACGAGATACGCTGTAATGAAAATTCTTATTAGGGGTTATTACTTGAGGTTCTAGAAGCGAAATTAATCTATGTATTATATAGTTTTATGAGGGTAGTAAGAAACACTGTGAAGATATAAAAATAGAACGTTGTGTAATTTATTTGAGTGAACATATTAAGTTTATTTGTCTTATTAACTTTTTATACAACATCATCCTCATGCCCGTATCGCACTCTAAGTGGGGTCCGGACAACATGTTATAAACATGCTGTCACATAATTTGGCTAAGTATTTTGCGACCGGCTACCTCCCTGACGTCAAATTACCTTAGTCGTATTTAAATACTTAAAATTACAACGCTGCTACAATATGGATTGCTAGGTTAAACATATCCCCAGATTTCTCTAGAGATATGCAGGTTTCCTCACGATTCACCAACAAAAAAGCGTTTAGTAAATTCCAATTATAAATAAATAAATAAATATATGGGACACTTACACGACATATTCACCAGTTGTCTGTCTACCATAAAACAAGTATTAAGTTACTTACTTTGGGGACGGATGACCGTGTGTGTAAGTGTCCTATACATATATTTATTTATTTATTATATTAAATTTATTATTTTCATTCCGAGCAAACATTGCGTTTCCGTTAATGTTTTATAGTCTGCTAGAAATATCGAAATGCTATTAGTCGACATGCACATGTAGAGGATACAGTTTATGGAGAAACCCTAGGAATTAATCTAATTTATTATAAAAGTGGGTCTGCACTCGATCCGATAAGGTTTCAGATGAAGATAATTACTTGTATGTGAATAACTCCGTTTTTTCTAACTTTGAGGAGTAGTAGGTATACGCAGTTATAAACCAGAATGAATTAATAATAATAATTTATTATTATTAATTCATTCTTCGGAAAGGCTAAAGTAATTTTGATGGGACTTTCACTGGAATATAGAGGAGGTATCGGAGCAACAAATAGGCAACTTTTTCCAAGAATTGCCGCGGGGTACGGAATTACGCTGTAAAACTTTGTGACACGGTCATTTCCACGCAGGGGAAGCTGCATGCAGAGCAAGTGTATTCGTTCATTCGTATAAGTGTAGGTCATCATCCTCCTGCCCTTATCCCACTCTAAGTGGGGTCGACACAACATGTTATAAACATGTTGTCACATGATTTGACTACGTATTTACGACCGCTCGCCTGCCTGACGTCAACATACCTTAGTCGTATTTTACTACACCTCGGTAAGAAAGAGGGTGGTACATTCTAAATCGGACACAACACGGTGGGTCAATCTACCTTAGTCGCCTATTACGAAGTTGCTTTGTAAATAAAACGCTTTTATTGCAGCGTTAACTTTAATTTAGAGGGTGGTCTATTCTAGTCACCCGGATACCACACAGCGGGTCCACTTACCTTATTCGCCTTTCACGACACCTCGGTAAGTAATGAGAGTGGTCTGTTCCACTCAGCCGGATAACACACGGCGGGCCTACTTACCTTAGTCGCCTTTTACGACACCTCGTTAAGAAAGAGGGTGGTCTATTCTAGTCACCCGGATACCACACAACGGGTCGACTTACCTTAGTCGCCTTTTACGAAACCTCGGTAAGAAATGAGGGTGGTCTATTCTACTCAGCCGGATACCACACGGCGGGTCGACTTACCTTAGTCGCCTTTTACGACACCGCGATAAAAAATGAGGGTGGTCTATTCTATTCAGCCGGATACCAAACGGCTAAGTGTTGCCTAAGTTATTGACTTTATTTGAAATAGGTTGTATTTGTAACAATAAGCTTTTATTGTACTAAGCTTAATCAATATTGGTCTGTTAGTTTAATTGTGAAAGCTTTTATATATTCAGACAAACAGACAGACTGAGTTTCGAATTTTATGTACGGATATGTATTGGCTCTACTACGAAACATGTGTTCCAATAAATCTGTTCTTCTTTTTTAATTTTGGCTATAGAAATTTTATAATTGTACTGAGATCAAGGTCAATAGGGTCATTTAATTTTCTGTAACCTACATCTAGTTTACTTAAAGCCATAATTAAAAGCAAAATTTAGAACTTGTTCAGCTTAAATCCTAAAAAATCTAAACCAGTTCGAGGCAATTATATGGCAGTTGGTCATTGATGATCGGAAACCTGTCCCAACTTATCTGGCCATAAATGAGAAAATTATTTAAGTTTAAAAAGTACAAAATTGGCATAGTAATGTGTTTGAAGACGATACTTACGACTTTGCGTGTTACCGTTTGCGTACTTACGACTGCCAGTTTACTTTTTAAATGTGATAGCATGTATGGCCTTTTTAAAACCTTTTTTAATTTTTTATAGTATTCATAGTTAATGTATAGAACCGGCTATACTCACGTCTTATTCTAAACGATAAAACGATAACGAAAAATAACGAAACTAGTCGGGCTAACCTGTAGCCCGACTAGTTTCGTTATTTAGTTCGGGATCAGTTCCCGCCGCGATAACGTCTTGTAAAGAGCTCATGAATAAGTACCCCAGATGGGTTCGAAACTAGTCGGGCTAACCCGATAGAATAAGACGTGTGTATAGCCGGTTCTATACATTAACCTTTTTTAACTTACCGTGTGAGTATGTAAAGGATCTGATGATGCTGCCCAGGATTGGCTCCAGACGAAGGGAACTGGTTCAACGGTTAACAATAGAGACATGGTTAACAAATTTTGGTAAAAGCTTTTATTTGTTAAAAGCTTTTAATATGTTTTACTTATTTATCTTTATTTCGTTGTAGAATGGTAAAGTAAATAAAATACAATTAAAAATTATACTTACAAGTGAAGTGAAATAAACAGTCAATAATAGGTAGATAGGTCTTATCGATCTGTGGACTTCATCATTTAATGAGACCGTACTTAATAAAATCAAAAAATGTCGCTTTATAGTCTTTTAATATATTCGTAGGCAAATGTTATTTGTTAATATAATACTTTAGACAGTGTTTTACTTCATAGTCGATATAAACCAGGACGAACAGCTTTATTTTGTAATAGAAACACCTTGCATGTTAGTATGGTGTTGGCAACACCAACATGTTAGTAGTGAGAATTAACTTGTATGTGGCAACATACCTCTTCTCTCTTGATGGCGGAACGAATACAAGCGTTACAAAGTGCTCCGGTCTTTTATTATACCAGTAAAACAATTATACAGTCCACTTACGTCCTAACATGATCCGGCTCGAAGGATCATGTTAGGACCGAAGCACTTTGTAACGCTTGTATTCGTTCCGCCATCAAGAGAGAAGAGGAATGTTGCCACATACAAGTTAATTCTTACTACTAACATGTTGGTGTTGCCAACATATGGTATGAACTAGGAAGATCTATTAGTTTCCAAACTTGTTTATTTATACAAAGCTTTAGGCCGCATTCTATGTGGAAGCATATCTCAAGGTGAACTTCTTTATTTTACATAATGGAACACCTTGCGCGTTAGTTAGAATGGCATAGAAAACTAGGAAGATAATAATTACAATCTCTGCACAGAAGTCGGCGTGAATGACGCAAGAGTGCATAATACGACACCGTGCAGTTGCATTTGTATTAGAGATAACCAGTAACTTTCGTAATTTAAATTAATAATCTTTATAATCTATTTTTAAGTAAACATGTAAACAAGTGCTTTTGAATCGTCAACTCTATTGCTGGTTCGGAGAGCAGTTCCTACTGAGAAGAGCCAGAAATAAACTCGGCGGTTGCTCTTTTCAAAATGTAATTCTTGTGACTAGTTATAGTTAGTTATTACTGTCTTTTACAATGCCGAAGACAAGCTATATCTATGCACTTAACAGCATACTAGGCTTTCTGTATCAGCCTCCTTTCAATTTTAAACTGTTTTTTATAGACTCTCATACCAAACTAATTACGTAGTTTTGCAAGGCGCAAAGCAGGAGCCGCCGGAGCCGGAGGAGCATCTTTGTCTATAGATTTTAAAGATGATATTGCATAATAAATAGTATTTTTATTACTTTTGTATTATGGACCTCTGCAAAGACCTAGTTCCATTAATTCTTATTTCATCCTTTGTGCCGTCTGGTATCGGACTGAATAGAATAGACCACCCTGGTTTCTTACCGAGATTTCGTAAAAGGCGACTAAGGTAAGTGCCGTGTGGTACCCGGCTGAGTAGATTAGACCACTCTCTTTACAACCGTGGTATCTTAAAAGCGGCTAAAATTAAATACATATTAGCCGCCAAAATAAAATATCTAGCCAAATCATGTGACAGCATTTTTTTAACATGTTGTGCCGACCCCACTTAGAGTGGGATAAGGGCAGGAAAATTATGATTAATTCATCCTTTATAACGCAAAAAGCAAATAATCAATACAGTACTTATGTGAAATAGAAACGCACAAAACCTGGTGTTGCTAAAAGCGTCTCTTACATTCATTCCTAAATGTGCCAATATTGATGTAGTAAATAAACAAATACGAGTAAAATGAGTTGAAATACTTAAGCTGAGTTACACTATAATCTAACGCCACAGGTTGTTCAGTAATGTTATTGCAACACAGCCTTGAAGACCTTGTAATAATTCAAATCGTTAATTATTTATGATAATAACTATTCAACCAAGCCTATATAATACTCAAGTGCGTAGAACTGCGTTTCCATTATCTGGCGACATATTTTCAACGTTTTGAAGTGGCTTGTGAAATATTACAAAAGCATTAGAATTATATTGATATACATACAATTTTGATATATATACAAGCTGTGATGGCCTAGCGGTGCGACCGTGTGAATTTTTAAAGACGATCATGGGTTCAAACCCGGGCAGACACCAATGAGTTTTTCTATCAAAACTTATGTGTCTAATTGATAATTGCAATTTATCACACGCTTTTCGGTGAAGGAAAACATCGTGAGGAAACCTGCATATCTCTAGAGAATTCTGGAGATATGTGTAACCTACCAATCCGCATTGGAGCAGCGTGGTGGTCTTTGCTCCAATCCTTTTCTCTTATAACGGAGAGAAGAGGCCTATTCCCAGCAGTGGGATAATAACAGGCCGCTACTTTACTTTTTTTTTATATTGATATGAATTATTTAATGTGATTCTTGAAACTAACAATTTAGAGTTTAGTAATCGTATCTACAAAAGTAATGAGAATATTATTTTGCTATAATCCGCGATAAAAGAAAATATATGTAATGCTAAATGTAGAGTCTACCATTCGTTCTCATACCTTATTCATGCAGAATTTGTAAGAACTCATGCACTACCCCACACCGATAACACAACAATAAACAAGCACTGCACATATTCACCACCGTAATCTCAACAATTGTTTCGCCCTGTAACCGAAGCATTGTCAGGAGATAGACTCCACGACAAAATCGCAAAGCGTTGTGGTGGAGTTATTTTCTTTTATCGTGGATTATAGCAAAATTATATTCTCATTACTTTTGTATTATGGACCTCCGCAAAGTAACGCCTAATTCTATAAATTATTTAATAGTATCAATTTAAAACCTATTAACTGCCTTTGACTTAGTCTTCATGGTCTAAGAAACCTATGTAAATGTATTTGTTCATCTACATCATCATTCTCCTGCCTTATCCCACTCTAAGTGGGGTCGCTATACTATAAATATATTGTATCATGTTTTAGCTAGGTATTTTACGACCGGCTACCTGCTTGTCACCGTCAACTTACCTTAGTCGCCTATTAAACATCTCGGTAAGAAATGATAGTGATTTATTCTACTCAGTCGGATACTCGGGTCTATTGTTCATCTACCGACATATAAAAAAAACGTCCGTGGTTGCAATCTTAGTAAATAATTAAAAAAATTATGTATCTTTTTTCATTCCGCCGTGTGATATCCAGCTGAGTAGAATAGACCTCTCTCATTTCTTACCGAGGTATCGTAAAAGGCGACTAAGGAAAATTGATGTTAGGTAGCCAGCCGGTCGTAAAATAACTAGCCAAAACATGTAACAACATGTTTACAACGTGTTGTCCCGACCCCACTTAGAGTGGGATAATAAAAAATCTATCTTTTGATTGAATTATTTAAGAATCAGACTTTAGTTTCAGCAACATAATAAAAAAAAATTAATTATTTTGAACAATTTTATCGTGGATTCCATCGCCAGATGCGTACTTAAATTGCTGTCTCATTATGTACGCTTTCCTTTTTTGCAATTTTACAAACAACAATCGTGTAAACTAACTGATACTTTTTCTTACAATTGCTATAAAAAACTATTTATTTTCATCATTTCAGTAAACTATGATTAAATTAAGTTTCTTACACTTAACTGAATAGTAAGTACATAAAAACATCCGGTTCCATTATCGCTTCGTAACGGTGTATTAAGAAAGTAAATTGGTGTGTAAATCTCAAAAAACCATTTCCAAACACCATCGGCGTCAGTGTAACTATGGTGTCGAGCTAAAAATATCAACAACACGTGGGAGCTTGACTACTAAATTGACATACATGGTTGATACAAAAAGTTGTTACCAAAATAAGTATAATATGTCTTTAGTGACTAAACAAATAAACTACTGTGTAATTTATGCTATTTAATTAATTAAGTCTCAGTATATCGAAGGAGAAGCTGTGGTAGCCCAGCGGTAACACCGTGCGCCTCTTTCGAGGAGGTCTAGGGTTCAAACCCCGGGCAGCTACCGATGAGTTTTCTAGTAAAACTTATGTGTCTAATTGATAATTGCAATTTATCACACGCTTTTCGGTGAAGGAAAACATCGTGACGAATACTGCATATCTCTAGAGAATTCTGGGGATATGTGTAACCAATCCGCATTGGAGGAGCGTGGTAGGTCTTAGCTCCAATCCTTCTCTCCAAAAAAAAACGGAGAGAAGAGGCCTATGCCTAGCAGTGGGATAGTAACAGGCCGTTACTTACTATATCGAAGGAAAACGTAAATTCAGCATATATAAATTCAAGTTTCAAATAATCGACTCACGAGTTGGTTTTGCGTACGTTTGCATTGAATGAAAAAAAAAACGAAATCAGCGTATTGTTGCTCTGTATCTTCATTCTATAATAGTCTATGATCATTTTTTTTCTAATGTGCGGGGAATTTTATAGCGTATATAGCACTAAAGAATTTATTTAAAGTATAATATCATCATCCTCCTGCCCTTATCCCACTCTAAGTGGGGTCGGCACAACATGTTATAAACATGCTGTCACATGATTTGACTGCGTTTTTACGACCGGCCGCCTGTCTGACGTCAACTTACCTTAGTCGTATTTTAGGACACCTCGGTAAGAAAGAGGGTGGTCTATTTTACTAAACCGGATACGACACGGTGGGTCAACTTACCTTAGTCTTTTTTACGCCACCTCGGTAAGAAATGAGGGTGGTCTATCTTACTCATCCGGATACAACACGGCGGATCAACTTAACTTAGTCCTTTTTTACGACATCTCGGTAAGAAATTAGGATGTTCTATTCTACTCTGCCAGATACCACACGCCGTATGAAACACGATTTTTAATGACTTATAAAAAAAAGTTGTATTATTAAACTGTCATAGACTGTATGAGCTAGGTCTATATGCATTTTGTCTTTGTTCAAATCCTAGTGATTAAACAAGTATTAGTTATTACTTACAAAAATCAATATGGCCCGCTACATACCGACATTCAAATTCAAATTCAAAATATTCTTTATTCAAATAAACTTGTAAACAAGTGCTTTTGAATCGTCAACCCAATTCAAGTCATAAACCCATTTAATATGACAACTATGCGTGGTTAACTAAATTTACAAATTGTCAAAGCGCTTGTCCCTTTCACATACATAATGTACCGTTGAACAATTGCGTGGGAAGATTATCTGAAGACGACACGAAGAAAGTTGTCACAAGAAGTATATATGGATAAAGCAACTTTCGTGGTATTACGAAATAGAACAGAGAAGTGTAACGGTGCGTCACTCAAGCCTCTATTATAGTACATTGGTCATAGAAAGATCTATACATATTATAAAAGAAAGTCACAATAGCTGTATGTATGTGATCGTTTTTCTCAAAATGTACTAAACAGATTTTTGGAGAATTTTTACTAAAATATAGCGCAGTTCTTGAGTGATGTTTAGGGTAGTAGTTCATAACGTTTAAATTCCCGCGGGATCGGGATTTATGCGGGACAAAACTTTGTCAAATAAACGTTTTTTCCACGTCGTCGAAGCCGCGGGCTAGTTTGTAGAACATAAGTCGCGTTCCTTTTAAATAACTTTGGGTTAATAATAAATGGCAATGTTCTATTAAAATAACCTACCTTCGCGACGAAACTCATCAAAATTATTATTTTTTCTTTATATACATAACCAAGAAAGTAGTGTTTATGTTCTTTATAGACTCCAAAACGAAAAAAGATGGATGGATTGTGTGAAAAATGATATGCATGTTAAAGGCGTGGCACCAGAGTTGATGAATGATAGAAGAGAATGGAAGAGGACATATTGTGCCGACCCCATTTAGAGTGGGATAAGGGTAAAAGAATAATGATGATAGACTCCGAAACGGCTTTACTGATTTTTATGAAATTTTCAATCTTTAGATTGACCCGCTGCATCCTATTAAGTTTGGTTGCGATCGGAGCCTTTTTCAAACGGTCAAAGACAGTTTTGTTTCCAGGGGAAGTTGAAACCAGATTGAGCCAAAGCAACGCCTGGTCAAACCGTTAGTTACTTATAAAATAAGTTTGGAATTCGTTCTAGCTAATCGTTAAATAATCCACAATGCTTTTGTACAGTTTGTTTACATCTCACTGCCACAACCCATATGTCTAAATACTATTTTTAGTTTCAAAGAGAATATTTCAGAGGTGGTCTCATACAAATATCATCCTTGAAACTGATGAGGTAATGCTATGTCATTCACGTTTGGATCTACAGCAGCTTTTATTGAAAGTCTCAGTAAATAAATGTATGAAATCATTCTAACTAATTTATGCGCTCTTTAAAGAGTCGTTATGTCGACTTTGTAAAGTCTTACTTGTCGAAGTCCATATGGACTATTTAAAGTTTTAAATAGAATATCTTTAAGATGCTTTTAATATTTATCGCTCTTAGATTATGTTGTTTTATTACAAGTATTTTCTCACACGTTTTTAATTTTTGTGGAGCAGCATCTACTGATACAGATTTTAAATAAGGATAAGATCATTATTCTCCTATCTTTCTCCCAGTCTAAGTGGGGTCGCCGCGACATGTTTTTTTGTTTCTATTCTCTCTTATCGTTCGTCAATTCTGGCGCAACTCGCTTATTGTGCATAACATGCTTTACACTATCTAACCACCTCTTGTTCGGCGTCTCTGTAGTGACATCTACACTCATATGTAATACTCGTATGGTCACATATTTTTCAATGCTCATATCATACCATCTTAATCTAACACTTTTCGTCTTTTCTATAGTTAGAATGGGCTCAACTTTCAGACTTCCCCTTATATACTCATTTCTTATTTTATCCACTTCTGTCACACCACACATGCATTTTAACATTCTCATCTCATTTGCATGCACTCTTCTTTCGTCCTACTTTATCATTTTGATCCATACAATACGACAGGTTTGTAAAATTAAATAAAAAAATTCGAATAACTATTTATATTTATCTTTCACTTCGCGTCTTTTCTATTAATGAGAATTTCGATAGATTGGGCGCAATTTTCAGACTTCAGACTTTAATATCTCCTCCAGTTAAGAGAGATGGAGGTTCTCTCTTAAATGTAAACTAAATAATATTTATGGAAGTAAAATTGACGGTTCTTTCGTAAAGATAAAATAATTTACCATGGTATAAAATCTTACAACTAAAAGCAGTTGTTTGTCAGTGTCTATTTTTTATCTATTGGCAGACGTTACGAGCGAGTTATATCATACGTGTGGGCTTCAAAGGATCTATGTCGAACATTTGCAATAGCGATTAACCTGTATTATCTAATGTCACGCGGACATATCCGGGTTGGCAGCGTTATAAATATTCTCTTCGGAACTACCCCGCATTACTCTCATATAGTGAGCTTTTCTCTTGCATAGTGTCATGTCATAGTGGTATCCGGCTGAATAGAATAGTACCAACCCCATTTTTTTACCAAGGTGTCGTAAAAGGCGACTAAGGTAAAGTCACTTGTGGTATCTGGCTGACTAGAATAGACCACCCTCATTTCTTACCGAGGTGTCGTAAAAGGCGACTAATGTAAATTGTCTTGTGGTATCCGGCTGAGTAGAATAGACCACACCCATTTCTTACCAAGGTGTCGCAAAAGACGAGTAGGGTAACTTGACGTGATGCAAGCCACCGTTTGTATAATACCTAGTAAAATTATGTAACAACATGTTTATAACATGTTGTGCCTTACATTTACTTATTCCTAAGTACGGTACTTAGGAATAAGTAAATGTTAAAATACACATTATTTTTGACAAAAACACCGGTACAACTCATAATTCAGTATAAACAAACTAAGGCATTTGGTGCATTTTCCTTAGCGATAAAACTTTACACCCATTTAACTTCAACTTACCTTAATCGCCTTTTATGACACCTCGGTAAGAAATGAGGGTGGTCTATTCTACTCAGCCGGATCCCACACGGCGGGGTTATCCAGATACTAATATTGTTATAATGTAATATATATCATTATTATGTCCAAGAGAACGCCTTGTCGCATGTAATATGAAATATTGATTAATGTGTAAGTAATAAATCAAGCACTAAGTGTGTAATTGATGGTTGGCGTTGTTCATCAAACGTGATTAACTCATTCCCTAACGTAACATGTTGACTAATGATATAATTTTTACAACAAGAAACTCTTTAAAGGTTAATTATATTGAATTTGTCACTCTAAAGTTCCTTCGGACGCTTAGTTGATATAATCTTTTGCACAACTGATTTGAATCGTGTTAATAATGATTACAACCAATCTATACTAATATATAAAGCTGAAGAGTTTGTTTGTTTGATTGTTTGAAGGCGCTAATCGGTGGAACACTAAATCCAAATCGATCCAGTAGGACCGATTTGAAAAGTACTTTAGTGTATGTGGTAAAGTACAATATTTATTTATTGCGATATGGTACACAAACATGACACAGTCGCGGAAGCGCCCGTGCGTTTTCCCCGCGCCATAGAAAGATAGGAGAATACTTGCTCTCCTATCCGCTCCGGCGGTCTACTCTCCTTCCGTCTCAAAAATTGTCGAACAGATCATGTGTCCTGACAGGAGTTTAAATTGTTTTTACTCATTACACAAAGTGCACTAAACAAGTTTTCATTTCAAATATGTTGGTTGGAACTGTTTATGTTATGAAAATATCTAAGAAAATATCTATGTCATTTGCCAAATATTTAAAACTATTATCTTTAATATTTAAATGAGTTAATCTTTCATGTATATAGATATTTTCAGAATCTCGGAAACGGCTCCAACGATTTTCTTGAAATTCAGCATGTAGAGAGTTTTGGGGGAGAAAAATGGATCTGGCTAGGTTTTATTAAAAAAAAAATATTTTATCCCTGTTTTTGGGCATAAAAAACAACAGTTTATTTTTAATTTATTGAATATATACAACACAATTATCGCCGTGAAATATCAAGTCACCGTAGCTTATTCGGGAAACGGGTGGTCGCGCGAAATTAAAATACCTAGGATCGAGCACCCCTACCCTTTTTTTTTAATTTATTTTATTGAAGTACGTTTTTTTTAATTTGTAAAAATTACCGAGCAAGGCTCACTCAACCTGGTACTATGAATTGAAATGTAGAGGATATTAGAACCAGGTTAGAGATCGGATCTGGAAGCAGAACGTGTGATATTTTTAGCACACGCGACACCCGGGCGGGCTTGTGTTATATAATTATAACAGATCAAACGGTTGATAGAGGAGAAAGGTGCCTTCACGGTCAGAGTGGAAATCATGTGTGAAATAACAGTTTTATTATCTGTATAAGACATCTGCATATTGCAATTATCTTAGTTTACTTATCGTCAGATTTGCGGATAATTCGTGAGAATAACTTTACTCGCTTCGTTTTGTTTTGTTGTGCGGATTATTTCATAATAATTAAGTTATATGGCCTGAGAGTTTTCTTTTCAAGCGGTTTATATAGTATTAAAGTTGTGATAGAATTATTTTGTTATAATCCGCGTTTGTTAAGTTTGCCGTGTGGTATCCGGCTAAATAGAATAGTACCACCCTCATTTCTTACCGAGGTGTCGTAAAAGGCGACTAAAGTAAGTTGCCCCATCGTGTGGCATCCGGTTTAGTAGAATAGACCACCCTCTTTCTTACCGAGGTGTCGTAAAATACGACTAAGGTAAGTTGACGTAAGGTAGGCGGCCGGTCGAAAAAACGCAGCCAAATCATGTGACAGCATGTTTATAACATATTGTGCCGACCCCACTTAGAGTGGGATAAGGGCAGAAAGATGATGATGATAAAATTATTTAGTTATAATCCGCGTTTGTTAAGTAAATCTATGTAATTCTAAGTGTAGGAAGCATAAAACGTTCACCTCATATTTAATGCAGGATTAGTTACCGAACCTACAAACATTTTAATATAGTGTAAGAAATATGCTTACCTACACACAAAGCATATTACACAATTGAAAAATAACTTCAATGATAATAATGCTTGTATATGAAAATCCTTTCAGCTTCATACAGGACTACGGTTAAATAATGTAAATTTACAGTGTTAAAAAGATTGACCGCCGAGTTTCTTTCCGATTCTTCGCGGTAATAGCAACATTCCCAACCAGTTGTGGCTTCATTAAATCTAATGACGATACAAAAGCTGCTAATAAAAGGCTTACTTCAATAATGATTATTTTGATTTGATTAGTATCACACCGTCAATAACAACACACTACACAAGCACTACACACATTGACTACGACAATTTCTACGATCGTTTCGCACCGTAACCGAAGCATCATTAGGAGATAGGCTGCACGACAAAATCGCAAAGCGCTTTGCGATACATCGTCAGGAGATAGAATCCGCGAAAAAATCGCAAAGCTCTTTGCGATTTTGACGAGGAGTCAATCATTACAAACGGTCACCTGCATGATATCAACTAATCCTAGTCGTCTTTTGATACCTTGGTTAGAAATGAGGGTGGTCTATTCTACTCAGCCGGAAACCATACGGCATTTAATTCAAATTCAAATTCAAAATATTCTTTATTCAAATAAACTTGTAAACAAGTGCTTTTGAATCGTCAACTCTACTGCTGGTTCGGAAAGCTGTTTCTACCGAGAAGAGCCAGCAAGAAACTCGGTGGTTGCTCTTTTAAAAATATAATTCTTAATACTATTTACATTATGTCGTTACTGTCTTGTACAGGTTCAAAGGGAGCTATATCCACACATTCTTATCTTCCAAATAATCTTTAAGAGTATAGTAGGCTTTCTGTATCAGCCTCTTTTTAACAGTGTTTTTAAACTGCTGTAATGGCAAAGCTGAAATTGATTGCGGAATTTTATTATAGAATATTCAATTCAATTATCTAATAAAAATAAAAATAACCTAGTATGAATCTAGGACACTTGCTTTTATAAGCATCTAATGGGGTAATATAAGGTTTCATCGAAAACGATAAAGTGCTATCAAGGCTCTGGCAAATCAAATGTTAAATACATTAATCTGCTTATACCAATACAAAATCGATAATTGAATTTCATTGGGATTAAGTGCGTGTTTTTTTATACCTTTATACTGTGATATGACAAGAATGCGTGGATACTACCCATCGATCTAATGCAAGATAGCAATGATAAAATGTAACTTTTTATAAGAATTATATTTTGAAAAGAGCTACCGGCGAGTTTTTGTTGACTCTTGGTAGGAGCGTTTTTCCGAATCAGGAGCCAACGATTCCAAAGCACTTTACAAGTTAACTTGAATAAATAATATTTTCATTTGAATCTATAACTGACCCGTTGGCGTAGTATAGAATTGTGTATACTAAGTGAGATCGGCACAACATTTTATAAACATGCTGTAACATGATTTGGCGGCCATTTTACCGGCCGTCTGCCTGACGTCGATTCACCTTAGTCGTATTTTACGACACCTCGGTAAGAAAAGAGGGTGGTACTATTCTATTCAGCCGGATACCACACGGCTATATAGTGTAATAATTTCGCCGAGGCGGGAGTTCCTGATTTTTATGCAATTCTCAGAGCCCGAGTTGCACCTTTCTGGGATCGACTAAGATCTTCATCAAACTGCATTTTACAAAGAGTAAACGATGGGATGCCGAGTGTGAATTTAAAATATTGGCTATCTGTTTCATCGTAGTAACAACAGGAAATGATTGTTATTTTATTCCCTTGTGTAAGAATTTAATTTTCTTGTATGGGTTATAATGCCTTTAAATAAAAATTATTATTATTATTAATCATTTATTTTTCTTAAACCCAACTTTTTACATTTTCAAATATTTCTAATTAAAAAAGTAATTTAAAAAAAACATTTAAAAATATAAAAAATTGTCGTCCGCCGGGAACGGGGAAATATCCCGAGTTGCCGGTGGTCAGGGATCCAGAGTGAGGAACTTCCTCACAATGCGCGCCGTTTCGAGCAATACTGCCTTCTGCATCCGACACTTGATCCAACTGTTCAGCGAAAGCCTCTGAAGATGTTGGTCGAGGCTCTTCGCAATCAGACCGTTAACCGACACAACAATAGGAACAATTATTGTTGAGTCAACATTCCACATGGCGGTTATCTCATAAGAAAGGTCTAAATATTTAGTTAATTTTTCTTTTTCAGCTTTTATGAGATTATCGTTATTATTATTATTATTATTAATTCTATCAATATTTTTGTGACGTGACATTTAAAAGCTTCTGTATCTATTTTATTCTTGCCAACAATACGTCATAAGAAACGCCGGGCAACAAACGAGAGCACTAACCTCGTAGGTATGTAATGACATAATGCGCGTACTCATTCCCAATACGCTACTGGCTACAAATCATCAATTACTGTATTTAACTTGGTGACAGCGACCACGGCTACCGGTTTATTTAATACCACTTTAACATAAGCGGTTAAACCGGGTGGTATCCGGCTGAATAGAACAGACCACCGACATTTATTACCGAGGTGTCGTGAATGCGGCTATGTTAAGTGAACCTACCGTATGGTATCCGGTTGAGAAGAATAGACTACCCTCTTTCTTACCGAGGGGTCATGAATGCGACTAAGGTAATTTGACCCGTGGTGTGGTATCCCATTGAGTAGAATAGTCCATCCTCATTTCTTACCGAGGTGTCGTGAATGCGACTATGGTAAGTGATCTTACCGTGTGGTATCCGATTGAGTAGAATAGACCACCATCTTACTTACCGAGGTGTCTTAAAGGCAACTAAGATAACTTGACCTGCGCTGTGGTATCCGGTTGAGTAGAATACACCACCCTCTTTCTTACCGAGGTATCGTAAAATACGACTGAGGTAAGTTGATGTCAGGCAGGCAGGTCTTAAGATAGGTACATAAACAAATCATGTGACAACATGATTATAACATGTTGTGCCGACCCCAATTAGAGTGGGATAAGGGCAGGAAAAAGAAGAAGAAGAAGAAGATATATTTTCTCTAATAACGAATTCATCATCCTCCTGCCCTTATCCCACTCTAAGTGGGGTGGGCAACTAAGGTAAGTTGACCCGCGGTGTGGTATCCGGTTGAGTAGAATACACCACCCTCTTTCTTACCGAGGTATCGATACGAAACGATCGGTACGAAATGAGGGTGACACTATTCCATTCAGCCGGATACAACACGGCGTTTGAAATAGAAGTCTTAAGTTACATTATAAATATGTCAAGTTGAACAAATAGAGCATAGAAAACTAAGAACAGTTATAACAGGTGCAACTTAACACGTGCGTACGTGAACTGCAGATGAAAGATGATATAACAGAATTCCGACGCTCATGAAATACATGTTACCACAGATAATTTGTTAAAAGAACATTCTGTAAATTCAAATTTGATATAGGGTAAGCTAACCTATTCTTGACACCTATCCAATTAATTGACACCCTAGCAATTTTCTTCCAAAAATAAGAAAATACCAACACTAAATAGTTCCATTTGTACCAATTTTATTAGATAATATCATAATTTCTTACTTTCATCATTAAGTTGCAATGAAAATAATATGGCGACTAAACAGCTGAATGAGAAAGTGCACATAATTAATTAAGTAATAATTTATCGTTTTCTTAAAAATTAAATAAGGTACCCATCTGCGTGCTTTACTTAGTTTTCATCAGTATTTTTGAATACAGATGAAAACTGAAGGTTGTCAATAAACTGGAATTTGAATTGTCGATAATAGGGAATTCTGTGTCAATATTTGGGTAAACCATTGCAATTCGATAAATATCATAATTTCAATAACAAATAATATCCTACTTAAAATTTGATTTTATTGGCAACATCTTAAAATAGTTGTCTATGTTTACCAAAATTTATTAATAAAATATTAATAAAAATTGATTGAATAATTAATAAAATATTTTAAAAATAAATCGTTGAAAACGTGTCTACTTAGCATCTGCCTTGAGCCCACGACATTGAAGTGATTCAATTTATATTTAAAAGGTCGATTCTATTTTCAAATTTTTATTTAATTTTATATAAAGTAATTTAATTTTATATAAAGTACAGATTAAACAACGAAATATTTAATACTTATTTTTCTTTCCTTTTGAAATAATGATGCGTAAGAAACGTTATTAATTGCTTAGAACTTGATGTTTTTACTAATTTTATCGTAAAAAATATGTATTGTTTATCTAACAATTGCTACTGGTCTATGATTCTTAAGACTTTTATATGGGATAATGCTCTATACCTTATACAATGAGTTTTGTATAGAGCATAGGCAATAGGGAGTTAATTTTTTTTATCCCATTTGTTTATAATATATAAAAAAATAACAGAGCAATGTTCGATCACACAGGTACATGTAGAATCATCATCTTGCCCTTATCCCACTCTAAGTGGGGTCGGCACAACATGTTATAAACATGTTGTCAAATGATTTGGCTACGTATTCTACGACCGGCCGCCTACCTGACGTCAACTTATCTTAGTCGTATTTTACGACACCTCGATAAGAAAGAGGGTCTATTCTACTCAAACGGATACCACACGGCGGGTCGACTTACTTTAGTCGCCTTTTACGACACCTCGGTAAGACATGAGGGTGGTCTATTCTACTCAGCCGGATACCACAGGGCGGTTCGACTTACCTTAGTCGCCTTTTACGACACCTCGGTAAGAAAAGAAGGTGGTACTATTCTATTCAACCGGATACTACACGGCGGTCAGGTACATGTAGAATATTGATTGTATATAACTCTCACATTGTCATTATTGTCTATTTAAATTAAAGTCGTATAATTATTAGGTCTCGATGCTTGTTGCGTGATGTTGCGCGTCACGGCCACCGGACGCGCGGCACTTTCACGTTATCCATAAACAATAATCGAATTTCACCTACATTTTCAGTATTCTAATTGCTAATAACTGAGATTCCGTTCTAATAAGTCGCAAACATTCTATCTATGAACGTTAAACTATATGAAAGACTCAATTTTAAATCAAAATTTACTTAATTTTAATGTTCTCTAAATATTTCAAAGCAATTTACTTTAAAAGCTGTTGTAGCAGAAAGGTGGGACCGTATGCGTCTTTCCAAAGACATTTGTTCATGAGTTCAAACCCCGGGAAGGCACCAATGAATTATTCTGTTAAAACTTACCTGATTGATATTTGCAATATATTACACTTTTTTCGATGAAGGAAATCATCTTGAGCAAACCCGCACATCACTGGAGAATTCTCGCCGAAAATATAGGCGTCCAAAAAGCGTCCCATATGACCCTGACGATCAAACAATCGTTGTTTGATCGTCAGGATCGTAAACACAGAATCACGTAATACTAACACACATAGCGTCTTCGCCTGCGAAAATCATCAGCCCGTCGCCCTAAGCCGTGGATCGGCCTCACAGGATGACGTTCCCCGACGCAAGCAGAGCTTCTGCGCTCTACTTGCGTCGGAGAACTCTGCATTTCCGAAACTCGGCGATGCTCCTGCGCTCGCCCGTCTCGCCTGGTGACGCTGTAAAATCCGTTACGGCCAATAGTCAAAATGAAAGAAAAAAGAAAATTCTGACTATACTTGTGCCATGTTATATTCGTTTGCCGGACAAATACGGGCCACGGTAAAATTACCAGAGGTTTCATCTCCATAAAAAAATTGTAAAACCAATGTTGATATAACGTCTTCCGTTTCTTTTTCACTTTGCTATTTTAATATAGCAGTTAAGACTAAAACACAGGATACGTTATAGTAAACTTGGTCGTTAAATAAAACCGTAAGTCTATTTTAGTTGCAATCTGCCATTTTTCTTAACATAATCTTAACGTTTTAAACATAGTGGATGGTCTAAGAAAACATTGCTAGATGTTACATTAACTACTTATGCGATATGTTTAAATGAACGCCAAATTCATGATATTTAATATTGTTGCATGGGTGGAAAAGAAATGAACAAATCTTTCTGCCCCGATAGAGTTGATCAGTAACAATTAAAACTGCATATTTTTAAATGATATCTTAACCTATCTTATGCCTACATATGCAGGATTAGTTACAATATTTTCCATTACAAAAAAGTGCATGATCCCCATATCCTCGGTTGCTAGAAATATGCAGGTGTCCACGCGATGTTTTCCTCCACCGAAAAGAGTGTGAAATTGCAAACATCAATTAGACACATGTTTTAACAGAAACGACGTGACCCAATGAAAAGACTCACACGGTATCACTGCTAGGCTATTACAGCTTATGGTGGCAAACTAACTAGTATATAAATTAAGCCTTGAGGATCAAATGTTTAGTTACTTAAGTCCCTAACAAGTATTCACAGAATTATAATCCTTACGGAGAAAGCCGAGTTTGAATCTACGTTCACTATTCACTCTAGTGAATCACCCCCGTATAGTGAAAACCTGTACTCTTATTGAGTATGTCTCCCTCCTAGTAGTGGGTTTGCCACTGTCTACCCTAACTGGACCTCATCTTCGTAATCCTCAATGCTGAAGGTCGTGGTCTATACGTAGTACTTTCACTTAGACTATGTTCGGCCATTTATTACTCTACTGCGGTATAAATGGCATCTTTGATACTGGATATATAGCTAATTTTGACCGTCCAATGCATCTCCTTAGCTTATTTTCTTCTACCTCGTTGCCCGTGAAAAGAAACTTATCTACGCTCTCCGTGGGTGACATTTTTTTATATTATTGATGTTTTCTTCTATATGTTATTTATATATGTAATTTGGAAATAAATGGAGGAGTGAATAATTATATCAATAATCTTTAAAACAGTAAACATTTGACGTGACGTAAAGTAAATACAGAGAGTTTTAGATTTCTTTTGTTGAAGACGTTATTGCTTATATCACAAATATGGGCTAATGATGATTGCAGAATACTGTTTACACTATGATACAAATGGATTTGTTGCACAACCAGTTGACTATGCGGTGCGTGATGTGTCACACCATTTTTATACTTATCTTCTTATGTAACCTCTAAGTTAATTGTTAAAACATCTATACTTTTAACAATTTCTTGTAAATAACTTTCTTCATGCAAGCATCGTTAGTCGCTTATTAATTTAACAATTTATTTACTACTGTTTCATTTATTGTAACTATGAAAAGTATATTATGTGTGTATGTGACACAATTTAAGCATAGTCTAGATTTCAAACACATCTCTTAAAGTTTATATGTATTTAACGATAAATTGTATGTCAAATACGTGCCCTGTTGCCGGGGCTAGAGAATACGGCATCGGCCGTTCCCCTGCCTGTGGTAAGAGTCCACTAATGGGGAAAACCGACTGGTGGCGGTATAACCATCCTACAATGGCGTAACTTAAATCAAGGCCGGTGACGGGCAGCAGCGCCACCGATACAAGAAGTTACGCAACTGCGGTCGCCAACCCGCATGCCCAGCGTGGCGACTATGGGCATTTACCTCCAATAATGAGCCACAACAAAAGCCAAAGGCCCCCAGTTCCCGGTCACCCTGCTATTCCTAGCAAAGGCGGCGGCTACGGTTACGGCAGGGCAGGGGGTGCGAAGAATCCCCGGGCGACGGCAGGCCGCCAAACCCAACTGACCCTGGCTACGTATAACGGACGCACGATTCGCAATGACGATAGGCTCGCACAGCTAGAAGAGGAACTGACGCGAATAAAATGGCACATTCTAGGGCTATGTGAAGTCCGAAGAGAGGGGGAGGACACCATAACCTTGGAATCGGGCCATCTTTTATACTATCGCGAAGGTCATCAGCTGTCACAAGGTGGAGTCGGGTTTTTGGTCCATAAAAGCCTTCGTAACAACGTTTTAGAAATCACTAGTGTGTCTCCGAGGGTTGCGTATCTTGTGCTGAAAATATCTGCACGGTATACCCTTAAGGTGGTATTAGCATACGCGCCCACGGAGTCATACCCGGATTCGGAAGTGGAAACTCTATATGAGGATATAACGAAAGCCTTACGCCATACCTCTAGAGCCCACTTCAACGTTGTTATGGGGGACTTTAACGCTAAAGTGGGAGTACAAAATTGTGGTAAATCGGTTTTAGGACCTTATGGTTTGGGTCGAAGGAACGAGAGGGGGCAAATGCTTGTCGACTTTCTCGAGAAGGAGGGGTTGTTTTTAATGAATTCCTTTTTCAAGAAACAGCCTCAAAGAAGGTGGACATGGCGAAGCCCCGGCGGGCGGACGAAAAATGAGATTGATTTTATTATTACGGACAAGAAGCGTATATTCAGGGATGTCTCGGTGCTCAGTACATTTGCAACTGGTAGCGACCATAGGTTGGTACGAGGCACTCTGAACATTTATCTAAAGCTGGAACGTGTCCGTTTAATGAAATCAACAGTCCGCCCGAATGTTCTCCAAACCGTAATTGGATCTGAAACATTCCAGACACAACTAAAAAACCAATTCGCTACTCTGGAAACCACGGAAGACGTAGACCAAAAACTCGATCGGGTAGTAGAAGTCCTTCGAAATGAGGGCACAAAAATTTGCGAAAGGCAACGTAAGGGCATGAAGTCGAAGCTTTCGGGAGATACTCTCCTATTAATGGAAGAGCGACGCAACCCTATGCTAACTTCGTCAGAAGTAGAGGCTTTGAACAAACGAATTACAAAGATGGTAAGACGCGACCTCCGATCAGCTAATACGCTCTTGATCCAAAAATCGATTGAGCAAAATCGGGGTCCAAAAGTGTTTATCAAGCCTCTTGGAAAAAGTCAACTGACGAAGTTAACCACATTAAAGGGAAAAGTCGTTACTTCCAAACCGGAAATCATCTCGGAAGTGGAAAGCTTCTACGCCGAATTGTACGCATCGCATGCTCCTCATCTACCACTGCACACAGAGGACAATAGGGCTACCCTGACCCGCCACTATACGGAAGAACTGCCTGATATTAGTCTAGACGAAATCGTTTTAGCCCTTGGACAGCTTAAGAATGGAAAAGCCGCGGGTGAGGATGGTATTACAACAGAGCTGTTAAAAGCTGGTGGAAACCCATTGGTAACAGAACTACAAGAGTTGTTTAATACCGTTCTCTTTGCCGGGAGAACTCCAAAGGCATGGCACAGAAGTATAGTCATACTGTTCCACAAAAAAGGAGATAAAACACTCCTAAAGAACTATAGACCAATATCTCTTCTGAGCCATGTCTATAAGCTGTTTTCAAGGGTTATCACGAACCGCCTCGCGCGAAGACTCGACGAGTTCCAGCCCCCCGAACAGGCCGGGTTTCGAAGCGGGTACAGCACGATAGATCATATCCACACCGTGCGGCAAATTGTACAAAAAACTAAAGAGTACAATCGACCACTATGCCTAGCGTTTGTGGATTATGAAAAAGCGTTTGACTCGGTCGAAACTTGGGCTGTTCTGGAGTCCTTACAGAGATGCCAAGTCGATTGGCGATATATTGAGGTGCTGAGATGTCTGTACGAAAACGCAACAATGGCAGTCCGAGTCCAAAACCAGCAGACAAGGCATATCCATCTGCAGCGAGGCGTAAGACAAGGGGACGTCATTTCCCCAAAATTGTTTTCTAACGCACTAGAGGATATGTTTAAGACGCTGAACTGGACTGGACTTGGCATAAACATCAATGGCGAGTACATCTCTCATCTCAGATTCGCGGATGATATCGTCTTAATGGCTGAATCCATTGAGGATTTGCAATGGATGCTGCATGGACTGGCTGATTCTTCTCAACGGATCGGTCTACGGATGAACTTGGGCAAAACCAAAATCATGTTCAACGAGCACGTTGCTCCAGGACCGATTTCCGTAGATGGAGTCACTCTCGAAATCGTTGATAGGTACATTTACCTAGGGCAGACGCTCGAACTAGGTAAAAACAATTTTGAGTGTGAGATTATGAGAAGAATACAGCTAGGCTGGGCAGCATTCGGCAAGCTACGTCGAGTCTTCTCGTCACCCATCCCACAGAGTCTAAAGACTAAATTATTCAACCAGTGTGTCCTACCTGTCATGACTTACGGTGCCGAAACGTGGACACTAACAGTTAAGGCGGTCCACAAGCTGAAAGTCGCTCAGCGGGCTATGGAAAGAGCTATGCTCGGGGTTTCTCTGAGGGATCGTATTCGCAACGAAGTAATCCGTCAGAGAACTAAGGTCACCGACATAGCTCAGCGCATAAGCAAGCTGAAGTGGCAATGGGCCGGCCATATCTGTCGCAGAACCGATGACCGTTGGGGTAAACGTGTTCTGGAGTGGAGACCGCGAATCGGTAAACGTAGTGTAGGACATCCTGAGACTCGATGGAGTGACGATATACGTAGGACGGCGGGCAGTGGATGGAGGCAGAAAGCCCAGGATCGGACCAAGTGGCGTATAATTGGGGAGGCCTATGTCCAGCAGTGGACGAGAGTGGGCTGATAATGATGATGTCAAATACGTGACATTTCCATTTTTAGAAGTTGGGTTTTGTGTCTTTTACAAAGTAGAAATCTTTGGTAAATCTTATATATAAAATTCTCCTGTCACAATGTTAGTTACCATACGTAACGGATTCACCCATTTTTATGAAATTTTTTATGTATTTTCAATAGCTTTGAGAATGGGCTATACTATCTACATATACTAATATTTCTACTATCTATATATACTAATATTTTTCATATCAAGTGATAAGGGGATTAAGCTTTGTTAAAAAAATTAAAGAATTGTAGTAAATTTCATCAATATTGGTTTAGCGGATTTAGCCGCTACAGAGTTACAGACAGACAGACTTTCACATTTATAATATTAGTATAAAAATTCAATTTAAAATATTCTTTATTCAAGGAAACTTGTAAACAAGTGCTTTTGAATCGTCAACTCTACATATAATTAATATTGTAATAAACAAAGTCAGAGAAAACATAAAATGTCGTAATGGTCTGTTGTGTCGCAATAAGCAAAAGTTAATTAGTTTTTGTCATTACAATTCAGTTATGCTTAATTGAAATAATAGAATCGATCGTAACATTTGCCGTTCTTTTAGCAACACTTTTACTAGTTACCTCGGTCACGCTTTCAATGAACAACGCAAAATAGATCTTTTCAATGTTTGTAAGCCGGGAAAGTTCTCTCGTTGCTATTCAATCGCCTAGAAGCTATTCAATCACGTCGTCTTTACTTACATTTTCACTTACTTCTAGTTTCCTTTATTATTTGTAAGCAGATAGTCACGTTATTGACCTGTTTTTAGACCTTGACTAAACTTGACTTGTAAATTGAACTCTTTTTTTCAATATAAACTCACGAATTTTTACTATTTAGCGAATTCTACCAAAAAGAAGTTTGTTTAATCGTGTCGCTTCCAATGTTTTTTTTATTTTGTTTCAGTTTCAAATTATTTTTCAAAAATGTTGCGTATTTTATTTATTTGAGGACTCTCTGTTACTCTCTATTAGATATTTTGGCATGCATTCATGCTCTATCTATACTCTTTCTAATATTTTATAATGACGATATTTTTCCTTTACACTTATTCAATAAATAAGAAGCGATTTTTACAAAAGTCAACCCATTTATTCTTTCTCAACAACATAACACATATTGATAGCGACAATGTTTTTTTTATATTATTGGCCCAACTATTTGAAGTAGATTTTATTTAAAACATGTTGTAACAATTTATTTTGTATATAACCCGTAATTCAACTCGCAGGCTATTCAAGGGAATTTTTATTGGACTAAAAACTGATTAGTGTTTATGACGATGTAAGTCATTCTCACAGGATTCTCTCGTTTTTTATATTATAATTTCTTTTAATTCTTAACTGTCCTTTGAAATACGTAATCTTGCGACTATAAAATTTTATATAGACATTTTTGTTTGCATCTTTGCCAAATCGTTATTGAAAATATATTAATTTATCCTATCATTATAATTAAAGTTAAGAAGAAGCTTATTAATATTCTAAACTACTCCTATATGTATAAATATTAATATATAATCGCATTCTCAATATTAAAAAATAGCGCAATAGTAATTAGTAGTTTTGCTATTGTGTAACATGTAATTTATAACTTTTTCAGTTTTAAGAAACAAATTATTTTCAGAAAGATCTGCAGCTAAATTTAATCATATGACATAATCGCTTTTAATTAATCCAATTGCATAACACTTGTAAATATATCATATTTTCTTTGAACACAAGAGTTCCGATTGTCGTTCTACATGGAGGCATCGTGTAGTTGAATATGTATTATTAAGGTTGCTGCTTCGGAAACAGTTAGCCGTGCGTTCCTTAACGACCCATTCATGACTTCTCTACCATACATGCGCACTTAAAGGCCTTCTACACGGTTGGGTCGGAACCGCCAACTATCGTGTCCTTTTGGTCCGGTCAACCGATTGTAGTATTAGTTCTACACGGTCTTTATTTGATCCAGTCAGTTCTCCGGCATTAAAAGCGTAAAGACGTACCAATAGAGTTCCTTTTAATGCAACAAAAGGTCGATTTGGTAATAACTTTTTATGCTTGAGTAATGAAGAAAAACAAAAAAAATAAATGGATGAAACAATTGTTCAAAGAGAGAATTCTTTGAACGATTAAGTATTAGTTAAAATATTAAGTATTTTAAGGATTCTTGATTCTTAAGACCTTCTTTAAGAAGAAGTAACAACCACTCGTTCGCGGCATTGGTTTTGCACATCCATTGCAACTTTCGGCAATGTGCGTCTGCTTTGACTAACAAGTGCATACTGAAGCGTTCTCGGCAGCCGACAGTGTTTCAGACGAGCTGGACTGACTGTGCACTGTGACTTGCACTCCCGACCAAGGTCATTGGCATCAACCAAATATCGGTCAGGTCAACCAATTTCTACCCTATTCATTTTATACAAATCCTACTAAGGACATTATAGTCTGGCGGTTGATCCGTGTAGAAGGCTTTTTAATGACCGCTGATTTCTATATATCATGTACCATGGATCTTCCATTAATGTTATACAATAGTATATATGTATGTATACAAAAGTTATGATCATTAAAGTTTTCTAATTTGAATTCGGCAATTTCGTTTTCGCTGACATTTATTATTGTTTTGAGAATAGAAAGTACTAGCTTTAGGTCACGAGAAACAGTCTCTTTCTTTCGTTTACATATTCCGGGCAACGTTTCAAGCGGCTGTCTGGTACGTGATCGAAACCAGGCCAAAATCTATACCGAGATTTCTGAGATCTCTTGGCAACGTACTCGCATCTCAAGTAAAAGTTAACGCTTGAAGTAGCATATTCGAAATCAGGACATTACTACAATATGCTTGCAAAATTTAGAGTCCATTCCATGTGATCTAATATTGACGACATCCCGTCTGATCTTCTTCCTCTTTTTTCAACTGATGGACGTCTTCTAATGAATATAGTTCTTTTCACATCACACGATATTATGTCTCATGAATTCAGTGTAATGAGCATCTATGAGATTACTATAAAAACTTATGTGGTATTTTTAAATCAACATTGCATGTATGGGCATCATGCATTGTCATATCTATGTATCATAATTTCCGTGCATCCATGCACTTTCCTTTTCTTTCTTTCTTTCTGGGCTATGTTAAACCCGTTAATCCATATTAACGCATGGCTAGGTCTAAGCTGTAAACATTCTCTCCAAAGAAACTCCTCTTGGATAGCCAGGCCTTCGCCCAAACGGAATAAAATCAGGTCAATTGAAATAATAATACATACAATAAAAATCAAATAGATCGCTACATAACCTCGTAATAAATCTATGAACCTAATGTAAATACGATTTATTTGTTGATTTTTGAAGATACATTTGATGATTTATATGAAAAGATATATAAAATAATTTAATACTTGTCTAAACACAAGTTCAAGTAATAAAGATTGTATACACGATGGCAACCTTGAATTTGAATTGCAACAAACTACGCAATAAACTATTATGACTACTAATGTAACTATAATGCGTACTTATTATAAACGCGAGTCTGTCTGTCTATTAAGCTTTTGCGGTTTAACCGTTGAAGCAATAGTGATGAATTTGTCGGAGGTATTAATGTAAAATCGAGATACCATTGCTACTAGAAAACCCCTTTTTTGTCCGTGAAAAGATTTTAAGTGCGTGTGTGCGGGTGCACGCGGGCACGTGTAAAAACCTGCAATTATCGTAAACTATGGACAATCAAAAATCAACGGTTTGCGCTTCGAAAGTATCGGCATAAATGAAAATTTGAATACGGTGTGAATTTTTGATATTTTAGAATGGTTAGGGAATAATTTTGCATGTATTGCTTTAATTATCAGTAAAAGTACTATCATTTATGTCGTAAAATACAATATTCATTTATTCAGCTATCGTACACAAATATGACAATTTATATTACATAAAAATTTAATATTTTATTATTACAATTATTTTACATTGAAAAGTTTATATCTCAGAAAAATCAACTTCTACAGCAGGGATACATACATTTTCGCGCGGTAAAAAGAGAGGGTGTACTACCTATGCTCTCCGCCTTATGAATTTTCATTGAGAGTCAATGACATTTCTGTTAAATTTTCAGTGAACACCGACATCTAGTGACCGCTGTTACAGCGTCATACAAATTGGCGTCACGCTAACGTGATTGAGTAGGTTTAATACACTCGCACTAAGCACACAGGTCACGTGTCCTGACTCGAGTTGAACATTTTTTACCCATCACAAAAAGTGCACAATAAAGAAATTTTACACTTCAAAATTATTGAATCTTCTATCACTAAACTAAGTTCTCCAAACATTATAGCTGGATATAATTGTGGAAAGTGTGACGTACCATCGAATGCCGTTGCAAGTTACCTATTCGGCATCGTTAGACGATGGTGAAATAAAGTGTAGACGGCAAGTCGCCTATTGTTTCTTTTCCGACATGAAATTAGCAGAGCGCGACGTGAGGTCACAGTCTTAACTACCTATGAGTCAGCGTAGGCTATTTTGCCATCGCGGTTAAAGTTTTTAGGGTGAACGCTACGTTAAGCTAACGCCCGCGACGCCATGTTTTTGATTTGGAATTTACATTATCGCCCTGTCCGAAGAATAAAGTTACATGTGTTATGTAATAATAAAGACGTGAGGTATCCGGCTGAGTAGAATAGACCACCCTTATTTCTTACAGAGGTGTCGTAAAAGGCGACTAAGTTAAGTCGTCCCACCCTGTGGTATCAGGCTGAGTATAATAGACCAACCTCATTTTCAGCTGAGGTGTCGTAAAATACGACTAAGGTAAAAAAAATACGTAGCCAAATTATGTTATAACATTTTGTGCCGACCCCACTTACGGACTATTAAAGAAAGCTAGTGTTTTCTTGCTCTTCTAACAACATCTCTTTAACACTCACGAGTTTTGTAGGTGCTGTGGTAAGTTTAATTTCAATTTGCCACAAAACAACTTTTTAGAATTAGGTCACTTTAATACTAAGCGTAAGATATATTTGCGATTCCGAAAAAACAATTCGTACTTCCTTGAAAAAAGATTCATTTTTCGCCAGGAACTACACTCGAGTTAGTGCGGTGATAAAATTATGAGTCATCGATGACCTTTTATTCGCGCTGCCAACGACCTGTTCGCGAATATTTTTTATTTTAAACTGCGATACCTTTTAGCGCTAAGTCTTAGAAATAGTGATACTGGCTTTTACCCGCAACTTCGTTTGCGTTGACTGTTGTCGCACAGTAGGTTGGTAATAGATGCCGCTTTTTAATATCATTCTTTTTCTGTAGAATTAATAGGATTTCTATAGCCTATATTTCACCCCGGTGCATAAGGAATAATTGTGAGAAATTTCATCAGTATTAGTTAGCGGATTCACCGTGAAAGAGTAACAAACATACATCCATACTCAGAAACTAAAGACTGTGTCACACATTCATAAGGTTACAGGCGGGGCGCCGGTGGACGTATCCAATAGCGGAAGCCGCCACCCCTGACCTGTAGTGAGTTTGGCCACAAGTTCGGCGTTTCTCGCCAGTGGAACAATATACCGTACCGAGACCCACTTAAAAAAAATACAAACTCTCGCAAGTCGTGGAGTCGTATCTCCTGATGATGCTTAGGTTACTGGGTGCAAGTATTGTTGATATTGTATTAGTGAATGTGTGCAATGTTCTTTTATTATGGTGGTGGTAGTTGTGATTATAATGTATGCGTTTATACTTTTTGACTGGCCCGTTGGCGCAGTGGGTAGTGATCCTGCCTTCAGCTCCGCGGGACGCGGGTTCGATTCCCGCCGAGGGCCAACATTTTCTATAAAAAGAATTTGGTGGCCTTTGAGCCTGGGTGTATATTTGTATTTAAGTATGTATTTAAAAATATATAAGTATATATTCACCAGTTGTCTGTCACCCATAACACAAGTATTAAGTTACTTACTTTGGGGACGGACGACCGTGTGTGTAGGTGTCCCATATATTTATTTATTTATTTATTTATACGTAATCCGCATGCATCAGGTATAGAAAAAGATAGTACACTCTACTTTTAATATTACATAGATTTTCTTTTATCCCGGATTATAGCAAACCTCCTTAGCAAAACCAAATAAAGGTAAATAACGTCTTTTTAGAGCTAACGGTTGGAAAAAGGTTAGTCGAATAGATTGTCACTTAACATATAACATAGGAATTCTAGAGTGGAGGTTTTCTCACGATGTTATCCTTCACCGAAACGCCCGTGATAAAGTTCAAATTACAATTAGGCAAATAAGTGCCTTTCCGGGGTCTGAACCCGTGACCCCCTAGTTAGAGTCACACGCTCTCACGGCCACGGCATTCGTCTATCATGGCTGTGCATCTCATCATAAACGAAATCAAAAAATCTGTTTAAAACGAATAAATTACTCTCAATGAGTGAATAATACTAAGTATCTGAGTGACCCAGCCTTGCTCGGTAATGTTTTTTTAATAAATTAAAAAAGAAAAAAATTTTGAAAAATTTGAAAAAAAAATTTTTTTTGAAAAATTTTATCTAGGATCGATCCTAGTATTCAGCACGCGAGACCGCCCGCTACCCAATGATTATTTTTTTAAATAAAACCTAGCTAGATCGATTTTTCTCCAAAACATGCTGAAATTCAGGAAAATCGTTGGAGCCGTTTCCGAGATTCAGAAAATATATTTATATACATACAAGATTAACTCATTTAAATCATCATCTTCATCTTCCTGCCCTTATCCCACTCTAAGTGGGGTCGGCACAACATGTTATAAACATGCTGTCACATGATTTGGCTGCGTTTTTAGGACCGATCGCCTGCCTGACGTCAACTTACCTCTGTAGTATTTTACGACACCTCGGTAAGAAATGAGGTTGGTCTATTCTACTCAGCCGGATACCACAAGGCTGGTCGACTTACCTTAGTCGCCTTCTATGACACCTCGGTAAGAAATGAGGGTGGTACTATTCAGCCGGATACCACACGGCGTGATTAACTCATTTTAATATTAAAAATAAATTAGACATCATTAGAATAAAATTAATGAGTTATTATGAGTGTTAGTTATAATATGACTCACGTACGACCTTTTCTGCGTCTAATTTTGCGGTGCCAACGTTCGGTGCGGATATTCTTAATTAAAAGTTAAATGCCGTTGTACTCTCATCTTCGACCTATTAAATTCCCTGTAGTTAACTAGTCTCTGGTTATTGTTTAACTGGTAATCGTCACGCTTTGAATTTTTGTACTACGCTACTCTCTTCTTTAGGTATAGATGTAAAAAAACTTTATTAATAGCAAGAAACGAATACATAAATGGGAATGTGAATTTGCCTTTCTGAACTTGATGTATTGGATTTTTGGGATCGAAGATTTTTAATGAGTGACGGAAATTGGCATAGCACGATGTATTTTTTTAATACATATGTGTTTTTTAAAGATAAGGAGTATATTGAAAGAAACTTATGAACTATTCATTGAAATCTAACCCGTAGTTTTCTATTAAGCTTTCGCAATGACTGTGTATTTTTTTTTGTTTAGTTTTTTAATATAGAATATGCTGCAGTTGATAGTGAACTATGATCATGATCGTGTGATCGTCTTTTATCGAATTGGCGAGTACAGTATATTCTCTACACCAGAGCTTCTTAAACTTTTTTATATAGCGACCCCCTTCAAGCTTAGGAAATTTTAAACGACCCCCTCCTCCATATAATGAAATATATATTAACCGTAGATGTTGATGTAATATCGCACTATTTTACAATGTAAATAACAGTTTTGCATTGCCACTTTTTTCAAAAAATAGTTATAATAAAACTACAATAGTATTTTGTATGATTTTTATTTGTATTTATATTTGTACGTAGTGTGTATACTAATTTTAAAATTTTATTTATAATTGTTGTAAACTAACCAATCATAAATTTAATAAAATCTATTTAATTAAATTTAATGAAAAGGGGTAATGAAGGAACTTAGGAGGAGAAATATCAATAAATCTTTGTTAGAAAAGTTCTTTAAAGGACAGCTGCAGCCATGTAGTTGTATCAATAATCATTGAAAAGTATCAGATCTTTGCGACGCCTTTTGCTTTCAGTAGTCTCGCGACCCCCCTGAGGGTCGCGACCCACAGTTTAAGAAGCCCTGGGCTAAATAGCACGATATATTTTTTTAATACATGTGGTTTTTTTTTAAGATAAGGACTAAGTGAGTGAAAGAAACTTATGAACTATTCATTGAAATCTAACCCGTAGTTTTCTATTATGCTTTCACAATGACACTGTAATTTTTTTTGTTTAGTTTTTTTAATATAGAATATGCCTGCAGTTGATAGTGAACTATGATCATGATCGTGTGATCGTCTTTAATCGAATTGGCGAGTGCAGTATATTCTCTACACGATCGCGCTCGCGCTTTATCGCGCTTAAGCGCCGGATGAAGAGAAATCATTATATATTTATCCACTTAATAGGTTGCATACTGCCATAGATTTACCAATATCAATATCAGCTTTCTATCCATACTCTCACATGTCATAAATCTTGTAGTATTTCCAGACAGATATTTCGGCTCGGCCTTACAAAAATTGATTGATATTTGTTGTAACGTTTATTGTTGCCGTGTCAAGGTAGATTTGTACACCGTTTGGCCGACAATGAAAACAAAGTCCAATTATAGCGCAATTGAGCGTAAACCTTGCTTTAGTGCGTTAAAAAATTACTATGTAAGTTCTGTTAAAAATACTACACGATTACAAACTTTACTGATTTCGCTGTAGTATAGTAACGGCCCGTTACTATCATACTCTATCTTTGTAGAGTAAGATTGGACTTTAGACCGTCACACTGCTATAATACGGATTGGCAGGTTACACATTCTCTAAGGATACGCCGGTTTTATCACGATGTTTTCTTTACAATAAAGAGAGTAACAAAGTTATGACGGACGAATAGTAAATATTCATAACTTTTTTTAAATAAAACTTATGAAACTCATAGCCCGTTAACCATGAGTAAAAATTGCGTGTTATGCTCTATTCTTTTCTTACAGGAGTGTCGTAAGAAAGGTAAGTTGACCCGCAGTGTGGTATCCGGCTGAGTAGAATAGATCTCCCTCTTTCTTACTGAGGTGTCGTAAAAGACGAGTAACGTAAGTTGACGGCAGGCAGGCGGCCGGTCGTAAAATACGTAGCCAAATCATGTGACAACATGTTGTGCTGATCCCACTTAGAGTGAGATAAGGGCAGGGGGAAAAAGTAATCTAAAATAACGAAATAGTTTAAAATTGTAAGTGAACCGATAAAATCACTGTAACTCTCGTAACATTTACGTCGAATTAATATAGATTACACTGTAGTACACTACGCATTTTTTCTGCTGTTAAATTAAGACGCGTTAAGAAGATCCACGTCACACGATATTGTGCCGTTTTTGTCGCGATTTTGTCATCCCATATTATGTATCGTAGATACTTCGGCCGTTAAGAGTTAAGTGTGACGTTTTATAATTTAGAATGAAGCTTCAAGAGTATCATCATTTAATTAATCAGTAGTGACTAACGAGAGCATTTATTTATTTAAGTTGTTTATATCAGTGCGACGAATTTAGAAATAGTGTACGCCAAATACAGAGTGCAGAAGCTGTGCTGGTAGACAGTATCGAGTAACCTTGTAGTAAGATGTTCTCTACAAAACTACGATTAGGACTTTGTGTAGCGGAAGAATGGAGTTTTATTATAAATATTCATCACACAGTGGGGAGCGTGGTTTGAAGTCAAGCGACCTACCCACGAGCTTCCCCTTCAGACCACACCCCATATAAACGGCCACGATCTAATTAACAGGTCATTCTACGTCATAAAGAAAAAATATACGTATTTTAAAATAAGTTAAAAAAGATACTGCAGACGGTAAATTTGGACTTAGGGAGATTTCAATACAGTATTGAACTACAAACATTTTAATGATCCCTCTATAATGAAAGATCTCCAACGGGTCTTAGGAAAAAAATAATACATAACTATGTAGCATCGAAGTATCTTTGAGAGTTCAAAATCTTATAATGTTAGCTCTAGATTCAAGTTAGTTCCCAAATTGTGGTAAAACTTTCTATAAATGCTCTCAAATGTAATAAATTCCTTGCTCGACACGCCTTTGTGCCTTGTGCCACAAAGATAAGGTCGTGCTACACCGGATGACCTACCAAATCCGAATTGAACCTGCGCTGAATGCCAATGATTGACAGCGCTTTGGTATTGTACCAAACAATCGTAGGGTCACCATTTGTAAAAAAACTTTAAGGATAAGCAACTTACAAAAGTTATGTTATAATTATTTTGCTATTTCAAGTTGTTAAGGTTATCTATGTAATACTAAGTGCCGATACAAAAACTGTTCTCTTACCACGTCATCATATTCATGCAGGATTAGTTACCACACGTACCACAAGGCACCCTCACTAACAGCACACTAAACAAGCACTACAGACATCTCTGGCGACCTGAAATACAGGGAATCCTAGTTCAGGCATCAGTCTCCTTCCATAGTAATTCTAATGTACCTAATAACTTATGAATAAGCAACAAAGTAGATATAATCGGTGTTTTAAGTATGATTAAAATAGAAACTTATAATTTTGTTAAGTTAATGCAACCTGTATGGGAGTAAATAAATAAATATGCTATTCTATTCTATTCGATCTCAACGATCGTTTCGATGGTTTTGCGTTTTGTGATTTTGTCGTTGATATCCTGACGATGCTTTGGTTATGGAACGATTTTGTAGAAATTTCGCAAAGTAACGCCTACTTCTATAAATTAGATAGTAAGTAAGTAGCGGCCTGTTACTCTCCCACTGCTGGGAATAGGCCTCTTCTCTCCGTTTTTGGAGAGAAGGATTGGAGCTAAGACCTACCACGCTGCTCCAATGCGGATTGGTAGGTTACACATATCTCCAGAATTCTCTAGAGATATGCAGGTTTCCTCACGATGTTTTCCTTCATCGAAAAGCGTGTGATAAATTGCAATTATCAATAAGACACATAAGTTTTAACAGAAAAACTCATTGGTGTCTGCCCGGGTTTGAACCCCTGACCTTCTCGTAAGAGTCGCACGGTGTAACCGCTGGGCTACCACAGCTTTTTTTAAATTAGATAGACAACTTTATAAAACTTTCATTTATAATTTAGCAATTGTTTAAAACATCATATATAAATGTTTGTTATCATTGCAAGCAATTACAACTAATTTGAGAGACGTCTGGATCCGAACCGGGGTCTCCTGGTTTCGGGACCGCACAATTTTTCACCTGAGCTGTTATAACATAGGCGCTAGCGAAATTGACCTTGGTATTCTGATGATATTGTAGCAGTTTTTCATTGGCCGTACACATGGATGAAATTACGTTGTCTTAAAATGAAAACTAACTTAAATCAAATCAAAATAATCTTTATTCAAATAAGCTCTTACAAGCACTTTAAAATCGTCAAGGATCAATATGATTAATGAAGCTACAACTAGTTCGGAATGTTGCTCTTACAGAGAAGAACCAGATAGAAACTCGGCGGTCAATCTTTTAAACATTTTCAATTTTACAATATTAAACCGCAGTCTTGTATGAAGTTGAAAAGATTTTAAAATCCAGGCTTTTATATCATCCAAATAATCTTCAATTTTGTAAAATGCTTTACGTATAAGTACATATCTTATGCTTAACTTAAACCGTGATCGATTTACCCACCGAAATTTCATAATAATCATCGGCATCGTTTAATAATGAATTCGCCCATGTACAAGCATATGAACTGTGACTTTATTCTATGTATAGGGCGAATTGCTCGTTTACAGGTATTAGATAAAGTATGTTATATTCGATGCTATGAAAATAGTAACATCAAATTATTTCTCCAACACCACACAACAAAAACTAGTGTTGGATGTCGTGGCCACATAAATATTTCAAGGTCCCATATCGGTGTTAAAAACCTGTTGAATCATATTCTGATTCATGTGGGAGATTGCAGCAAAAACATAACAATAAGCGATGTGAACTATCAAATGAATGCAAACATCTACACGATAACAAAGTATGTACTTATACGTATAGGCAAAACGGAATGAACCAATTGGCCATGCGTTGCTGAGCCTCATTTTGTTTCTATTCTCCTTCCATCTAATATGAGAATAATAAGTGTTAAAGTCAAATTCTAAATATTCGTTATTCAATAAAGAATATTTTGATGAATAATAATAAACAATAAAAAATACAGAATTAGGCGTTACTTAGCGAAGTTCCATAATACCTCTTCTTCCTGCCCTTATCCCACTCCGGGGTCGGCACAACGTGTTATAAACATGCTGTCACATGATTTGGCTGCGTTTTTACGACCGGCCGCCTGCCTGACGTCAACTCACCTCAGTCGTATTTTACGACACCTCGGTAAGAAAGAGGGTGGCCTATTCTACCAAATTGAATACCACACGGTGGGTCAACTTACCTTAGTCGCCTTTTAGGACACCTCGATAGAAATGAGGTTGGTCTATTCTACTCAGCCGGGTACCACACGGCGGGTCTACTTACCTTAGTCGCCTTTTACGACACCTTGGTAAGAAATGAGATTGGCACTATTCTATTCAGCCGGATACCACACGGCGTTTTTAACGAATAATAATAAACAATAAAAAAATTGCAGAATTAGGCGTTACTTCGCGAAGTTCCATAATACCAAAGATAAAAAATTATTTAGTTAGTAGTTCTTTATTTTTGTTTTTTTTTTAGTTATAACAGCTAATTTATTCCACTCATATAATTCCAAGTACATAGCTGACTTTTGTAAAAAATGCTAAAGATTTTTAAAGAAACCAGCAACCGACATAGCCAATTTGTATTATACATAGAGAAATATAGGTAAGAAACTTGTACTTCGTAAGTAATCAATTTCTGAATATAATTGAAGTATATAATATGTTACTCTTTGTAAAGCCGTGTGGTATCCGGCTGAATAGAATAGTATTACCCTCTTTTCTTACCGAGGTGTCGTAAAAGGCGACTAAGGTAAATCGACCCGCCGTGTGGTATCCGACTGAGTAGAATAGACCACCCTCATTTCTTACCGAGGTGTCGTAAAAGGCGACTAAGGTAAGTCGACCCGCCATGTAGTATCCGGCTGAGTAGAATAGACCACCCTCATTTCTTACCGAGGTGTCGTGAAAGGCGACTTAGGTAAGTTGACCCGCCATGTAGTATCCGGCTGAGTAGAATAGACCACCCTCATTTCTTACCGAGGTGTCGTAAAATACGACTAAGATAAGTTGATGTCAAGCAGGCGGCCGGTCGTAAAATACGTAGCCAAATCATGTGACAACATGTTTATAACATGTTTATAACATGTTGTGCCGACCCCACTTAGAGTGGCATAAGTACAGGAAGATGATGATGTTACTCTTTGTAAATAGTGTCTTTATCGGTCACCAGATCAGAACATAATCCAATGATATACGATGATTCAGGTTTCTATTTGTGGATTTCTACTGACGTTGAAACCAGAAATCTAATTGGGCAACCGGTAATAACGTGAATGTGCAATTTATAAATGTTACTATTACTCATTTGATTGCGATACACAAATTTTATGATCAATAAACGAACACGTAAGAAAATATAAATGGAAATATTTGGAAATAATTTACAAAAGGAAAGAATAAAGAGAAACAACAATAAAGACTTTTTGCTATCATATATTTATACTTATTATAACAAAGTTCTCAAATGCTTTCTGTCTTTATGTGATTGATTTTTTTTAAATCTACTGAGCGGATTTTTATACGGTTTTTACCAAAATGTATTGCGATTCTTCCAAAAGGTCTAGGTTAATAATACATTATGGTTTTATGTAAATTATGTTGTAGAAATCGTGCAGTTATAAAAAAACAAAAACTAGTCTGCTGAAAGCTTTCGTCGTATGTGCCGCGAAAACCAACAGAAATACACTAAAGTAATGAATTCAAAAATTGTAGATCTACAAAAACACTACAAAAAAGTCGGAGTGTCCAGCATGTTTCTATATCTATTTAACACAAAATTACTCTTTATGTTCAAATTTTCAATTAAAGATATTATGTTATACTACGACACTGAATTCTACACGAGCGAAGCCGCAGGAAGAGCTAGTCATCTAGGAAAATAATTTTTTTTACCATATAAAATGCACTGTTTGTTTTCATACTTCATACATAGAAGATTCACAAAACTCATGCACTGCAAAAATATTATAATTAAGATTAATTGAGTGGAGATTATTTTATTCCAGACAAATTATGTATACCTAAAGCTAGACCGTCACTATATAAGAAAAACATTTTTTACATGGCCATTAATATTTATCTTTATATTTAAATGAGTTAATCTTGTATATATATATATATTTTCCGAATCTCGGAAACGGCTTCAACGATTTTCCTGAAATTCAACATGTAGGAGGTTTTGGGGGAGAAAAATTGATCTTGCTAGGTTTTATGTAAAAAAATAATTATTTTATCCCTGTTTTTGGGCATTAAAAAACACTAACATTTATATTGAATTGAATTTTCGCCATTAACAGTCAAGTCGACGTAGCTTATTCGGGTGACGGGCAGAGTTGAGAAATGTGAATGCCAAGGATCGATCCCCAACTAAATAATTGTTTTTTTTTAAGTTTTTTTTTTGTAAAAAATTACCGGGCGAAGCTCGGTCACCCAGATATTTTTATTTTATTTTAAAATACAACAAACTTCCAACTCATATTAAAACATTGCCATTTCAAATGTTTAGTATGAATGATTTTTACAGCAAGATAAATGTTATTATGATATTTTGGAATATATTAAGTAAGTTGTTCACCACATTATAGCAAATAAAGATTATCATTATTAGTATTTCAAAATAGTGACATTCCAAAACGATAGAGAAAGGGAAACCCATTAGCATCGCACCTATCGGAATAAAATGATGCTGACAGGGCAGAAAAAAACTAGGTATGTACCTTGGATATGAAAAAGTCGATAACTAAGGAATCGATTTTTTCCCCTTCAAAATAAATCGATTAACACAAGATCTTATATTTCTATCTATTCGAAAAGTTGCTTTTTTGTAGAAGTCTAGGGGACAGAGAAAAAAACACAGACGCTGTTTGCAAAATTCGATTAAAATGACTACTATTGATTTCATCCTACAACGCATGTGTAATTTAAAAAATAGACTTGAATAAAAAAAGAAAATGAGGGTAATCGATATAATAAATTACAAAATCGATTAATATAAAGATCGATTCTTTTTTACATCACTAAAACAAACCACCACCTAAAAAGGATCAATAAAATTTCAAACACAAGATTACAATAATAGGAAGCCCGTATTGGGTAACCAAAACAATAGTTGGCTTGTTTGAACCGTGACGTCAGATCTCCGCCTTGCGAATGCCTGCAACGACCTTCAAAACTACAGCGATATAGAACTGGTTGGGGTCACTCAAGTAAGACGGCTCTCCTTTGTACTATGTATTGTTTTTATGTTGTTTTAGTAGACAATAATAAAAAAAAAATTGTAAAAATAAATATAACGTTCTTTTAAATTTTCGCCGTGTGGTATCCGGCTGAATAGAATAGTATCACCCTCATTTCTTACCGAGGTGTCGTAAAAGGCGACTAACGTAAGTTGACCCACCGTGTGGTATCCGGTTAGTAGAAGAGACCACCCTCTTTCTTACCAAGGTGTTGTAAAATATGACAGAGGTAAGTTGACGTCAGGCAGGCGGCCGGTCGTAAAAACGCAGCCAAATCATGTGACAGCATGTTTATAACATGTTGTGCCGACCCCACTTAGAGTGGGATAAGGGCAGGAAGATGATGATGTTTTTAGTAGACAATAGTAAGTTGGAGAAAAGTAATAGGATAACTTTTGGTTGAAAAAAATATATTTTTGGGATATAAAAAATAGGACGATACACCGGAATAACATATCCTGTTAATTCTACAGGAATAGGATGATACTAAAAAGCGCCATCTACTATCCACCTATCACGCGAAATCAGCTCCGTCGCGGGTAAATGCTAGTAATTTCATAAGTGAAGATATTATAACGCTAAAGTTGACGCAAACGAAGACGCGAGCACACTAGTTAAAGGTATATTTAACACATGTACTGCTAAAGTTAAAGCCAAAGACCTAAACATTACTATAAAATAACTTGCTGACCGGCAAATGTTTTGCCATACAAATTTTTCTAGGGAGTGTACATTAAAAAAAAAAAAATATTATGGGTAGACAACACTTATCATTTATGGGTATGTAAAATAGATGGTAGCCGATTCTCAGATCTACCAAATATCCATATAAAATTTCATAACAATCGGTCAAGCCATTTAGGACGTGTAATCATCCTCCTGCCCTTATCTCACTCTTAAGTGGGGTCTGCACGATATGTTGTGCACATGTTGTCACATGATTCGCTTGCCTGTCTACCTGACGTCAACTTACCAGGAGGATAATGCTTAAAGTTAAGTGTGGTTGGTGCTTAATATGGTGTGATAGGTTCGTCACCTGTCAAAAACGTCTCCCGCCAAATCGAGTCGTTCGGAAACGCATACTTAACTTTTTTATGATCAGCCTTTAAGTAGCAGCATTGCGTTGGTAAGAAATGAGGGCGGTCTATTTTATTCAGTCGGATACGACTCGATTGGATACCACAAAATATTGACTCCGTTTAGGAGTCCGGTAACTAATATTGTGACACGAGAATTTTATATATAAGTACAGTTATACTATCAACTGACGCGCGATAGGAGGTAGATGGTGTCGCAACAGAGGTACCAACGGGCCTCCCGCGGCCCTATTGACATACCGACGGTGAGCATTAGGTACAGTTACACACGGAGGCGTTAGAAAAACTTATCACTGCCTTGATACCGGTCCACCCACGGCGAACGGAGCCAGATTTTAGCCATGTTTGTAAAGTTGCTTCACCATCGCGATTACTGTTTGTTGATTGAACGCTTTAGCAGCACTTAAAACGTAGTTACATAAACTCTTTAACAGTAAATGATTTATGGAATTAGGCGTTGCTTTGCGATTAACCATAATAACAAAAAAAATCTTTTTGCTATAATCCGCGATGAAGTAAAAATAAATTATATGTATTTAATGCTAAATGAAGAGTGGACAATCCGTTTTCATACAAATTTTAGCCATGTTTGTAAAGTTGCTTCACCATCGCGATTACTGTTTGTTGCATGAACGCTTTAGCAGCACTTAAAACGTAGTTACATAAACTCTTTAACAGTAAATGATTTATGGAATTAGGCGTTACTTTGCGAAGATTCATAGTACAAAAAAAAATGTTTTTGCTAAAATCCACGATGAAGTAAAAATAAATTATATGTATTTAATGCTAAATGTAGAGTGGACGATCCGTTTTCATACAAATTTTAGCCATGTTTGTAAAGTTGCTTCACCATCGCGATTACTGTTCGTTGATTGAACGCGCAGTTAATACGTAGTTACATAAACTGTTTAACAGTAAATTGTTTATAGAATTAGGCGTTACTTTGGGGAGATCCATAATATAAAAGTAATAATAAAATCATTTAGCTATAATCCGCGATGAAGTAAAATAGAAAATGTATTTAATGCTAAATGTAGAGTGGACAATCCGTTTTCATACTGATACATGCAGGATTCGTAAAAACACGTCCACAATCCTCCACTCCAATACACAAGCACTACACACGTTCACTATCATAAACTCAATAATCGTTTCGCCCCGCAACCGAAGCATCATCAGGAGATAGAATCCACGACAAAATCGGTACAGTACTTTAAAAGCTGAAAGTGATTTAATATATGGTATCCGGCTGAGTAGAATAGACTACACTCATTGCTTACCGAGGTGTCGTAAACGGCGACTAAGGTAAGTTGACCCGCCGTGTGGTATTCGGTTCAATAGAGTATATCATCCTCTTTCTTAGCGAGGTCTCGTAAAATACGACTAAGGTAAGTTGAAATCAGCCAGGCGGTCGGTCGTAAAATACGTAGCCAAATCATGTGACATGTTTATAACATGTTGTGCCGACCCCAAGGAAAGTGGGATAGTGGCAGTAGGATTTATAGAATTAGGCGTTGCTTTGTGGAGGTCCATAATACAAAAGTAAAATGTGGTGGCGGTGGTAGAGATTTGCGCATGTGTTTCGAATCTTGGATGTATTGGGTATGAAAACGGATAGTCTTCTGTACATTTAGCAATATATTATTTTCTATTTTTAATTTCTAATTATTTCATTAATTTATTCTAATCATTTATAATTTAAATATGACTTTTGTATTATAAGATCTACG
Source organism: Morpho helenor (assembly GCA_029227775.1). Taxonomy (NCBI): domain Eukaryota; kingdom Metazoa; phylum Arthropoda; class Insecta; order Lepidoptera; family Nymphalidae; genus Morpho; species Morpho helenor. Next base: position 3,896,518 of record JARGCU010000010.1, read on the forward strand.
CAAAGTAACGCCTAATTCTATTAATCATCTATACATTATATTTACTCAGTGAATGTAACTAAACTGTACATCAAGCCAAAGTTTAATTTTCTTTTTCAAAAGGCACTCAATATCGTTGTTAAGCGACAAAGTCCATAAGAAATAGGCAAAAAAAGTGTCACTCGATGAAAAAAACTCTACACATCTGTTCGCCAATAACGGCGCGACCGGAAAGCACTCGTCAATCGCCATACCAAGTGTAGAGGAAACTCAAAAACTTCTTATAGACGAGACCTCCTAAGGACATAATAGTCTACCTGCTCCACTTAGACCCAGTGTTGCCAACCCTATAGTTTTAACAATAGATTTGCTGGTTTGTACGTCAATATCCCTGTTTTCTGTTTTATTCCTAATTGTTACTGTTTTTTTTTACATGATCAACGCCACCTATTACAAAATGCTAATGTTTTCAAATAACCAATCCTACTGTCCTAATTATCCTCCTAATATTATAAATGCGAAAGTTTGTGAGTACGGATGTATATTTGTTAATTTTTCACGAGGAATTCGCTGGACCAATATCGATGAAATTGTTAAAATAGGTAATTCCGAAATTATTCAATATACACCGGGGTATCTTATAGGCAATAGAAATCCTGTTAATTCTACAGTAGTAGGATGACATTGATAAGCGCCATCTATTATTAATTTATCGAGCGACAACAGTCCACGCAAACGAAATTGCGAAAGGCAGATAAATGAATAATTTAAAATATACATTTATGATTTTTAAAAGGAAAACTGAAATTTTGACGTCTGAAAATACTGAAGATATATTATAATTCCCGGTAAATAAGATAAAGTAGATAATTGTATATATTTTATGAGAATGATATGAAATCAACCATTTTTACTTTTATCTATTTTTTTTTATTGGTGAGCTGCTGTTTTTCAGTTTCTTGGTGTTGGCAACACTGCTTAGACCTATAATTTGTGTTCGGAAACACGCGCGACCCGTATTCACAAACATTGGATCCGGTTTGTACGCGCTCCGTAAAAAATACGCAGCTGCCTCTCTCGTGATTTAAAACTGATGTCATAAAAAATTTAAGACATACCAGACATTTGGCAGCGAACACAATAGCGAAGAGCTCAAAATGCAAACTTTGTTTTCATAAACAAGTGAATTTAGAGTGAAAAATTCGTGAAATAGACTGTAGCTAATAAGAATCATCATTCTCCTGGCCTTATCCCACTGTAAGTAGGGTCAACACAACATAAAAAATGATCCGATCGCCACCAAACTGTATAAAATCATCCGCTGGGTCATTCAAAATATGTCTGAAAATTTCAGTAAAATCAGTCCCGCCTTTACGGAGTCTTTGAACGTCTTTAACTAAAGTCAAATTATATATTACATCTATACTAATATATAAAGCTGAAGAGTTAGTTTGTTTGATTGCGCTAATCTCATAAACTATTGGACTAATTAAAAAAAATTGAGTGTAAAATAGTCAATTTATCGAGGAAGGCTATAGACTATATAACATTACGCTAAGATAAATAGGAGCAGAGCAGCAATAAAAAATATTGCGAAGAAGGGCAAATTTTAAAGCTCTCCTAGCGTGCGCTAAGTAAACGGTGAAAGAAAAATTCAAAAATCTCTTATAAACTCAAAATAACTACTTTTATGTTCAAAATTTCAATTCGGGAAAAAAATATATGTCTCACTAATTTTCATGCGGGCAAAGCTGCTGGCACAGCTAGTTTAAAATAAATTTGGTAATCTAATCTTACCTAAATTAAACAATTTCAAAATAACAGTAATTTTTATATGTTATTATTAATGTATTATACAAATGAAATGCCTATATGAAATGAAGTACGAAGTTTCAAGTCGTATATACATTCTAAAATAATAATACCAAAAATTTACGACAAGTTTATAATTACACCACAAAGTTATTGTAATTATTTGAATAGCGAAATCAAATACAATTACTTGAAATTGCAAGAAGAATGCGAAGTGATTAAACCCAAACAATTTTAATTATAGGTTATTGCTCATACTTAAATTACTGAATAAATTGTTTTTTAAAGTATCTATTTCACAACTACTCGTTAAAATCACCATCCGTACGTATTGCACTACCTTTTAGTCAAAACTGTACGAAAATCTGTTTAGTAGATTACAAGAAAATCTGTGCTTGCGGCTTCGCCGACTTGGAAATTAGTGTCTCACAAAATACACAAAAGTAGTTATTAATATAAGAGATAGAGACATGCTCTCGCGGACTTTTTTGTAATATACTTGTAATCCTACAATTGTCTAGTACATTACTTCAGTCTACCTTTCCTGGTATACGTGGCGCACGCGTGCGAGTTTTTTTTACAACCAGCCGAGTTTTTTAAAACCACGCGACTGCTTCTGCACAATTTACATAAAACCGTAATGTCCTGTTAACCTAAACCTTCCATGGGGTGCCTGTTAGAGATCACTTGCAGTCGCTCTTATACAATTGATTTTTAATTATTTGTTTCTTTAGTATGTAATGTTGTGTGCAATAAAGAATTTCTTATCTTATTTTACCTTCCGGAAAAATTGCATCTTTCAGTAAAAACCGTACAAAAATTCGTTAAGTAGATTTTGAGAAAATCGATCACATACATTCAGACATATTTTGGGGACTTTGTTTTATAATAATTATAGATATTTGAACATTTGTACAAACTTTCTATTTTAGTTTTTATAGAATAATAGTATTAATAGCATAATTTAAAAGTATGCTATTGGCATTTTGAAAAAACGTTAAGAATCATTTCGCATCTACGAACCATACAAAGAGCAGGTAGCGCACGTGGCAACTCAATTAACAAGACATGTGCAGCTGCATCTTAACTTTTATAGATAACATCTGCTCGCACCGTGACGGTTGAGAAAATAAATGTAACTACCTACATGTTTTTTTGGAATAATATAATCAAACTGTAAATAATTATAAATGTAACTACCTACATGTTTTTTTGGAATAATATAATCAAACTGTAAATAATTGTCTAGTGTATTGTCCCGTCTTCGCATGCGAGTAATTGTTTTACCGTATATAATAAACACAACGGATTCTTACAGCTGCAGCTTTAATTTAGATCAGTGTTTCCCAAAGTGGGGCCCACGACCCACAGGCGGGCAATTTTATGGTAGGAGGGGGGTTCAACTCGACACGAGTTTAAGTTGCCATTTCAGTGCAATTTGCGTGTGCTAAGTAAAGTGTAAAGTTATTAAAAAATCATGTATTACAAAATTATTCCCCTTTAAAAGTACTAAATAAAAGTCCGCCACAGCATATGTCTAGCTCCTAAGGTTAACCCACTTTAACCATTTTTGCGGTTATCAAAATAGTACTTATTTTATGTTATGAGACTGCGGGAATAATTATAACTATTGATAATTAAAATTCAAATTCAAAATATTCTTTATTCAAATAAACTTGAAAACAAGTGCTTTTGAATCGTCAACTCTACTGCTGGTTCGGAAAGCCGTTCCTACCGAGAAGAGCCAGCAAGAAACTCGGCGGTTGCTCTTTTAAAAATATAACTCTTATGACTAGTTACATTTAGTCATTACTGTCTTGTACTGGGTCTAAGCGAGCTATATCCACGCATTCTTATCTTGATAATGAATTTAGATCTGTTTGTCACAAATTTTAAACCAATGCATTGTGTACTTTCTTCCTCATTGTGTTAGTAATAATTAATTAAGCACGTTGTAAAGGTATTGAATTCAAATTAGCTAAGAGCACGTGGGCGCAAGGGCCTCCCTAGAGGCGCCGGCGCCCTACCCATATGCCATGTTGAAATTTAGTATATTACTTAAATTATATGAGAAATTTTATATAATTTGCGTTTATAATTCGTAGCTGTAATTTAGACTTTTTATATTAAGTACCTGATCGATCGAGCCTTGCTCGGTAATTTAAAAAAAAAAAAAATTAAGAAAAGAAAAATAATAATTAGGTAGTTGGGATCGATCCTAGCTATTTACATTTCTCAAGACTGCCCGTTACCCGAATAAGCTACACTAACTTGACAGTTTTTGGCAAAAATAGTGTTTTATATTTAATATAAATTTTAGTATGTTTAGGGCCCAAAAACAGGAATAAAACGATTTTTTTACATAAAATCTAGCTGGCTAGATCGATTTTTCTCCCCCAAAATCCCCTACATGCTGAATTTAAGGAAAATCGTTGGAGCCGATTTCGAGATATTAAAGATTTGGAAACGCTAAATCATCAGTCATATACTAAAGTACAAACGAGTCTCGTTTGGTTTCCTTTTTTATTAAATGTCAGTATCAATCAAACAATTACATTTGAAATCTCAAGTCTTGAGTGAAAAGTTTATGGATACAGCTCTCTTATATTTTTACTTATCCATTATTATTCGCAAAAGTAGTAGAATTATTTTGTTTAATCCGCAATAAAGTGAATAGAAAATAAAAATAATGTTCAATGTAAAGTGAACTATCCGTTTTCATACATGATATATGCAAGGATGCCAAAAATATATGCACTACAAACCTCCACCACCGCTGCCACAAATCGCAATGCTTTGCGATTTTGTCCATTTTTGATACCATGTAACAAGTATAAAAAAGGATAGTCCATTGTACATTTAGTATTATATATATTTTCTATATACTTTATCGTGGATTATAGCAACATAATTTTATTATTGTTTTTGTACTATGGATATCCGCGAGGTAACGCCTAATTCTATAAATTCTTGCTTAAATACATTTCGGACTCAAAACCAATTATTCTTTGCAATGGTATTAGGATATTGGTTAAATTTCCAATATATTTCACACAAGCCACAGAACGCTCGTGTCGAAATTGTACGGTTGTGTTAAACACTAATAGAAATTGTGATACTGAAATTGTGGTAGTTGACCAAACTTACCACAGTGTTAACTATCCAATAACAAAATTAAGCAATAGTAATAAGTTCATACAAATGGTTAACTTTGTGTGGATATAGAAATTAAAGTGATTTTAAATATAACGGACTTGCATTGTCGATATTCTTTATTGATACAAAAAGAATAATCTTTATACAAAAATACGAGAAGAAAAGACTTTATATTTCTTTTTGAGTATTACTTGCAATACTAATGGGAATATTATTTTGCTATAATCCACGATAAAATTAAAAATAAAATTAATTAATTAAAATAATATCGTGGATTATAGCAATATAATATATCCATTGCTCTGTATTATGGACCTCCTTAAAGTAACGTCTAATTCTATAATAAAAATATTTAATTAAAAAGTTAAATATTCTAGTACATATATTTTTGAATATTTGAGCAACTTTGTTCATATCATTTCATGAATAATAGAAGAATGTAAAGAGTGAATTTTTCAATTCATCCTATAAGATTCATTTCCCATTATTTTAAATCGGTTAAAGAATATACAGTAGGGTCCTGGATCAGGTTATTGTTCCTACTATGGACGGATTGGTATACAATAGAGCGGACGTGGGACGTGGCAATAAGAGTTTCCTTTGAACTAGCCACAACAAACATAAAAACTTGCAACATTTGTCGGTTAAACTACTTGTACTTAAGTAGAAGTAAGCTGTGGTAGCCCAGCGGTAACACCGTGCGACTCTTTCGAGAAGGTGACGGATTCAAACCCTGGCAGACACCAATAAGTTTTTCTGTTAAAACTTATGTGTCTAATTGATAATGCAATTTATCACACGCTTTTCGGTGAAGGAAAACATCGCGAGGAAACCTGCACATCTCAAGAGAATTCTAGAGATATGTGTAACCTACCAATCCGCATTGGAGCAGCGTGGTAGGGCTAAGCTCCAATCCTTCTCTCCAAAAACGGAGAGAAGAGTCCTATTCTCAACAGTGTGATAGTAACAGGCCGCTACTTACGTACTTTTTTACTTAAGTAGAATATGCTATATAAATGACAATATTATTCTGTACAAGCAAAGTACATTGTTAAAGGCTATTTTGAATTTATATTAAAAAATAAATCTACTATTATTTATTTTTCTTACTTTTTTCTGTTTCAATTTGTCTTTGAAAGTTTTAACATCTTCAACAAATTCTAAATGAATTGAGAAATATTATGTCTTCAAATAATAGACTAATTTATTTACTATTACCGAGTTATTACTTTTCACAATATAATTCTTATAACTGGTTGCATTTTGGATGGTTATAGAACGCTTATTATTAAAGTGACCTAATTTAAAAAAGTTGTTCTGTTGTATATTAAAATAAGCGTAGTTTAAAACTCACACAACTTGTGAGTTTTTAAGAAACCTATATCTTGGAAGAGCAATAGTTCGTAACGTGATGTCACAGATAGCATTGAAATAAGGATTACACTGTAGCTAACTCAGCCTAATTTAGAATCGTGGGATATGTGACTAGAGGAATCCCGAATAAGACAGTTGGATTGCTTAAAGTATGTTAACATATAAAAGGAATAGCGCCAGAGTTGACGAATAAAAGTAGAGAATGGAAGCGTAAAACGTGGTGTGCCGACCCCCCTTAAAGTGGGATAAAGACAGGAACATGATGAACTTTTCCAGCACTTCTTGTGCAAGATATAAGATTAGCTAAATCCTTGCTAATCCGTAACTACCCTATAAGTAATATATACCTTATTAGTATTCTATCTGGGTGTTTGATCAAACGTTGAATAAGTAGCAAGCAGAAACCAGTAGTTAATGAAATGAAAACTGTCGGTACGCAACTGAACAACTATCGACTATTTGAAAAGGGGGCCCAATGAGTTCCATTTAGTTTAATTAAGTACGCCCCCATGAAACTACAGTATTCATTAATGGGATTTAGTCTTTCCATAGGGAAACTTCATTCTTTTAATTTAATGAAACTGTAAAAATACAACATTTTTAATTTTAGATATACCTGAGGGTCATGGACCTTCGAACTAAAATAGAAACGAATTATAAGAAATGCTTGCGCCCTAAATCTATTGATTGCTTGTTAACTATTCCATTACTGGACAAAGCATTGTTAAGAAGAATGGGGGCTAAAATACAACGCTGATTCAATGCGGATCGGCAGATTTTTATTTGACTGGCCCGTTGGCGCAGTGGGTAGTGACCCTGTCTTCAGCTCCGCGGGTCGCGGGGTCGATTCCCGCCCAGGGCCAACATATTCTATAAATGAATTTGTTGGTCTTTGAGCCTGGGTGTATATTTGTATTTAAGTATGTATTTAAAAATATATAAGTATATATTCACCACTTGTTTGCCTACCATAACACAAGTATTAAGTTACTTACTTTGGGGATGGACAACCGTGTGTCTAAAAAAAAAAGAAAAATATGATGCCTAGGTGTCGATGTTCATCGATTGTATTTGATACCTTGCGAGAAATATAATTTATATTTTCTAATTAATACTTTTAGATACTTAAAGTAAAGTGAGTAAGCCGTGTGGTATCCGACTGAGTAGAATACACCACTCTCACTTCTTACCGAGGTGTCTTAAAAGGCGACTAAGGTAATTCGACCCGCCGTGTAGTATCCAGTTGAGTAGAATAGAACACCCTCTTTCTTACCGAGTTGTTGTAAAATACGACCTAATAATTTATAGAATTAAGCGTTACTTTGCGGAGATCCATAATACAAAAGTAATAATAAAATTGCGAATGAAAACGCGGATTTCATCGCCGATTATAGCAAAAAAAAGCTAAAAAAAAAATTTATTATTACTTTTGAAATACGTCTAAGATAAGTTGACGTCAGGCAGGCGAGCAGTCGTAAAATATTTAGCCAAATCATGTGACAATATGCTTATAACATGTGCCGATCCCACTTAGAGTAGGGGCATAAGGGCAGGAGGATAATGCTTAAAGTTAAGTATGGTTGGTGATAAAAAAACTTCTTCCGCCAAATCGAGTCGTTCGGAAACGCATACTAAACTATTTTAATGAATAGGCAATTTAGTAGCGGCATTGCTCATTACCTTTCATACTATAAATATATACCACGGTAAAGATTCTTTGTAAAAAATGTTTATAGGAGCTAAAGCCAGTATTTTCAATTCAAAACAATATCTTATGTTGATGCTTGTAACGCCGGACATCACAGAGAAACTATACTACTATTTTTTGAATAAACAAACACAACGCTTCAAAACGTTAAATTTTCAGAATTGTTTAATTAGAATTAATCAGGGGTTTGTACAATGGAACTTGAAAACGGAAATAGAATTGGAATGAAAGACTAATGAAATGCATGGGCCGCCTTTATTTTATTGGGATTCAATTCGTTCTCAGTTAGTGGAACCAGAATTAGGGCTCTTTACTGTTTTCTGGAGAATTTCTGTGAAGTTGACAAGATGAGCTCCGTGTCGTGTCGAATCTTCATTATTATAGTTTCTACGTCAAGCATATTTGAACATCAACGTAAACGAAAACGTAATGTTAGATATTTTATTTAGTAACTTTTTATACAAAATAATGTAAAGACATTTTTATAGCAATCTTATTTTTTTGATCCTTGAAGAACTCCTGTATTGGTGGAATGATGAGAGGATAGTACCTAAGCAGTAGCATTTGGCTAATCAGATATTTTATTATTAGAATTATATATCGCCCTATCCGCCACATTTCCTGTGCTCATATATGAGACATGTGACTTTGTTCTTCGAAACGTGGGATATAAATCTATCTGGAATGTTTCCCAATTTTAGATTCCCAGTTCGACGCCTTGTGGTTTTCGATTGATTCTTAACTTCATTTTTTAGTATTCTCTTTTAACCTTAATAAAAATCGTTCAGCCATATTCGAATTGCATTTGCTAAAATATATTAATACAATCACCTCTTCTATTGATCAAAGCATATTATCAAGGTACCCGTTAATGGATAGACCATTGTTAACATTTTATAACTGCCTTATCAATTTTAAGTGCTTTGTAGCGTTATCATTATCAAATATTCCAGCTAATAAATTATCTGCAAGTACTATTCATTGTGCTTGGGTAGCTCAGAGGTGAGACCGTGTGACTCTCTGGAGAGGGTCACGGTTTCAAACCATGGGCAGGCACCAATTTTTTTTTTTTATTCGACAAAGTTTTACATTTCCTTAAAGACTACGAATCACGCCAAACTAATTAAGTCTTATATATCTATTTGATATTTATAATTTTTCACACGCTTTACAAAGAAGGAAAACATCGTGGATATGTGCAACCAACCAACCCGCATTGGATCTTAGCTCTAATTCTCTAAAAACGAAGAGGAAACCATTGCCCAGAAGTGGGATTATAAGAGGCTATTAATATTCTTTACTATAGCCGTGTGGTATCCGGCTAAGTAGAATAGTACCAACCTCATTTCTTACCGAGGTGTCGTAAAAGGCGACTAAGGTAAGTTGACCCACCGTGTGGTATCCGGTTTAGTAGAATAGACCACCCTCCTTACCTAGGTGTCGTAAAATACGACTAAGGTAAGTTGACGTCAGGTAGGCGGCCGGTCGTAAAAACGCAGCCAAATCATGTTACAGCATGTTTATAACATGTTGTGCCGACCCCACTTAGAGCGGGATAAGGGCAGAGGATATATATAATATTCTTTACTATTTACTCTGCCTTTTTAGCTTAACATTTCATTTCAATAAAAATATGAATAATCTCGAGATTCTGTTTCTATTTTTTCCGTTTTTCAGTGTCCATAACGAAATTTTAACATTGATTCTTTACCTTGCACATATAAGATACCACAGAATATATACAAACAGACGTTAATTAATACAGTATATTATTAACTAATGGTAAATCATCATGAATATTAATTAATCTGTGTTTTGCCAACGAATAACCTTGCAATTACTAGCGGATTTATAATTTAAGATATTATATGTTCGACCATGCCACGAAATAATATATCCTCAGTAATATTAAAAAAATATATAGTAATTATATTCTTTTTAATTGTACGGTAAGTTACCGTACAATTTATTTAAATATATCTTTTTATTTCCTTATGTACAATTTTTATAATAAAATTAAATTTTTTATATTAACTTTACAAACTTAACTTTCATTTATTCAATTTATGTAAAGAGCAATAAAACAACTTTGAACTTTTTTACTTTTTTTTTTTTCATTTTAATCTCCATAAAATTGCGCTTTACATCTATAATTTATAGAAATTGGACAATATTTTGCAGCAATCCATAAGGTGTCGTAAAAGGCGACTAAATTAACCCACCGTGTGGTATCCGGTTGAGTAGAATAGACCACCCTCTTTCATACGGAGATGTCGTTAAATACGACTGATTTAAGTTCACGTCAGGCAGGCGGCCGGTCGTTAAATACGTGGCCAAATCATGTGATAACATGTTTATAACATGTCGTGCCGACCCCACTTGGAGTGGGATAAGGGCAGGAGGATCATCATCACGCGATTATCATTTTTAATATGTATAAATCAGCTACATATATTTATCGGTTTCGTTTAAAAACATGTCGCAAAAAAGAAAAATTCCAAATGACTGAGGTACTAAAAAAATATAGGATTCCCCCTCTAAACAATAAATAGCTGTGAAATAGGCCACCCTACCATTTAACTTTCTATACTAATATATAAAGCTGAAGAGTTTGTTAGTTTGTTTGAACGCGCTAATCTCAGGAACTACTGGAACGATTTGAAATATTCTTTCAGTGTAGTCCATTTATTGAGGAAGGCTATAGGCTATATACCATCACGCTAAGATGAATAGGAGAGGAGCAGCAATAAAAATAGTACGAAAACGGCATAATTTAAAGCTTTCCTTGCGTGCGTTGAGTAAACGGTAATAGTTATTCAAAAATCATGTATTACAAAATTGTTTCCCTCTAAAAGTTCTAAATAAAAGTCCGCGACGACATATATCTAGCTTTTAAGGTTGACCCACTGTAACCATTTTTTGGTTATTCTATATTTCGGTTTTCTTTCCACGCGGGCGGAACCGCTGGCGTTTTCTAGTCGCGTATAAAATTTAACATTACGTATCGATGCATGCGTAGGCGAGTTTTATTAGTTTTGATAATACCAGTTTTACGATTGCAGCAAGAACCTTGACATATGTTTTGTAAAGTGAGCAGACTAACCAGGGTGTGCCCAATCCACACCGAGTTATATATTTAAAGCTTTACGTTTCATATACTTAGACTAGGCATAGACAACTTTTCTGACCACAAATACTAACAATTCGACAGAAACCGAACGAGAAAAAGTGGCAAGAAAGTCGATCCGAGATATAGTTCTTTACTTACAATAGTTAGAAAAAAGTTATTAATCGATTATTTTTATTTCGATTTTTTAAATACAAATACAAATATACACCCAGACTCGAAGACCAACAAATTCATTTATAGAAAATGTTGGCCCTCGGCGGGAATCGACCCCGCGACCCGGAGAGCTGAAGGCAGGATCACCAACCACTGCTCCAACGAGCCAGTCAGCCAGTATTAAAGATAACATGTGACAACATGTTTAATATATTGTGCCGACCTCACTTAGACCGGGATAAGGGGGCAGGAGAATGATGATGATTACTATGGATTAAGTTTAAAATATAGAGCTTGTGTTTAAAAAGAACGTATTATTTGTTTTATCAACAATCCAATCTGACCAATTAGCGTTAATTTTCTTCGCTTTAACCGTTGGAAAATGTGAACGGAGCGGGCACAATGTGTCGAGAAGGTATTATTTCTATGTCCTACATTATAGTTGCGGTCGTGATCGTTCTGCATTCCTAGGTAACGCAATCGACATTAACGCGCCAGAAGGTTGTCACCGAGCTGTTTTTTTCACAAATTTTCCATACCAAAATACATCTTTATCTCAATATAACTATTATACAAATAACTGTTAAAGCCAAAATTGACTAAAGTGTAAGTGGTACGTGGTAGCCGTGTGGTATCTGGCTGAGTAGAATAGACTACCCTTTTACTTATCGATCTGTCGTAATATACGATTAAGGTAAGTTGACGTCAGGCAGGCGGCCGGTCATAAAATACGTAGGTAGCCAAATCATGTGACAACATGCCGGTGCGACGCATTACGATTTTGTTCGTGGAGCATATCCTCCTGATGATGCTTCGGTTACGACGGGGCGAAACGATCGTAGAGGTTGCGGTAGTGAGTGTATGTAGTGCTTTGTATGGAGTATTGGTGTTGGCGATGTCTTGTGATACGTGTGGCGACTTGTTCTGCATGTATGTGGTATGTGATTGTTGCCTGCTTCATACATTTAGCATTGCATGTATTCTCTTAACAAACGCGGATTACAGCAAAGTAATTTTATTGTAATTTCTGTACTATGGAGTTCCGCAAAGTATCGCCTGCTTCTATAAATCATGTCACAACATGTTTACAACATGTAGTGACGACCCCACTTAGAGTGGGATGAGAGCAGGAAGAAAAAGACAGTAATTTACACAATTTTTACGGTACTACTAAATTTCAAAATGGAGATGGAATACAAAAGTAATAATAAAATTATTTTATTATTACTTTTGTATTATGGATCTCCGCAAAGTAACGCCTAATTCTATAAATTATTGGAGATGGAATATTTGGATTATTTTTGTTAAAATGTGTAATGCAAAAATTCTCCTTGTTTTCGTAAACTGTATTAAACAACATTTAACATACCGACAAATTTGACGTTGTTCGGCAACTTTTAAGTTATTCTTCGCTACAATATTGCATCTAGTATATGGAGAAGCGAGTTAGACAAGAATTATATGATTTCTTCTTAAACACAAATAGTTGTTAGTCTACGACGTGACATCATCTTCTGATGCCCTATAATTTTGAAAAACGAGATATAATTTTTTTTATTATAGTGTTCTAAATATATTTTACAAAGAGGCGAATCATACGGCGTACTGGCGTAATGCCAACAGATTACGATGAATTACGAATCCATTACGGTGATTTCATAGTCGCGGATTATATTTGTGTTGCTGCAATTGATTATAAACTAAAACAGCTTTCCGAGATAAATCATTCAGTTTTGTAAGCCTATATTCTTAGGTCCTTAGTTTTATCCAGTGGTGAGACCATAGACCACCCTCATTTCTTACCGAGGTTTCGTAAAAGGCGATTAAGGTAAGTTGACCCGCCGTGTGATATTCGGCTGAGTAGAATAGATTACCTTCTTTCTTACCGAGGTGTCGTAAAATACGACTAGGGTAAGTTAACAGGCGGGTCGCCGATCGTAAAAACGTAGCCAAATCATGTGACTTGTTTATAACATTTTTTGCCAACCCCACTTAGAGTGGCACTAGGGCAGGAGAACGATGATGTAGTATTTAAAATATATACATATATAATAATACAAATACATATCACCTTTATAAATTACTAGTAATATCCCGCAGTTTCACTCCCTTACATACCGATCTCATGTCAGTGGAAAGTCTACTAAGTCGTACTATAGAATTATTTAAATTAAAATAAAAGTTTTATTTCCATTTAAGTTTAAAAATGTAATATAAACTGTGTTGCTCAGTAAAGATGCAGCTTTCCAACGGTAAAAGAATTTTTGAAATCGGTCCAGTAGTTTTTGTGTGAAAACATTACAAATATACATACAAATTTTTACTCTTTATAATGTAGTATAGACATGGATGTGTTTAGTATTGTATGGATTTATCTATGTTTGCTTCAATCTAAATTATTACTATCAAGGACTTCAGCGATATTGCATCTAGAGTGGAACTAGAAATAGTATTTCAAATGTCAACTTTAGAACCAGTTATAAAGATCATTCAAGTCAACAAGCCGGATCAACAGAAGTTAGTCGGACTTGTTGGCACGATAAGGATTTTTTTTATTAGAAAATTATACTTTGTTGCATTCTCTTTAGCTTCTGTAGGACGCGATAGATTGCGGCTGGAGTGATTTAAAATCTATACTAAACAAAATTGTTTTTATTTAACTACTAGTATTTTTATTTTTTTACACCTTATTATATTTTTATAACGGATCCTATTTTTTTTAATGTAATATAGCTTTCCAATGGTAAAAGAATTTCTGAAATTGGTCCAGTAGTTTTTGTGTGAAAACATACATACAAATTTTTCCTCTTCATAATATTAGTATAGATTTGAAACAATTGATATTTCCAAGTGTATATGAAATCAGGATTTTAAATTCCGGAGAGTCAGCCATATATTTATTCTATAAAATAATATATATTTATTGTATTAAAATATACGTGCCTCAATCTATTTACAATTTTTGACATCCTTTTCGGTGAAAGAAAACATCGTAAGAAAACCTGCATACTTCTTGAGAATTCCTGGTACCTATATCTGTACTTTACTATCACGCACAAATACATCGTTAAAAACTTTGTCGTTTCTCTATTTTTCTCTTTAAAAAACTTTCATCTTATTTTATTTTTTTCTTCTTAATATTCTTACCGTGTCTCTATTTTTCTATTCTTAATATTCTTAACATGTTTCCATTTTTCTGTTCTACAAATTGTCATCGTGTCTCTCTTTTTCTCTTCTAAAAATTCCCATTGTATCTATTTTTGTCTTCTAAAAATTCTCATCGTATCTCTATTTTTCTCGTCTCAATATTCTTAACGTGTCTCCATTTTTGTCTTGTAAAAATTCTCATAGTGTCTCTTTTTTTTCTTTTAAAAATTCTCATCGTGTCTCTATTTTTCTCTTCTAAAACTTCTCATCGTGTCTCTATTTAACTATCCTAAAAGTTCTTGTCGTTTATATTCTACGAGTATCTTATCATTCTCATCTCTAACGCGCCAAAATTAAAGTTAAATTATATTCAGATAAATTAAGTTCAGAAATCCGTCTAACAAGCTGTTTCTAAATATAAATATTTTTAATATTGTTCTTTCTCTTTCCAGGCCAGCCTTCGACAGTTGGACCTATCTCTTCTATCAGAGCTGTGGAGTCTCAGCGAAGCGATGGCGTCATGGAGAAGGCAGCTGGAACGAGGCCCACGGCTTCGGCCTGCGCCACCGCCGCCACCACCGCCACACTACCTTAGAACTTGAATACATTTTGTTAATTATAAACACTAGATTTATTATAACCCCTCCTATATTTTAACTGAACGAAACGACGAGTATGATTCAGTAGTTTACTATGATCAGTGTAAGTAGAGTGAGTTTTCTCAACCTACTCGACCGCGTTACCGTAACGCCAATTTGTATGACGCTGCAATAGCGACATCTAGTGATTGCTATACATATTACAAATTTCGCCATACAACATACAAATTGCGTTACGCTAACGCGATCGAGTAGGTTAAAATAAACTGGCACTATCTGATCGCTTCAGTTAATGCAATAAAAAAAAATCGAAAGTACATAAGACTATCATATTGTTACTAGAAACTAAACGGATTGAAAGTGTTGCTGTTTTAAAAAAAGAGTTCATTTTAATGAATAAATAAATTTATTTGACTGACAAAATATTGAAAGATCTAATTGAACTTTACAATATTAACGAAATATTTTTAACCTGATAGTCTTAAAATAAATGATATATAAAATTAATACAATAATGACATTTCAAATCATTGAACAATAATAAACAAACAATATTTTAATATGAAAATCGATTTTCGTTGCAATTTTTAAGTTGGTTATTAGATTACTTAATTAAAATATGACTGAAATTTTCTGGCCTCACTTAAAAGGTTTAGCTTAGTTTACCTACGTAAAAATTATTTTTCATAGACCGTAAAGCTATCAACTAACCGTAATAAAATATAGCCAGTGAATACACATTGCGAAAATTTAACTATTCTTTACTTGAAAATATGATTATTTGAAAACCTTGTTGTATCGTAAAACATGTCTTAAATCTCTCTACTAGAAAATAAATGTAAATTATTGACTCATCGTTATGATATATTAAATATTACTGCAATGCAACATGTGGCTTGAAAAGCTTGTCTTGAGAAACGATTATATGAAAAGATTTTAAAAAGTAAAAAATGCAGTAACAAAAAATATTATACAACATTGATTTTAAATAAATTAAATTTCCCAACGAGAAAAACGGGTGTTGCAAATGTAAATATAACAAAAGTACCTACATAATGATAATAACATTTTTGCTATAATCTAATAACTAATCAATAGCATGTGCTCATAGACAATTATTTTATCTGTTATAATAGACAAATGGTTCATTCACATAACATACACGTTTCAAGTTTGATTATTTATTACATTATAATTTTTATTTATATTTATGGTCCGTACAACACTGACATTTCATTTATTACAATATTTTTTTTTTCGAAAACATTACGTTCCAACTTCCAATCTATTGTTCCCAAATAACAAAAAATAGATTAATTGAAGAATATTTAGATGGAACTAAACAAACGGCTTTTAGTTTAAAGTGCACATTTTATTTATTAAATGGTAATACCTCGATTTGTACTTATATAGTAAAAAATTTAATATCCCTAAATACCTGTCAGCTTATATTTAGACTACATACAAGTTGCAAGGCTTTTGCGTTCTTTTGGTGAAATAAGAACTATTTTCGTGTAATAATTAAATTATTATAATTCGATTATAGGTACCTGATATTTATTACATATGCGCAGAATAATTATTTTACAGCGTCAAAATTATTATATTAAAATCATCTGCAGTATTTGTAGCATAAAATTTAGTTATAGCAATTTCAGCTTATGAATTCAGTTTGTTTGTAGAGTATAAAGTGTGTGAATTGTAAATAACTAATTAGTTTTATAAGTATTTTTTTTTTTTAAATAAAATTGATTGATTAAAATGTTGTTTTTTTATGATCACCATATTGCAAAGCAATGACCGCTATGTATTAGTTATTTTATGAACGAATCGACTTGTTGACAGATGGACAGTTGTTATCGATTTAACTATAACGTTTATATATTATAATTTAAAAATCGAATCTTAAAGATACTCAGTTTCCGATGTTCTATTAGTTAAAAATTATAATACCTTAGTTAAAAATCATATGTTCTTAATATAAAAAAAGGAAATCATGATTTTAACAGTATAAATTAAACAAAGTTTCAATATTTTTTTTAATTACACTTGAATTTTTTTAATCTTTTTAGTAAATACAATTTCTATACAACAAAAATGAGACATCCAGAGTTAAATTAACAGTATTAATGGATTTTTATTATATTATAAATAGCTAATGGTATTGACGGAACTTTGATAATTTCATTGCATCTATTAATATCGCACAGTCTCTCTGAACATTGAAATGTGACTACAACGGCTATAGCAATGAACCACTTATTTTAAAAGTTTCATTTGGTTTGAAAGTTACCGCCAAATTTGTAATTATGTTGCTAGTTGGAAAAATTCTCGTAGTTCTAAAGTTTAATCTTAATTTTTAAAAGGAAAATATTAATAACAACTACACTAAGACACTTTGTTTTGAAAGATTATAAATATACCAAACTACTACATACTATAAATAGGTTAAAAATCTAGTCTTGCTATGACAGTTGTTACTTACTTTACTTACTTTACTTTGTTACTTACCTTAAGATATACTACATAATTGAATGGAACGAATTGGGCTTAGAGAAAGTTGTCGTTTAATTAATGTTCATTTGATAGCCAGAATAATTATTAAAGATTAAAAAATATATTTGAGAACTTATAAAAAATATTGACGATATGCTTCACGATAGAAAGTGGCTTACACACTACAATATACACAACGCAACTTATACTAATCTACCGAAAAAGCTTATATTATACCGAAAAAACAAAAATTATTATAATAATTATTGCATTATTATTAATAATATGCAACAACAACAATGTAAAAAAATATTTTTTAATGAATATCGATTTTTTAGTAAGTATAAAAACAGGACCATAATTTTACCAAATTTCATTAATATGTTTCATGCGGCAACTCCTAAACCTCATTTTTTAGACCTTAAAAGACTCGATTACAGGCCGTTAATAAAATTAATTAAAAAAAGATAATTTGTTTGGTGTCAGCCAGGAAAAGTCCATTTATTTACGTTTAACCAAAGAAGAATATTATTCACGTGAAAAAGTCTTTAACACCGTACTACAGTATTTATTTGTTTTAATAATAACAGCAACCGATGTCAGATACTTCTTTGCAAGGAAATCAAGCTCCCAAAGAAGATCAATCACCATCAAAAATACCGGAATCAGTAAAGGTTTGTGAATGAGATAAATCTTTGCAGTTGTTTTAGGTAGAAAATATTTCATTTAAATTTATATAATATAACTTTCTGATGAAGATGAATAAAAACTCGTCTAATGAAGATAATGACGCAAGCTTATCCAGAAAAAAATTATACAATCTTGCTCTTAAGCTGCTAATGCTTTTTATTTATTAAATGATGAATAAATAGTGTAGTGTATGCGGGCTGAGATGTGTAGCTTACCTTGTATATTTATATACAAGACACATTATATGTAATACATACATGAACATACACTAATACTGATGTACAAAGGAATATACACAGTCTCATGATGCACCAAGTTAGTACACGAGAGCCCTTGGTGAGAGCGGACGTGAAGTGCCATGTGGTTACTCATTAGTGTGTGTTTGAGCCTGTGCTATATTCACACAACATTAGTTTATATACACTACACATAGCTTAATATAATAAATTTATTACCACATAGCTGCGTTTACGTTTTATAAATGATACCCTAAATAGTTTTTACTTAAGGAAAATGTCATCATAATACCTAGCAGAGAGCTAACTGCACCTCTCATGTATAGGATAGTTTCCAAAAAGAAAAGTTTTTGGGGTAAAAAATATGAATATCTGATATTTGACACATTTCTATTTATAAATTATTTATGCATATTTTCTCAGCATTAAATCCTTGTTTAACCCATGCCATACCTTTCTGATAAGTATCCATTTGTATATTCCAGAAAATAATATCAATGGAAAAAGAAAATGACACAAATGCTAGCAGAAAGTCTAGAATCGATCTCAACGCGTTACCAACACGCCAGTACCTAGACCAGACAGTGGTACCTATAATGCTGCAAGCCTTATCAGCGCTGGCAAAGGAAAGACCTCCGGATCCTATCAGCTACTTGGCAGCTTACCTGCTGAAAAACAAGAATACATTTGATAATAATAACTCTGGAACAAATAATAATGCACCACCTAATACTCAAACATAAAGTTATACAATATTTTTTAGAGTATTATTATTTAGATTAAACAGAATATTAGCTATAATGTATGATGAAAAAAAAAAATTATAGTGCTAAGATGGGTATTACCTATTGTTTCATTTGATTGGACACAACAATGTATAAGAAACAAATTTATAATGTCTAAGGCAAGGTGGACATATAGCACTTAGTATAAAAGTGACCCAATTCAAAAAGAGGTTTTTTTGTGGCAAATTGCAATAAAGCAGATAAACACCTACAAAACTTGAAAGAGTAAGAAAAAGCTAGCTTTTTTAATAGTAGGTAGGGTCATGTCGTACATGGCATTGAAATAATGATTACAATATTAATATATTGTAATAATTCAATGCCATGGTCAGTTTAATAGAAAATATGCGATATAAGTTAGATTTTATGGAACACATTAGTAAATAAAAAGCTGTAATTTGTAAATATCATAAATAGAGTATCTTGTTTTACAAACAGCAAGAACTATCAAGAAGTTTTCTTACCAATTTTTTTTTTAACTTAAACTTAATATTAAATTAACTTTAATTTCTAGTTAAACTAAATTCTTTTTCTATACTTGTTTCTAGAGTTTGGAGAATTAATTATGTATAATCTGTCAACTCGCACTACAATAAAGTAAATAATATAATTCACAGTTCATTATTTAAGTGTTAGAACTTATATCATATCATCCTGTCCTTATCCCACTCTAAGTGGGGTCGGCACAACATGTTTTTCTCTTCCATTCTGTCCTATCTTTCGTCAGCTCTGGCGCCACTCCTTTTATATGCATATCATACTTCACACAATCCAACCATCTCTTTTTAGGCCTCCCTCTAGGCACATATCCATCCACATTCAAATTTAACACACGTTTGGTCACATGATTTTCATCCCTCCTCATTACATGTCCATACCATCTCAATCTTGCACTTCTCGACTTTTATATAATGGGCGCAACTTTCAGACTTCCCCTTATATACTCGTTTCGTATTTTATCCAGTTTTGTCACAAGTTGTTAAGTGTTAGAACTTATTATCTAAAAATGATGTTCTCTGTTTTATAGCACATTTCACTTGATGAAACAAAGATATTAAAGTTGACTTTCTTGTCAATGCCATCTAATTCATTTCTACTACAATCTAGTATACATATTCAAAGATTTTTCAATACAATTTTAAACAAAAGTAATAATAAAATTATTTTACTATAATCCGCGAAGAAGTAAAATAGAAAACATATATAATGCTAAATGTAAGTGGACAATCGGTTATCATACCTGATACATGCGTTATCGTTGCGGTTGCGGGGCGAAACGATTGTTGAGTTTGTGATAGTGAACGTATATAGTGCTTGTGTATTGTGGTGGCGGTGGTGGAGGTTTGTGCATGTGTTTTTACGAATCCTGCATGGATCAGGTATGATAACCGATTGTCCACTTACATTTAGCATTATATATATTTTCTATTTTACTTCATCGCGAATTATAGCAAAATAATTTTATTATTACTTTTGTATTATGGATCTCCGCAAAGTAACGCCTAATTCTATAAATTACAGTTTTAAACATTTTTTATTCCCTCATTAATAATACGATTTAAACAGCTAACCTTTACATTTAATTTAATTCATCATTCTCCTGCCCTTATTCCACTCTAAGTGGGATCGGTACAACGTACATGTTTTTAACAGGTTGTTACATGTTTTGGCTAGTTATTTCGACGCCTGCCTGACATCAACTTACCTTAGTCGACTTTTACGACCCTCAGAAATGAGGGTGGTATATTCTACTCAAGCCGGATACCAAACGGCGGGTGAACTTACCTTAGTCATCACACATGTTTCACATTTAGTTTAATAGTTACAAATATTTTACTGGGAATTTAAATTTTCTCTTTTGCCAATCATTTTATGTGGTTGTAATATAATTTCATTTGGAACATTACTATTTTTGAATTAAATTTGAAATACATATAAAACATGTTTATTATTTTGTACTTTAAAACTATCTTTAATTTTTATTAATATACTAGCTTTACCCACAATTTCGTTTGCGTGGCCTGTTGTCGCATGTTGATAATAGATGGCGCCTTTCAATGTCATATTCCTATAGAATTAACAGGATTTCTATAGCCTATAATTAATCATATATGAATAATTATATACAATTATTATTAAATATTAAATAAATATTATTAAATATATGAATAATTATATATAATATATATACATAATTAATTATAATAGAATAATTGTTCCAAACTTCATCGATATTGGTTCAGCGGATTCGCCGTGAAAGAGTATCAAACATACATCCATACTCACAAACTTTCGAATTTATCATATTAATAAAAAATATTAGTAGAATTAGTAGGATATCATGTAAACTCTAAAATGGTATGCGTTATACGAAATAAATACGAAAATAAATATATATGAATAGTATAGTACACTTAATTTAATACTACCTGGTTGACAGAGCACTGCACGCTTAATTTTTAAAAAATAAAAAAAAACTTTAAAAAAAGAAAAAATAATAGGGTAGGTGGATCTCGATCCTAGGTATTTTCATTTCTCACGACCATCCGTTCTCTGAACAAGCTAGGTACGCTGACTTGACAGTGGCAAAAAATGAATTCAAGATAAATTTAAGTATTTTTTAATGCCCAAAAACAGGGATAAAATAAAATTTTTTTTTAATAAAACCTAGCTAGATTGATTTTCTCCTCCAAAACCCTCTACACGCTGAATTTCAGGAAAATCCTTGGAGCCGTTTCTGAGATTCCGAAAATATATACATGTATGTATACAAGATTAACTCATTTAAATATTAAAGATTAATAGGATATAGTACTAGTATGATAGCTCTAATCTAATAGGACTAGTATAATATCTCATATAAACTCTAAAATGGTATCTATGTGTTACACGAAATAAATAAATACAAAAATAAATATAAATGTATATTAAAGTAGAATCAATTTATTATATTTATATCGCAAATAAGCTAAATATGTCTACATCATTCTTTCTGCTCGGCTTCCTCAAGAAACTGTTGCCGATGTAGCAGCCAAGAGTCATCGTCGCCGACCTCCTCCGCGCTGACTGACGGCGGCTCAAAGCGTAAGATATCAGTCTCGATGCTCTCTTCAGCTAAAGAAGGCACTGAGTCGTGCACCGGAAGTGGCACAGGCTCAGGTGGTAAAAATTCAGCCATATACGCCGTCACGTTACGAGCGCGCCATACTGCGACTTTACCTGTAAATTTACAATCATTTATTCAGCTTTAAGTTGGGTTGCCAACTATATTGTTAAAACTAAGGTTAATTTTTTTTAAAGATAAAAAAAAAATAGTCGGGCAGGTGGAGCTCGATCCTAGGTATTTTCACGTTTCTAGACCGTCCGTTTCACAAATGAACTACCATGACTTTACACTAGACAGCAAAAACTTTCTTCTTTATTAAAAATAAATTAAAAAATATATAATAAAATACTTTCTTTTTTTAAGAAAAATATAAATATAAATATATGGGTCACTTACACACACGGTCACCCGTCCCCAAAATAAGTAATTTTAATACTTGTGTTATGGGTGAGAGACAACTGGTGAATATCTACATATATAATTTTTAAATACATACTTAAATACAAATATACACCCTTAAATACAAATATACAACAAATTATTTTATAGAAAATGTTGGCCCTCGGCGGGAATCGAACCCGCGACCCGCGGCGCTGAAGGCAGGGTCACTACCCACTGTGCCAACGGGCCAGTCAATTTTAGGATTTTTTGAGTGCACTAAAACAGAGATAAAACGATATTTTTTTTAAATAACCTGGATAGATCGATTTTTTCCTCCAAAACCCCCTAAATCCTGAATTTCACAAAAATCGTTGGAGCAGTTTCCGACGGACTACGAGACAGTTCGGAGCTAAGACCTACCACGTTGCTCCAATGCGGATTGGTAGGTTACACATATCCCCAGAATTCTCTAGAGATATGCAGGTTTCCTCACGATGTTTTCCTTCACCGAAAAGCATGTAAATTACAATTATCAATTAGACACTTAAGTTTTAACAGAAAAACTCATTGGTGTCTGCTCGGGTTTGAACTCGTGACCTCGTCGAAAGAGACGCACGGTGTTACCACTCGACTACCACAGCTTATTTTAAGTAAGTGGTATATGAAAAAATGGGTCTATAATACATCCTAAACCTACAAAATCAAATAGATGACCCGTAAAAATGTTTGCTTACTGAAAAAAATTATTTCCTAAGATTTTATTTTCTTCTTACCTAAAGTTTCATCTATCTCAATTTCCTCTTCTCCTTCTTCCAGTTTCTCTTCTTTAACCTCCTTTTCTTCTTTTTCCTCTTCACCCTCCCCTAATTCCTCAAAGTCGGGATCTTTTACTAGCAAATAGAAGCCATGTTGCATACAGTTGGTGTCAAACACAAAGCAACCGGGACCTTTGGGCTTTCCTTTATTCCAGGATCCATGATATCGCACTCGTGGGTACATTATCTGCCCAGGACCTTCGATGATGCCATCCACCCATGTACCCATAAATTTAATCTGAAAATTAAATATTGAATAATCTTTATACAATAATATTTAGGAAAATGCCGTTTGGTATCCGGCTGAGTAGAATAGACGACCCTCATTTCTTATCAAGGTGTCATAAAAGGCGACTAAAGTAAGTCACCCTCATTTCCATAAACCACTCCCATCTCTTACCAAGGTGTTGTAAAAGGCGACTTAGGTAAGTTGACCCGCCGTGTGATATACGACTGAGTAGAATTGACCACCCTCATTTCTTACCGACGTCTCGTAAAAGGAGACTAAGGTTTAAGGACCAGCCGTGTGGTATCCGTCTGAATAAAACAGACAATCCTCTTTCTTACCTAGGTGTCGTAAAAGGCGATTTAGATAAATCGACCCGAATTTTGGTATCCGGCTGAGTAGAATAGACCACTTTCATTTCTTACCGCGGTGTCGTAAAAGGTGACCAGGGTAAGTTGACTCACCGTGTGGTATCCGTTTGAGCAGAATAGACCACACTCTTTCTTACCGATGTGTCGTAAAAGGCGACTAAGGTAAGTTGACATGCCGTGTGGTATCCGGCTGAATAGAACAGACAACCCTCTTTGTTGCCGAGGTGTCGTAAAAGGCGACTAAAGTAAGTTGACCCGCCTCGTGGTATCCGGCTGAGTAGAACATACCCGATCATTTCTCACTGAGGTGGTTTTTTTAAATTGTAATGTAACTTAGCTATTAACTACCTGATATTCTGCAAATAAATAAGTCCCTAAGCCGTGACGTCGACCTTTGAACCAAGCACCCTCATAAATATCACCATTAGGGTAGTAGTAAGCGCCAAACCCATGCTTCAGGTCATGTCTCCAGTCACCCTCGTATCGAGACCCGTCTGGGTATATCATTGTACCAACACCATACTTCATGGCACGTCGCCATTCACCTGTAAGAAATGTCGAGATAAGATATACAGGATATTATTTTATAGTACCTGAGTGGGTGGGTTTAAAATGATGTAAAAAAAAATTAAAAAAATTGAAAAGAAAAATTAAAAAATGATAGGGCAGGTGGGGCTCGATCCTAGGTATTTTCACCTCTCTAGACCGCCCGTTCACCAAATGAACCACCATGACTTTACGTTTGACAGCGAAAATATATACCTATATATATATATATATATATATATATATATATATATATATATATATATATATATATATATATATATATATATATATATATATATACATATTCAAATTCAAAATATTCTTTATTCAAGTGGACTGTTTACAGTACTTTTGAATCGTCAAATGTTTTAAAGAAGCTACCACTGATTCGGAAGTTTGCTCCTACCGAGAAGAATCAGCAAGAAACTCGGCGGCTAATCTTTTAAAAAATTATTACAATTTGATGGTTACATGATAATCGTTGCAGGTGGATGCGTAGCTGAATGCAGTTAAGATATGCTATCACTCAAATAATCCTCAATAGTATAGTAAACTTTATGTAGCAACATCGTTTTGAGATAATTTCTAAACTTGTGTAAACATACAAGATTAACTCATTTAAATATTAGAGATAAATTTACCTTCATATCTCGCTCCGTTTTTAAATACATACAAACCCTTCCCGTTCCTCATACCCCTGCAGTAGCAGCCCTGATAAAAATCCCCATTAGGCAGCACAGCCCAGCCCTCGCCATGCCTTTCCCCATCAGCGCTGCGACCCCCTACATATATCTGTAGAATATTAAAAAAAAACCTTTTTTTGCTTTAGTTCGCGAATTGTAATATAATTTATAGAATTAGGCGTTACTTTGCGGAAATCCATAATACAAAAGTAATAATAAAATTATTTTTATATAATCCGCGATGAAATAAAATAGAAAATATATATAATGCTAAATGTAGAGTGGACAATCCGTTTTCATACCTGATACATGCGGGATTCGTAAAAACACATGCGCAAACCTCCACCACCGCCGCCACAATACACAAGCACTACATACGTTCACTATCACAAACTCAACAATCGTTTCGCCCCACAACCGAAGCATCATCAGGAGATAGATTCCACGATAAAATCGCTAAGCGACGCATCACCCCAGCAAGTTTTTACGAATCCTCCATGTATCAAAACAAAAATAAACAGTCCGGAAAAAACGGATAGTCCACTCTACATTTAGCATTAGGTACCTATATATATTTTCTATTTAAGCGGATTATAAAAACATTATTTTATTATTATTTTGTATTATAGATCTCCGCAAAGTAACGCCTAATTCTATAGATCATATAATGGTAAAAGTAAGGTATCAAGTACTAGCTTTTACCCGCAGCTTCGTTTGCGAAGACTGTTGTTGCGTGATAGGTTGATAATAGATAGAGCTTTTCAATGTCATCCTATTTCTCAAGAATTAACAGGATTTGTATAGCCTATTATATATTGTATACCCCAGTTTATAAGGAATAATTGTGCCAAATTAAAAAACTAGGTAGTTTGGGATCGATCCTAGGTATTTACATTTCTCGAGACTGCCCGTTCCCCGAATAAGCTACGCTGACTTGACAGTTTGTGGCAAAAATTCAATTCAATATAAATTTTAGTATTTTTTAATGCCCAAAAACAGGGATAAAACGTACATCTATACTCGCAAACTATCGTATTTATAATGTTAGCATAGCAGTTAGTGTAGGATTAAAGCGAATTGACAATTAAATTTAACTAAATAGGAAATGCACATATAATTACACCAATGGTGTCCACATCTTCAGGTCCTTCACCTTTTTCTTCGGCCATTGTTATTTAAATAAGAAAAACCGCTAGCAGAATCTAAATCGGCGAGACGCTAATTTGACAGCATTGTTGTTTGATTAATGACAAACATTAATTTTTTAATTCAACAATTAAGATAAGTACTTACTTCTTCTAAAATAACTCATATTTAATATGTTCGGGATTTAATTCTTCCAAAAAGAAGTGCCACAATATATTTAAGACAAAAGTAATAAAAATGTTATGCTATAATCCGCGATAAAAGACTTTTACGCGATGGATTATAGTAAAATTATATTTTCATTACTTTTGTATTGTCGACGTCCGAAAAGTCTAAAACGCCTTATTCTATGTAATAAATTCTACTTAGTATTTTTAAATTTATGTTAAACAGCAATTTTGGAAGAGAATAATGTCGTCGTAAATATTATAACTTTGGTGTTCCAAAATGAAAAACAAAAATAACAATAATAATTTATTTAGAATCATCAATAAATTAATTAATCAACACTAAAGCAAGCTGCGCATATGGAAATTTTGACATTAAAAATTAATAAGAAGGGAACATAACGTTTAATAATTTTGAATGTCTATGACTAGAAACAGGCATAAGCAGAAATTCGTTCTGAAAGAAGCACTATATTTAAATATATTAATTCTTAAACTTTTTTACTACGTTAAAGTATTAATTTTATAAAGTTTAAATATTTATATTCTTGTTTTGACATGGCTCATTATTAGATTAATAATTAAGACTTTACTCCTTTCCTTTTATAGTTTTTTTTAAAATAACTTTAATCATTTTTCCAGCTCTATGGAAAATACAGTCAATCACAGACAAATTAATAATTTACTTTAGCCTCATTAAATCTAACTTCTTACAATTTAATATTAAAAATTAAATATAATGAAAATTGTTACTTTATCATAGCACAGGGAATACTATGGCGTAAAATTTTATAAAATAGGAATTTTATTTATTAACAAAACAAACTGAAATGAAAAATAAACGCTATAACATCGTAATAAGACTTAGTTCTAAATTTGTACTTTAAGGTTTCGTTATTTTTTGACAATATATAGGCAACTTGTTAAATAATTATTTCTGGCAAGCGAATGCGCGTTTCTAAACTATTACATTAACAACTAAAGTTCGACTGTATAAGTTTCCTAAACAAGGTCGGTACCTTAAACATTCTGTAGGTCATTTGGTCGACATCGTTCTCCGTGACCTCAATCAAGTCGAATTCCAGTCAAAGATGGAATTTTAAACAACTTTTCTTTCACTTATTTTTTTATATCATACGTCGTTTATATTACGCACTCTCCTTATTCTGTAATAGCTAAACATTTATTTTTAACGTGGCGGTGCTTGTGGTGGCGCTTCTTCCAATTTACCCCAAACTACATTACACATTTCTCGCACTAAGGCCTGTTCACCCGTGTCTAAGTCTGGCGCAGGTCTTCTTCTTTCTCTCTCTACTCTTTCTCGTACTTCTAGAACTTGAAGGGCTCGAACTACAGCTTCCGGTCTTTCATTAAGTCCACTTCCTATACCTTTTTCAGCCTCTAGACGTCTTACTTTCTGCTCTAAATCTCGAACGTATTGTACTGTTCGCTCGGCCAGTTGAGGGTGTGTTACAGATGCCGTAGATGCTGGAGGTCGCGCTACTTCTTCAGCATTTGTTCCACTACTACTGCCGTCACCATCATCCCTTTCTCTTCCTGCCGTTCGTCCACAATTAACACATGTACTCCTTTCTCGCTCTTCGTCTAGATATAGACATAACTCTTTTAGTTCTAAATTATCTCTGATTAATTCTTGTTGCTTGTCATCTAATTCACGCAGCTTATTTTGATACGCTGATACTTCTTGCCTCATTACAGAAGCCGTATACCTTCCAAATCTTTGCCACTCTCGTGCTAATTTACGACCTTTTTGTCTGTCGTCATCTAAAAAGCAACACAGATCACGAAGTTCTTGGTTATCTTCACTTAAACGACGATTAGCTTCCTTTAATGCTTTTATTTCATCTAAAAGCGTTTGGATTTGCCGCCTTTGGTCCGATGGCTGTCTCGCGCCATCATTTTCGATACGCTTTGTGAACTTGAGCATGTCAGCCGACCGCCTATGAATTTGTTCTTCCTCTAAATTACGTTGTACACGTTGAGTGTCGTCGGCACTTCTCGCACGTGCCGTGTTCTCGACAGGCTCGTGAACGATTGCTTTTGTTATTATCTCACCTGAGGGCCTCAATGCGCGAAGTGCTGAAGTTGGCACTGGATACCCAACTGGGTAGCCTTGGAGATATTTCACTTGTGGATAAGGGCCGCTAGGGTACAACACAGGCATAGAACCCTGAATTAATGGTGGATATTGCAATTTGGTAGGATCTATATGTTTTGCGGAGTTAGGGGGTTTGAACTCTTTAATGCCCGCGTCCGTAGTGGCTAGTTTCGAAGCCGCAGCGGCAGGTGGCGGCGGATGGTAGCGCGGTGGAAAGTTGACCGGTTCCGAGCCCTGTTTACCTAGTTGTTGTTTGTGTTTAGTAAATTCGCCCGTAGTTTGTCTGATTGACATTGTAGTTGACGATTCGCGGAAAGTCATCAGCTCAATCGACCCTACGCCTCATATACTTTTCTAAACACATTTCCAAATTGCGAATATTGCGTTCGTACAATAGTTGTAGCAACATAAGTTCAACGGCTGGTCCTTGAATGAACGGAGGAGGGGAACGCCGCCGGCTGCGTAGGTTGTGGACCGTGGCATTCACACAGTAAAATCGAACGAGACTTTGGGGCTCACACGGCGTATTCCTTGTTAATACAGCGAGTTTTGTTTGCAAGTTTATCATCGATTAGTGATAGTTTTGAGGTTGTACTAATGTTATTTGAGGAAAACAGGTTACGATTATTGCTCGTATGGCAAGAATACGCGAACACACGCGCGGCGTATAGCTGTGACTGACTTCACGATACCTGCGCTCGCGTCGTCTACGAAGGCTCTCGCGGCGTCCCGCTCTACCGCACTCTTACCTGGACGCACACTTACATAGAGTAGGCATTCATTGAAAATTAACACATAGAAACTTAGCGCACGACTATGATACGATTTCGTTTTTTTGCTTACACGTGTGACGTAACAGAAGGTATGTGTCGAAAATGTGGATTATACGCATTGGGATGCGTTTTTTGCTAGTAACAAGGTATTATAGTAATAGAAAAAAGGTTTTACTACGAAAATTATATTGTTTAAATGAAGAATTTTTACACATACATTATGTCTTATTTTAAAGTGCTCTTAGGATTACTTGAAGTAGAAGACTTTTTCTCTAGATTAGTACAAGCTAGAATATAATGAAAATAGTATAGTCAATTCCTGGTATTTCCTTTTTAAAAGGGCGGTTATTCAAATAGGATTTGAAAATAACTCTATATATTCATCATGTAATGAAGCCTATAGGACATGTATTGTATTCTTGGAACGCAATGGGCTCTACTGTTTTCAAATTTGGGCTAGTCTAGCCCAAATTATAGCCCTACTCATCTTATATAGTCTATATAAGATGAGTAGGTGTTTAAAAAGAACAGATACAAAATATTGATATAGTTCCAACTGTTTAGCTATAATGGGAACCAAATAAGCATAATAATTGTTTTTCTACCATACGTTGATTTAAAATATAAAATTTTAATCGGAAAAATCTTCATCCTCCTGCCCTTATCCAATTTTAAGTGGGGTCGATGCAACATGTTGCAAACATGTTGTCACGTGATTTAGCTACGTATTTTGCGATCGGCCGCTTGCCGGGCGTCAATTTGCCTTAGTCGTATTTTACGACACCTCGGGAAGAAAGAGGTTGGTCTATTTTACTCAGCCGAATACCACACGGCGGGTCGACCTACCTTAGTCGTCCTTTACAATACCTCGGTAAGAAATAAGGGTGGTATATTCTACTTAGCCGGATACCACACGGCATATAAAATTTAAATGGAACCAACTACTTATATTAAATGTAAACTTATATAAAGCTTTTACTTTCGCAAACAGAATAATGCCGCTTTCACGTTGTAAATTATCACTGTCAAACTTTACTGAATTAATGAATTAATTAATTAGTAATAAGCTCAACGATTAGAGCACTTGGGCCCTGGTAAAAGAACGTTGGTTCATATAAAATCTTGATATCATGATTTATTTATCTATTACATTTATGGAAAACATCCTAAAACATCGTAGAATCTGAAATAGTTCTGCGTATTTCAAGTATATTTCCGACGATACGATAAGCCGTGTGGTATCCGGCTGAGTACAAGACCCCCCTCTTTCTTACCGAGGTGTCATAAAATATGACTAAGGTAAGTTGAGGTCAGGCGGTTCCGGGAACTTTGGTTCTGGGTCCAATCTGCTGCTGTCGAGTCCAGGTGGTAGCGACTTGCCTAAGCCCATCGTCTGCCGCCCTGTCAGGGGACCTTCGGATGTTCCGAACGGGGTATATCGGACGTCTGGCTTACAGGTCTCGGAGGCGGTCGGTGCATCTGCAGCTCCCGATGCACCGGTTACCGGAGGGGGTTTCTCTTTCGAGGGGTCTCTAACCGGAGGAAGTGTTCTCTGGGATCAGAGCTGTCAGCGGGAATGGGGGCAATGCTTCTTAAGTGCGGCTCTGGCACAAATATTTACGAAAGGCGCAATAATATTTTCAAATTAAAAAAAACTTACTCAAACTTTCCAATGAGATGCAAGCCCATTGTTCACATTAATAAATCTTTAATATTTAAATGAGTTAATGTTGTATGTATGTATATATATATTTTCAGAATCTCGGAAACGGCTCTAACGATTTTCTTGAAATTCAGCTTGTAGGGAGTTTTGGGGGAGAAAAATACATCTGGCTATGTTTTATTTTAAAAAATATCGTTAGTTAAAAGTTTACTTTTAATTTATTGAATATATACAACACAATTTTCGCCGTAAAATGACAAGTCAGCGTAGATTATTCGGGCAAACGGTTGGTCGCGCGAAATGAATACCTAGGATCGAGCCCCACCTACCCTATTATTTTTTATTTATTTTTTTGAAGTACCTTTTTTTATTTTGTAAAAAATTGGTCAACCTAGTACTATTTATTAAGTGTGAAATTTAGTTTTATTTAGTGTAATAAACGTTTAGTAAACAAGCAGATTTAGCTCCCATTTATTTTTAAATTATCACTATGTTCATATTTCGCTCTTTGCTAATAAGTTTGCCGACCACTGATATAGAGTATATATTTGATTTGTTCGCACGCGTATTTCATCAATCGTTTATACTTTTTCGATATTTCTTCGGTGATTGCATTCACATAATGTAATCCCCGTCGCTGTGTAGTGTTACTGGTTGGTGGTAGGACGAATATATTTTACACAGTATCAGTAGCGATCGCCGCCGGCAAGGATGGCTCGCGTTTTGGACTCTTTTGTTGTGCTTGCGATATGTGCTTGTGGTAAAGTGATATATATCCCTTTCTTAGTATAAAAAAATTAATATAAATATATTGTGATGCTTTCTCTAAGGATACGCGAAAATATGCAATATTAAGTAATATGTAGAGTATAAGGATTTACAAATTACATTTTAATGTTTAATTATATTTTTCCGATTTTTTGGCAATAGATAAATTTTCATTTAAATTTTTAATTGTAATTTAATTAAGGAATCTATAACGTTAGGATGTATAACATATAACCATGTGGCATGATTTAAAAAAAAACATATAAAATCAACAAAGTATCAATGGATTCAGTTATTTGTCGCAAGATCAGAAATTTAAATTGGTATTATAAGGAAACGAATTAAACTTTTTATTTATTTATTTATTTTATTTTAATTTAAAAAGACATCTTAGTCCATATATAATGTTAGTAATAATAATAAGTAATAATTTTAAAAATAGAATAATAATAAATATAAAAAATTCATGCGAAAGTGAAATTATTTGTGTATCTGTGGTGCAAATTTTTAGAGCTAAATTACTAATTCAATATATAACTATCCTTCAAATGAATGTTATTTTCACGGGAGCAGTTTGTTTTATATTTTTCACGGGAATTTTGTGCTATTTGAATTGAGCACGCTGAGACCATTTTCTTGTCTCTCCACCTTACTCCAATAACTTAGAAAAAAATTTAATGTAAAGTTTAGATTTACCTACGATCTGTAAATGACATACCTTCCATTACATTGCTGTTAGACTTTTTTCATTACGGTGGTATAATATATATTCAAGGAACCTGGGTAAAATAATTGTCTACGAAATATCGATATCCTAAAATCCATATTAATACTATAAATATAATAGCTACCCTCATGCACAATGGTCGCCAAAAATGCGACTTAGTGCGGAAAACAGTCCGCCTAAAATAGAAGAAGAAGCTGTATTTTATGTATTAAAAAACTAGTCCTTTGGAACAAAATTTACGTAATTTGATACATTTGAGTACCTTATAAACCGGCCAAACATAGGATATATTGTTTTTTTTTCGGAACCAAGAAAAATCGTGTTGCATAATTGAGGATATTTTAACATATAAATTAATACCAACAATGCCGCTAATACAACTAATGTGACGGTCTGTTACCATCTCACGGCTTGGCATAGGCCTCCTCGCTTCCTTTGAAAAAAAAAAGGTTGGAGATAAAATTTACCACGCTGCTCCAATCCGGGTCGATAACTTACACATATTTCCCAGAATTCTCTAGATATATTCAAGTTTCTTCCAAAATCTTCGAGTCGTCTTACTTTTAAATCAATTGTCAAAAAACACCTCATTGATAATTAATCTGTAACAATTAATAATGTTTTTTTTTATCGCCAAATATATTGTTTTTATGTATTATCTTATTTTTATTGTTATCCGTTTACTTATTTATTTTTTGTTTAGGCACGTCGCTACAGTTCATTGATTTTCATTTCTTAATTATTTATGCCTATTATTACCTATCTTTTTCTGTTTGTTTGCTTGCTGCACCTATTTTAATTTTCCGTTTGACCCTAAGGTTGACTAGAGAACGCTTAATTTAGTGTTAAGTAAAAAAATCATCATTGAACTAATGTTGCCAGTACATAAAAGAGTCAAACAGCCTCATCGTTAGCTTATCATACCTTTGTTACAAGTTTTTATTTATTTCAGTGGCCATAGCGCAGAGGAAGCCAATCAAAGAGGCTCTATACCTGAACAGTGACCTGTTCACAAACTCTACCTTAGAGGACTGCGTGTGGCGCCGCGAGCGAGAGCCTTGTCCTGACCCGAATGTGACTATTAACTTGTACACTGAAGCTGAACCTTATAAAAAGGAGGTAAGTGTTTTACTTAAATACGAAAATTTTGAATATTATTTGTCCTAACTGGTTTTTCTCTGCACCGCCGCTCTGTAGCTGATTAAAATTACCAAGGTGTCGTAAAAGGCGACTAAGGTAAGTTGACCCACAGTGTGGTATCCGGTTGAGTAAAATAGACCACCCTCTTTCTTACCGAGGAGTCGTAAAATACGACTAAGGTAGGTTGACGTCAGGCAGCGGCCGGTCGTAAAATACGTAGCCAAATCTTATGACAACGTGTTTTTGACATGTTGTGCCGACCCCACTTAGAGTGGGATACGGCAGCAGCCCAGCGGCGAGCAGAAGGATGATGGGATACGAGCAGGAGGATGATTTGGTAATACAATGAAAATTAATGATTTTAACACCTTTTTGTAAGTGTATTAGTATTATATATTAAATGAATTTGAATTTGAAACCGTTATACTTGTAAAAAATGGTGCTACTCAACTAACAGTACACGACTGCTGAAATTTCCGATTTAAATATTCATGATATAATGACATAAATACGGATTACTTACTCGTTTCAAGTGACCACGATCAATGAAACTGGGTCGAAATAATATCAATTTACCGTTGTCTTCATCCGAATTATAATTAAGTAGTTATATTTGATTTATCTTTAATCTTTAATATTTAAATGAGTTAAAAGTAGTAAGTAGCGGCCTGTTACTATCCCACTGCTGAGAATAAGCTGCTATAATAAGCTGCCTCTTCTCTCTGTTTTTGGACAGGTTTGGAGCTAAGACCTACCACGCTGCTCCAGTGCGGATTGGTAGGTTACACATATCTCCAGAATTTTCTAGAGATATGCAGGTTTCCTCACGATGTTTTCCTTCACCGAAAAGCGTGTGATAAATTATCAATTAGACACATAAGTTTTAACAGAAACACTCATTGGTGTCTCCCCGGGTTTGAACCCGTGACCTCCTCGAAAGAGTCGCACGGTGTTACCGCTGGGCTACCACAGCTTAAATGAAATGAATGAAATGAGTTAATCTTATATGTATATATATATGTTCGGAATCTCGGAAACGGCAACAATAATTTTCGTGAAATTCAGCATGTAGGAGGTTTTGGGGGAGGAAAATCGATCTAGCTAGGTTTTATTAATAAAAAACGTTTTATCTCTGTTTTTGGTAATTACAAAAAATACTAACATTTAAAATTAATATAAAAAACTATTTTTCCGCGAATTATTAAGTCAGCGTAGCTTATACAGGGAACGGGTGGTCTCGGGGAATGAAAATACCAAGGATCGAGCCCCACCTACCCAATTATTTTTTCTTTTTTTATTTTGTAAAAAATTACTAAGCGAGGATCAATCACACAGGTACTAAAACTACATAAAAAGCGACTAAGGTAAGTTGACGTCAGGCAGGCGGTCATTCGTAAAATACGTGGCCAAATCATCATCAAAGGACGATGATTATTCAGGAACAGGGAAAAATACATTGCATTATTTAGGGTACTTAAGGGGGGATAAGTTAAAGGGAACAAATTCACGGGCACCGGTAAATAATGAAGATAAAGAACCTTAAATTAGATTTTTCACGCTTAGTATCGCCAAATGGAAGATTTTTTAGTGCAGCGAAATTGCACCATCATGTTCTACGGGATACAAAATGTAACCTTTTAGAATGTGTGTATGTCTCCTGAATGAATGAATGAATTCTTTATTGCACAATAATAATACATACAAATAACACTACTACTACTTCTAAAACAATTAAAGAAACAAAACAAATAACATTAAAAGAAAAATATCGTGCAATTGGCGGCCTTATCGTTAAGATAGCGATCTCTTCCAGGCAACCATGATTTTTAGGTTGCGTCCTGATTACGACGCAACCTAAAAATAAAAAAAGGATACACGTCCTAGACCCGCGCGTGCTTGCCGTTATTCGCGTACAGAGAATACAAAGCAGATTGCGTTTAGAAAGTTTACCTCTCATAAATTATACATTGTTTTCAATAATTACGAGAAACAAAACTTTTTCATTTCATTATAAACTTTCGTTTTACTAAACCGCGGATGGAAAGCTTTCCTTAAACGTTGAAAGCTGAAGATCTGGTCTTGAAATTACCCATATTACGTTCAAGAGAAAATCAGCGAAATTACCATATAACACAACTAAGTTTTAATCTTAGAAAAAAATCTTACCAAAGAACGGACTATTTTAAAACCTTTATTTAACTATGTAATGTCCACCGTATGGTATCAGGCTGAGTATGACCACCCTCATTTCTTACAGAGGTGTCGTAAAAGGCGACTAAGGTAAGTTGACCCACCGTGTGGTGTCCGGTTGAGTAAAATAGACCATCCTCTTTCTTACTGAGGTGTCGTAAAATACGACTAAGGTAAGTTGACGTTTGGCAGGCAGCCGGTCGTAAAATACGTAGCCAAATCATGTGACAGCATGTTTGTAACGTGTTGTGCCGACCCCACTTAGAGTGGGATAAGGGCAGGAAGATGATGATTTAACTATGTAATGTATGTTGTACGAGTATGTATGAAATAGGTAAATTAAAATCTCACGTAACACTTATGACCCTTGCATTAAGCGGTTGCGGTATTTGATACTATGAAACGTGAGAAACAAACCTTGGCCGTTTAGCGAAATCACATACTCCACCTGACCTCTACACCAATCGTCAGATAGTGGCAACACGTATTTATTATATAAAAAAACCTGATTTACATCATTAAGATCTCGCCAGAAGATTGAGTTAATTATATTTAGAGTTTTGAGAAGAGAGAGAATTTTGAGTTCAATAAATAAGTGGGTGACCGAGCATTGCTTGCAATTTTTAAAAGATATAAAAAAAATGCAAATAAAAAAAATTTTGTTTTGTTTTTACGAATAGACTTGAACGACTATTAGATGCTGATATCTTTTTTTTAATATAATTAATAAGCTTAGAAATCCATGTATTAGGCTTGTTGTCAAATAAAGTTATTATTATTTTCACTCATGCATTTATTTACAAATTAATTTACATTTTTTAATATTTTCTAAAACATACAGAAAAAAAACATTTAAAAATATAAAAAAATTGATATGCACGGAGAGCGGAGAAAGGACCCAAGCTCCCGGCGGTTAGAAATATAGAGTGAGGAATTATTATTATTATTATTACATGCTGATTATTTATTACATGATTATTACATCTGGGTCCTAAAGTAGGTTGTCTGGAAGAAATCGCTAAGAAGCGATAAGACCGCCTATTGTACTGTATACTATATTACTTTTTAGTTTTTGTATTGTGTATACCATAACTTTGTGGTGTACAATAAAGTATGTAAATAAGCTAACGTGTCGTGTGCTGAGCTAATGGGTGGTGTAGACCCAAAATAGATTCCGTAGCCACAAAATCTTGTGCGCTACAATATGTTTATAATATGACTGTTTAGAATGGGCCGCAACCAAAATATATCTATCCTTTTGTCATGAAAGTAACACAAGTGAATATTTTAGCAACATTCAACGCGACGTTAAAATATTCGAACTAACTATGTCAGTTTAACTGCGTGTAAAGTATACCGCTATGTGTCCTTTTGTGGTGGTGTTACCAGTTATCTTGTTTACTCAGGACATAAAACTCTTAACATTCTTAACACTACATTTTCCCATACTAAATAATATACGTTTAATGACGTTTTGTTTTTGATGGTGTACAAAAAAACTGAAGTGGAGCGGCGCTCTACGATCTTTTTTTTCGAATTGACTATATGCTGTTAGCCCTAACGGCTTTTACAGCGTCACCGGGCGAGACGGGCGAGCGCAGAAGCATCGTCGAGGTTGCGAAATGACGCTCGGGGAACGTCCTAAAGGTGCCTCCTGTGAGGCCGGACCACAGCTTAGGGCGACGTGTAGTGGAGGGTTGATGGTTGATGGTATGACTTTGATTAGTCATTACGACGACGGAAGGGTGGCAAGAAGCCACGACTAACCGACGTCAGACATCTGAGACCTCGTCTTCGCCGGCGAGCACGCTGCGTGTGTGTATTAAGTGTTTTTGTGTTTCCAATCGTTATTTGATCGTCAGGGTCATATAGGACGCTTTTTGGACGCCTATATTTTCGGTGGTCAGACCTAACTGCGATGTAGGTGGAAGCAACTGAAATGAGAGGGTTCGGGTGTACCTCAGATTTCTCGAATTAACTTTCAGTTCAAAAATTTAAAGAAATACAGCGTAATGACGTAGCTTGAAGGAATTTTTATAAGCTTCAGCCGTGTATGAACGTTGTTTTAAGAAAGACATTTTTTTACCGACGTGTATAGGCGTTGTGTCAGTTAGCGTTTATCAAATTTTACGTGTTATTACTAATAATAATAGTTTACCTTAGTCTTATTTTATGACACCTCGATAAGAAATGAGGTTGGTCTTCTATTCACCCGGATACCACACGGCGGGTCCACTTACCTTAACTCAACTTACTTTATTAATCTAAACCTTCGAAAAAAAATTACACTACTTTTATAAAAAATTACTAAATTAAAAAATTACACTACTATAAAAATTATATAAGTATATATTTTATACACCACAGCTCCAATCCTTTTCTCCAGGAACGGAGAGAGGAGCCCTATGCCCAGCAGTGGGATTGTAACAGGCCGTTACTTTAAATTTTTATATCCCACATATCTGTAAAGGGGTCGGGTTTACTCCCGGTGTTTTCTTTTACTCCGTAAAGTGCAAAGAATAAACGCTTTTTTGCAAATAAATCTTTGTTGTCCATCTTAATGTATGAAACAAAGTAACTTCATTCAATCTCGTGTTGTAACCATTGGGACAGCACGGCTTTATGTACTGTTAAATATATGGGACGCGTATTTCGAAATAACGTGGTATGTGGTGCCCTTCTTATATTGTCTTACAAAACAACGTTCTCACGTTAAACCTAGCGCAGTTATTTTTGTTAGCAAAAATACTGTTCTTAATACGTTCTTAATAAAACTATCTAATATATCGCACGCTTACACAATTAAAGATTATTGGGATGATAAAAATGATAGAAAATCCTTTCAGCTTCACTACATATTATAAAACAAAGTCCATATTTCCGTATGTACGCATAAAACTTTAAAACTACGCAACCGACTTTGATGCGGTTTTTTTTAATAGATAGAGTGATTCAAAAGGAAGGTTTGTACGTATAATAACATTCAATATGAAGTAGAGAAATACTGTAATTTTTGAGGTTTCTGTAAATAATTAAATTTTTTTCCGCTTACATTGCAAACGCAGGCTAAACCCTACGAGATTTATCAAAATGATGTATTAAGTATTTGTACACCTTAAAAAGGTCTACAGAAAAGTCCGCGATGGTATATGTCAATCTCTTATGGATAACCCACAATAGCAGTTTTTTTCATTTATTTTTTACGAAAAATGATGCCTTATGTTCAAAGCAATTTTTATACAATACAGCATTAATCCTTATCCAATTGAGTAAGTAAAAAAGTAAGTAGCGGCCTGTTACTATCCCACTGCTGGGCATAGGCCTCTTCTCTCCGTTATTGGTGAGAAGGATTGGAGCTAAGACCTACCACGCTGCTCCAATGCGGATTGGTAGGTTACACATATCTCCAGAATTCTCTAGAGATATGCAGGTTTCCTCACGATGTTTTCCTTCACCGAAAAGCGTGTGATAAATTGCAATTATCAATTAGACACATAAGTTTTAATAGAAAAACTCATTGGTGTCTGCCCGGGTTTGAACCCATGATCGTCTCTAGAGATTCACACGGTCGCACCGCTAGGCCATCACAGCTTATCCAATTGAGTACCTTAAATAAATTGTTGATTTAATATAGATCAATATGGCCGTTTATGGCATGTAATTTAAGTGAACATTTTCGGAGATATTACAGATTTATAATCCCGCGAGGAGGCCGCGCTTCGACCTATAAGCACTTCGAATTTTGCAGCGACCGTAGGCGCAACTAACTGTCCTTCTTTCAAGTTTATATTGTCTAATGATAAAAAAGCTATGAATGTTTTAGTAAAGACATTGTCTAATCAATTGTAAAAATAAGTAATATCACTACATAGTATAAAACAAAGTAGCATTCTCTGTCTGTCCCTATGTCCGTATATCCCTATGTATGCTTCAATCTTTAAAACTACATAACAGATATTGATGCGGTTTTTTTTAAAAGATAGAGTGATTCTAGAGGAAGGTTTGTACGTATAATAAAATTCAATACATAGTAGAGAAATACTGTAATTTTTGAGGTTTCTGTAAATAATTACATTTTTTTCCGCTTACATTGCAAACGCAGGCTTAACCCTACGAGATTTATCAAAATGATGCACTAAGTATTTGTACACCTTGAAAAGGTCTACAGAAAAGTCCGCGATGGTATATGTCTATCTCTTATGAATAACCCACAATAGCATTTTTTGTCATGTACTTTTTACGAAAAATAATGCCTTATTTTTGAAGCAATTTTTATACACTACAGCATTAATCCTTATCCAATTAAGTACCCTAAATAAATTGTTGATTTAATATAGATCAATATCGCCGTTTACAGCATGTAATTTAAGTGAACATTTTCGGAGATATTACAGATTTAAAATGCCATGCGGAGGCCGCGCTTCACCCTATAGCACTTCGAATCCAGCAGCTATATCGTTTTTTCTAGAGTTTGTTTAACGACAAGGAAGCTGTGAATGTTGTATATAAATACATTCTGTAATTAATTGTAAAAATTAAATACATAGGGAAAATGTAAAAGTAAATAAGTAAAAATGTACTATATGAATTTAGATATTCCAAAGATAGCAGGAAATCTTCTTGGTATAGGGAAAGGAAATTGTTTTTCTCCAAATTTAACGCTTGCGGGCCACGGGCAGTAATGAATAAATCAAAACTACTGGATCGGTTTTAATCATTTTTTTACACTGAATGACATCGGATATATATTTTATACCCGTGCGAAGCAGGGGCAGGCCGCTAGTCATATATATAGATAGAAGTTGCAAACAATTTAATAACTGGAGTTCTGATATTTTTCATCTCTCCCTCTTACAATTTAAATTAAATATTAGAAATGTTATAAACAAA
Source organism: Morpho helenor (assembly GCA_029227775.1). Lineage (NCBI taxonomy): Eukaryota > Metazoa > Arthropoda > Insecta > Lepidoptera > Nymphalidae > Morpho > Morpho helenor. The sequence goes on from JARGCU010000010.1 coordinate 3,937,497, forward strand.
CAATCATTTAAGTATATTTTTTGTATAATTAACATTTTTTCCGTATATTTATTTTTATGTCTATGTATTTTTTATATTTATATGTGTTTTTTAATCATAAGAAACTGTTAATAGTTTAAGTTACTTTTTATTGTACTTTACTTATAAAAGCTTATAAATACTATAGTTTTCAAAATATTTAAATAAATCTTCATCTTCCTGCCCTTATCCCACTCTAAGTAGGGTCGGCACAACATGTTATAAACATGTTGTTACATGTTTTGGCTACGTATTTTACGACCGGCCGCCTACCTGACGTCAACTTATCTTAGTCGTATTTTACGACACCTCGATAAGAAAGAGGGTGGTCTATTCTTCTTAACCGGATACCACACGGTGAGTCAACTTATCTTAGTCGCCTTTTACGACACCTCGTTAAGAAATGAGGGTGGTCTATTCTACTCAGCCGGATACCACACGGAAAATCGACTTACCTTAGTCGCCTTTTACGACACCTCGGTAAGAAAAGAGGGTGGTACTATTCTATTCAGCCGGATACCACACGGCGTTCAAAATATTTAAATAAATAAATAAATATCCTTTTTCTTTCGGTTTTGACTCTTTCGGTTAAATAATGTAAATTGAAATTGTTTAAAAGATTAACTGCCGAGTTTTTTGCTGGTTCTTCTCAGTAAGAGCAACATTCTGTACCAAGAGCAGTTTCAAAAGTTGACGATTAAAAAATCCTTGAAAGAGCTAATTTGAATAAAGATTATTTTGATTTGATTTTAAAATATCTGTTTCAAGGTGGATCTATTCAGCGAAGACTGGCTTCGGCAGAGCGGATGGGAGCCATCTCACGAAACAATCCTGATAATTCATGGATACGCAGGCGGCGACGATACCCTACCCATTGTTGTGCTGAGAGACGGTATGTTACTATTTGACATAACTAAATTTCAAAGAAGACTGCCAAAATTGGGCCTAACTGTTACACAAACCACACATACATCAAAAAATTCTTAACTTTTTTCTGATCAAATATCATTATAAATATTATAAACTTTCAATAGAAATGTGCTAGAAAACTTTAATAAAAATATTTATATTGGTATTATAGTAGTTGATGCTTTAAACGGAACGTTTAATTGTCACTCCAACCCTTCTCTCCAAAAACGGATAGAAGAGGCCTATTCTCAGCAGTGGGATAACAGACCGCTACTTACTTTTTATAATAAATTTTAAAGCAGGAACATTTTATTTAGAAAGTAAAGGTAAACAGATGTGCGTATAAAAACTTAAACTTACTTATGACATTTTTGCGTTAAAGTGAAAGTGTTTCCGTCTAGAAACACCATGGCGCCAAATGACAACAAAACTGGTGGCACATTCTGCAACACTTTCTCCGATACGGTTCAATACCCTTGTGATGAATCGTTACACGTACCTAATTATATTTGCGCAAAAGACAAAGGTTACTTTTCATAGAATTGGAATTTTTTTTTTTAAATATCTATTTCTACTGAATTTTTTTCTATGGGCTTAGTTTTGAAGACTGATCTTCATGATATACATAATGGTTTATCAATTATATTCATTGAAATGTCATTTTTGTATTTTTTTTACAAAAATAAATCAATTTTATAATCTCATCTCATTTATTTGTTAAAAAAAATCCGCGCCATTTTCATGTTCACAACCAACTACAAAACAGTACAAACGCACTAAAAATTAGAAATTAAATATGGTTGAAAAAACTAAAAAACAAGTTTTATAGAACATCAAACCAAAATAGTGAATAATAAGTAGACTTAACGAGAAAAATTAACTAAGTTAAGTAGAATTAACGAAAAATACCTATTATAATTGTGAAAAAGCGTAGAGTGCTCAATGTATATACAATAAACAAGGCACAAAGCGCTAAGTATTAAAATAACTATTAAAAAGAGGCTAATAAGCTACTCTCCGAATTTGAATTGAATTCTCTACATTGAAGGCATATTTCGAAAAGAGCAACCGTCAAATTTATTTTGCTGGCATTTCTCGGTAGGAGAAATTTTCCGAACCAGCAGTAGGGTTGACGATTCAAAGGCGAACAGGTTTACTTGAATAAAGAATACATATATTGAATTTGTTAATAGGTTTTAAATCCTCTTCTTCGTCGTCTTAATTGACTATTCGATATCTAATTTGTGCCGTACGTTCATTGATCAATTTCCTTTCCAGCATATCTCCGTCGTGGCGGCTATAACGTGTTCATGGTAGACTGGGGTCAGTTATCGCAGCCGCCCTGCTATGTCGCGGCAGTTCATAACCTGAGACCCGTTGCTCGGTGTGTAGCGGAGACGCTGGGCACTTTAAGAAGAGCTGGCCTGAGGCCTGACAGACTGACTTGTGTTGGTCATTCGCTTGGTGCTCACATGTGTGGCATTATGGCGAATTACTTGAACTTCAGGCTTAACCGGATAATTGGTAAGTAGCCCATCTTTTCCAGCTCCCACATATACGTTGAGGCAACACCCAAGCGGGACAATATGCAATGGTAATTTCTTGTGGTTATGTGTTCGGTAGTGGAGTTTATTGGTTCAAGAAAATAACAAATCATCATCCTCGACCCGTGCATTGGTCCACCACTGCACGGGTCGACTTACCTTATTCGACACCTCGTTAAGAAATAAGGGTGGTCTATTCTACTCAACCGGATAGTGTTTAAGAAATAACAAATATTTTATTGTATTATGTTTAGATCACATAGACACATACTGTTAGACAGTATTAAGTTTTTTGTGCATGCAGCTTTAAAGTGTAATGAAAAGTCCATGTCTATGGGGTAAATAAAAATGTTGTATCCTAAAAATATGTCAGTTGTTGACGACATTACATTGAAGATTGATTAAGTATATGTATCAAAAGTAGGTTTATATTAGCTTTTCCATGTAATCTATAATTGAAATCATTACAAGCAGATACACTTATAAATTATAGTCAATAAGATGCTTTATGTAATTGAAATTTCTCGGAAACAAAAACCTGATAGAAAATCCTGACCTCAAATTAGCAACAAGCAAAAGTTTAATAATTTTTTATATCTCTTTTACTTCGGTGTGATGACTAATTAGTCATACTACCAGCCCCTCACTACACGTCGCCCTACACGGTGGTTTGGCCACACAGGAGGCAAGTGGCACCCTTAAGATCCTTATTCCACGATGCAAGTAGAGTTTCTGCGCTCTACTTTCCATATTTTACAACCTTGACAATGCTCTGCGCTCTCCCGGGGACGTTGTAAAGGTCATTAGGGCTAACAGCATATAATCAGTTCAAAAACAAAGATCTCTTTCAGGATTAGACCCAGCACGTCCTCTCATAAGGTCCGCTCCAGCACTACGCCTGGATCCCGGAGACGCTAGAGCCGTTCACGTTCTTCATACAAACGCTGGCAGATACGGGGAAGGCGCTCGCTTGGGCCACGCTGACTTCTGCCTTAACGGTGGTCGAAGCCAGCCTTATTGTGAAGACACACCCAGTACGTAACTATATTTAAATATATTTAATGTTTATTTATTTATTCTTTTTATACATATATTTAGAAAAGAGAAAGAAAAATTAAAAAAAAACACATGTATGAAGGCGGACTTATCCCTAAAAGAGATATCTTCCAGTCAAGTTTTGAGTAATAGAAGGAATTCAGACGTCAAGCCAGAACTAGATGCTTGATTTTTCAATTTAGGCCCAGTTTCCATCAAAGATGTCGTCATTTAAGCTAAGCGGAGAGGAAATGTGGAAATTGACATAATTGTGCTCAGTGTTTTGAGTGACTAACTTATTCAGAGAGCTGTGGTAACCCAGCGGTAACACCGTGCGATTCTTTCGAGGAGGTCACGGGTTCAAACCCGGGCAGACACCAATGAGTTTTTCTGTTAAAACTTGTGTCTAATTGATAATTGCAATTTATCACACGCTTTTCGGTGAAGGAAAACATCGTGAGGAAACCTGCATATCTCTAGAGAATTTTGGAGATATGTGTAACCTACCAATCCGCATTGGAGCAGCGTGGTAGGTCTTAGCTCCAATACTTCTCTCCAAAAAGGGGAGAGAAGAGGTCTATGCCCAGCAGTGGGATTGTAACAGGCCGTTACTTTTAATGCTTAACTTATGCAGATGAGGCGTTGTGCAGCCACGTGTGGTCGATATGCTACCAAGCTGAGAGTCTGTTCCAGCCGCGGTCAGCTGCCCCCTGCGGCAGACGGTGCTCCGTGAGGGTTCCGCCCTCTAGGTCGGCAACCTTGCCCGTGCCTATGGGACAACCGGCTCCCATGACGTACGTATCTCATCTCTGGGCTGGTGCACCCCAGTACCAACTTAACCATTGGATCGCAAACAGCGTAGAGCAGCTCGAATTATTGGGGACAAGGTGATCAGCAAACATCTTGAATTGTTAGCGATGCGTAGAGACGTATCATCACTATGCGTTTTCTACCGCATCTTTCATGGAGAGTGTTCCATCGAACTACATGACCTTATTCCTGCTACTAAATTCTATAACCGCACTGTACGTCATAGATTAAAATATCATCCCTACCATCTGGATGCGTGATCTACTACAGTGCGGTTTTCAAATAATTTCATTCCACGCACTTTAAAGAACGATCTCCCTTTGGCAGCGTTTCCGGATCGGTACAACATAAGTACCTTCAAAAAACGTATTTTTTACCTTTTTAAAGGACGGCGACGCACTCGCTGTGCGAGAGGTAGTGGGTGGCGGTAATCACTTGATTAGTGAACCGCATGCTCGTTTGCCATCCTATTCCATAAAAAAAATCTATACTTAGACGTAAATCTCGCTTCTACGAAGTGTATTGGGCAGTAAACGCTTTTCGATGTTTTATGTAAGCAGGCATTATTTTGCGGAATTCCATAGAACAGAAGTTACAATAAAATTATTTTGATGTAATCCATGCTTGTTAAGAGAATACATGCACCACGAACAAAATAGTAATCGTAACGCATTACGATTGGAAGTGGACCCTATCCTCCTGATAATGCTTCGGTTTCAGGGAAACGATCGTAGAGATTGTAGTAGTGAGTGTGTGTAGTGCTTGTGTGGGGTGTTGGTGTTGGCGACGTCTTGTGATCCGTGTGGCGACTTGTCCTGCATGTTTGGATTATGTGATTGGATCTTAAGAAACGCGGATTAAAGCAAAATAATTTACTGTAACTTCTGATCTTCGATGTAAAAAAAGAATTGATTTTATATAAATCGATTATATTAGCCCTCTTTTTGTTGCCTTTTCAGATAACATATGTCTTGTTTGACGAAACCAATGAAGCCAAACTACACATTTTAATCGAATTTTTGCTAACAGCACATCTATTTTATTTTTTAATTATTTTTTGTTTTATTTAGTGGTCCCCTTATATTCGTGTTTATTCTAATTATTATTAAAATTGACTTTGTAATTTCATTATAATAAAAAAACATTTTTTTTTCGAAATCGATTATTTTATAGTTCGATTTAATTTACAAGTTGATATCCTTATGTTCGAGCTTTCTGAAACCGTAAAATAAAGGTCTAATATATGAAAATGTGTTTTTAGTGCATCAGGCGCGTACTGCGTCGAAGATTTCACAACACCATTCTGTCCCACCACCACTGGGCTAGCTGAAGGCGACCCGCGTTGTTGTCTCGAGAGTCAATACGAGATTGCGGCAACGAGTACTCGCCCGCCCAAAACACGTCCACGGCCGGTCGTACGACTCCGGGCTAGACGGATCAAAAACATGGACAATAGCGTTTCTTTAGACCCCTAGTTCTAAATAGTCTAAGTAAACCCCTAGAGGTCCTTAAAAGACTCGACGAGGTTCTATACGACGTGATAAAAAAGTGGAGTTAAAAAAAGTCATTTGGGTGAAATATGGTAGTAATGTTGCAAGTACCATTGGAAAGTTAAATTTTGAATGTGTTCTATGAGAAACGTCTGTAAACCTCTGGTTTAGACGTTAAAAATAATAGCTAAGTAATTTATAGAATTAGTCGTTATTTGACGGAGATCTATAATACAAAAGTAATAGTAAAATTATTTTGGTATAAACCGCTATTGAGTAATTCGAAATGCTGAATGTAGAGTTGATTATTCGTTTTCATACTTGATATATGCAGGATTCGTTAAAACACATGCCAAACCTCCACAAACGCCACAACAATACACAAGCACTACACACGTTTACTATCACAAACTCAAAAATCGTTTCGCCCCATAACCGAAGCATCATCAGATGATAGACTCCACGACAAAATCACAATGCAAATGCGTTTAGGAATCCTGCGTGTATCAGGTATGAAAACGGATAGTCTACATTAAGCATTATATATATTTTCTAATTACTTTATAATGGATTAGGGCAAAATAATTTTATTTTTACCTTCTATTCGGCTTATTAAGAAATATTTTTCATTCTTTGGGTATCTACGATAAAATGTATGAAGTGTTGTGTGTGTTATAACGATAAATAAATTATATGCAGCCAAAGAAAATATGATTGTAAAATAAATTATTATATTAATTTGATTTGTTTTATTGGAAATTCTACTACAGGGAATATTTTACAAATTCTATTAATACAACGAACAAAATACGAATTCTGCACTAATCTTCTTTCAAGGAAATTTTGTATCAAACAAATACTGATTTTTAAAATGAAAGAAACAGATATACGTGGAGAGATCGAGCATCAACTTAAGTGATGAAAACGATTGCTGAGTTTGTCATAGTGAACGTGTTTAGTAGTCTGTCCCCAAAGTACAGTAACTTAATACTTGTGTTATGGGTGACAGACAACTAGTGAATATATAATTATATAATTTTATTTAAATACATACTTAAATACAAATATACACCCAGGCTCGTAGTCCAGCAAATTCATTTATAGAAAATGTTGGCCCTCGGCGGAATCGAGCCCGCGACCCACGGAGCTGAAGACAGGGTCACTACCCACTGCTCCAACGGGCCAGTCAATAATCATAAATATTGTTCAAAAAACGTAATTTCGAAAAATATAAATATAATTCAATTGAAATCTGGCTTTGTCAGTAATGGTTAACTGACTAACTGACTTGTGCAAAAAACAACTACTATTACATTTTGGTCAAGGGTATTTTTCGTTTCGCGTGTCATAATAGGGTACGGTCGTTGATCTCTATAAAATGTGTTTATTTTTTAAAACAAAATTGTTACGACATGTTTTTAATACAACCTCCTTCATAGAGTTGGCGATTAATATGAAAAAGCATTGTGCTGTCATATTTTTATGTGTTATTCGTTGAGTTGTAGCGAAAGAGTAAATGGGTTGACTCTGGGAAAACTGTTTTTTATTTATTGAATAAGAATAAAGGAGAAATATAGTCGCTTGTTATAAAATAATTCCTGTGGCTAAAATACTTTGCTGAAATTACTGTTTTTTATGTAGCTAGTGTATAGGAAACTAAAATTAAAATTAATGTATGGTCGGTACCTCTCTTATTATTAGAATGAATTACCACATAACTTTTTGTCGTCTACAGTAAACAAGTCTGGTGTGTAAATAAAACAATATTTTACTGTATAATCTGTATATTTAACTTTAAAAAAATCAATAACTTGTGCCGCTTGCTATTCTCACTGCTGTCAGCTCTTATTGCCCGCCATGAGAAGAGAGAGAAGAGCTGCCTTCTCCTTCTCTTTCTTCCTCACTATGTCTAGGGAGCGATTCTTCCACGTACTCTTACGAAGCTTGATCGGCCGACTGCCTACATAACGACCTGGGAATACAAATTGGGTACCCACTATAGCTGTGGTAGCCCAGAGCTCTAGGTCTAGGTCTAGGTCTAAAAATATATAATATCCTAAACTTACATTCCAATCTTACATTGAAGATTTGGTAACATTTATTGATATCTTATATAGTTTGATTATAACAATGTTTTTTTTTTCTTAACTTACTACAACTTTAATTTATCTAAATTTCATCATAAAAATGCAATTATAAAATTATTGATAATTTCCTCTATAAATGTTTTTAAACGCTGCTATTTAAAAAAAACCATAATATAGTAAAATAATTATTGCAATGCACTTTTTTTTTATAGTGGAATTTATCCTCATTATGTGACATATAATCTTTGATAACCCAATGGTAACACCGTGAGACTTTTCGTGGAGGTCACGGGTTCAAACCCCGGGCAGGCACCAATGAGTTTTCTAGTAAAACTTATGTGTCTAATTGATAATTGCAATTTATCACACGCTTTTCGGTGAAGGAAAACATCGTGAGGAAACCTGCATATCTCTAGAGAGTTCTGGAGATATGTGTAAACTACCAATCCGCATTGGAGCAGCGTGGTAGGTCTTAGCTCCAATACTTCTCTCCAAAAAAATTAAAAAAACGGAGAAAAGAGGTCTATGTCAAGCAGTGGGATAGTAACAGGCCGTTACTTACTTTAACCACTATAGTTTTTTCTATCCCACAGCTGGGCAAAAACATTTTTGAGTAATAAATAAATATATGAACGCCATCATTAAAGAGGCGTTTATTAGAATCTGGTTTATTTATTTTGAATGTGGGAGAAATTTTTACTGGTTCATTTACAGTTTACGCCGTGTGGTATCCGGCTGAATAGAATAGTACCACCCTCTTTTCTTACCGAGGTGTCGTAAAAGGCGACTAAGGTAATTCGACCCGTCGTTTTGGTATCCGGTTGAGTAAAATAGACCACCCTCTTTTTTACCGAGGTGTCGTAAAACACGACTAAGGTAAGTTGACCCACCGTGTGGTATCCGGCTCAGTAGAATAGTACCACCTTCATTTCTTACCGAGGTGTCGTAAACGGCGACTAAGGCAAGTCGACCCGCGGTGTGGTATCCGGCTGAGTAGAATAGAACACCCTCATTTGTTACCGAGGTGTCGTAAAAGGCGACTTAAGTAAGTTAAGCCACCATGTGGTATCCGGCTGAGTAAAATAGACCACCCACTTTCTTACCGAGACGTCGTAAAACACGACTGAGGTAACTCGACCCGCCGTGTGGTATCCGACTAAGTAGAATATATCATCCTCATTTCTTACCGAGGTGTCGTTAAAGGCGACTAAGGTAAGTTGACCCACCGTGTGGTATCCGGCTCAGTAGAATAGTACCACCTTCATTTCTTACCGAGGTGTCGTAAACGGCGACTAAGGCAAGTCGACCCGCGGTGTGGTATCCGGCTGAGTAGAATAGAACACCCTCATTTGTTACCGAGGTGTCGTAAAAGGCGACTTAAGTAAGTTAAGCCACCATGTGGTATCCGGCTGAGTAAAATAGACCACCCACTTTCTTACCGAGACGTCGTAAAACACGACTGAGGTAACTCGACCCGCCGTGTGGTATCCGACTAAGTAGAATATATCATCCTCATTTCTTACCGAGGTGTCGTTAAAGGCGACTAAGGTAAGTTGACCCACCGTGTGGTATCTGGTTGAGTAAAATAGACCACCCTCTTTCTAACCGAGGTATCGTAAAACACGACTAAGATAAGTTGACGTCAGGCAGGCGGCGGGTCGTAAAATACGTAGCCAGATCATGTGACAACATGTTTGAACACGTCGTGCCAACCCCACTTAAGGGCAGGAGGAGATTGAGTTAGGATAGGGTATATATTACCGTCCATCTCTTTCATAGCCTTGATGAAGTCGCCAGGATCTTTAAAGCTCACAAAACCGAACCCTTTGCTTTTGTTCGTCCGTTTGTCCCTTATTACTTTGGCCCGTTGAAATGATGTGTATTTGCCGAACGTTCGAGTCTGGAAATAAAAACATATACATCAGCATAGTTTATCTTAGTATTAAAGTGACCTAATGCAAAAAATTTAAATGAATAAATTAAATTGGAAAATTGAATGTTTATTTATTTATTTATTTATTTAAAAAGGCCATCAACAATATAAACACCACACATAGCTACAAATACACAATATACAAGAATTATTAAATTAAGCTATATTAATTATAGATGGCAACAGCATGCGCAGATTGACAACAACTATCAAGAACTATATTAAGATAAAGTGACAATGAACATAAACAACCAAACGTAATAAATTTGTGTAAAAAGAAATATCTAAGTAAAAATACAATAAAGTGGCAAACATGTTACAACATTTATGTTATTACATCACATGTATATAGAGCTATGGAAGGATGGATTCTCCAAATACAGTCATATTACTTGCTTAAATGGAGCCTCTAATCCAGTGTTTCCCAACTTTTTTGGCCCATGCCCCACGTTTAAAATTATTTTGCCCCCCTAAGTAACATACATAAATTTTAATATTAAAAATTGAATTGTTCACTTAAGAAATAATATTATATAAATATTATTAAATAAATATTATTAAATAATAGGTTTTAGACCGAAGAAATTGCTTTTTTTTTGCTAAATTTGGCATCGAAATCTAGCATTGCTTTAAATAGCCCATGGCGAAAGGCTTAAACTCGTGTCGAGTTGCCCCCTCTTAACCATCAAATTGCCCCCCTGTGGGTCGTGGGCCCCACGTTGGGAAACACTGCTCTAATCACTTGATTAATTTTGGTAACATTTAAATTGTTTATGTAAAACTTGTGAGTTTAAAGAAAACACTAGCTTTTTTAATAGTTCGTAGCGTGATGTCATAGATGTAATTAAAATAAGGATTACTATGTATCTAACTCAATTAAGTTCTAATTTTGAATTAGGTCCCTTTAATACTAATTTTCACGCTTAGTATTAAAGGGATATGTTATTTTAATGTGGTAAGTAACGGCCTGTTACTATTCCACAACTCAGAATAGGCCTCATCTCTCAATTTTTTTTTTTTGGAGAGAAGGATTGGAGCTAAGACCTACCACGCTGCTCCAATGTGGATTGGTAGATTACACATTTCCAGAATTCTCTAGAGATATGCAGGTATCCTCACGATATTTTCCTTCACCGAAAAGCGTGTTATAAATTGCAATTATCAATTAGACACAAGTTTTACTAGAAAACTCGTTGGTCTGCCCGGGGTTTGAACCCTAGACCTCCTCGAAAGAGGCGCACGGTGTTACCGCTGGGCTACCACAGCTTGTTTTAATGTGGTATTACCAATAAAAAGATTCGATTTTACTTAAACTTACAAGGAGTTCATCGGTGACATCATTTCCCAAGTCCCCACAGAACATTCTGAAGTCATCATCGGGCCAGTCCAAAAGTGTTACATCTTCCCACACCTGCCCCCCTGCTGTTCGAACGACCTGAAGAAACAATAATAAGGATATACAGGGAGGTACCTACACACCCTTCATAAAAAAGTTAATTCAATGAGTTATTTACGTTTTTTAAAAATAAACACATTTATAGAGATCAATGACCGTACACGCCATTATAACCTTGACCTAAAAACTAACCTTGACCTAAAAACTAACCTTGACCTAAAAACTAACCTTGACCTAAAAACTAACCTTGACCTAAAAACTAACCTTGACCTAAAAACTAACCTTGACCTAAAAACTAACCTTGACCTAAAAACTAACCTTGACCTAAAAACTAACCTTGACCTAAAAACTAAGTAGTACAGGTGGGAGTGAGAACAAAACAATAATGTTATTGTTTTTTCCTACTTTTTTAACAAGTTTGCCTCGCCAGGTCAGTCGACGAATAAAGCTAAATTAATAAATAAATAAATATATGGGACACTTACACACACGGTCGTCTGTCCCCAAAGTAAGTAACTTAATACTTGTGTTATGGGTGACAGACAGCTGGTGAATACATACTTATATATTTTTTAAATACATACTTAAATACAAATATACACCCAGGCTCAAAGACCAACAAATTAATTTATAGAAAATGTTGGCCCTCGGCGGGAATCGAACCCGCGACCCGCGGAGTTGAAGGCAGGGTCACTAACCACCGCTCCACCGGGCCAGTCAAATTATTATATTCATTTTTTTTTTAAATATATATTTTTTTAAACGATATTTAATTATGCCAAAGTTATCATCAGCTAGGCTTAAGTGATGAGTGGATTCATTTGATATCGTATCGTCGGGACAGCTCTGTAAAAACAAATTAAAATACCAAATATCATTAGTTGTTTTACGAGACATATTTTTACAGACATGCAAAAAATGACTTGAGATAAATTAAAATTAAAATATGTTACACAGCAAACTCTATATAACGACCCTCAAGGGACCGTGCATATTTTGACGTTATAGAGTTGGGAGAGAGAGAAGAAAAATCTGTATTATAAAAAAAAAGTTTATTTCAGACTAGTAGTTTCAGACAGTTTAGTAATTACATAAAAAAAAATTCTTATTCGATCGTTATTGCTCTAAGGTCTATTAATAAAGCCAAGTAATATCGACGCTTAGGGAGTTTGTCGTTAAATCGAGTGACGTTATATGGAGTTTACACTGTACATCTATCATTAGTTGTTTTATGAAACATATTTTTACAGACATGCAAAAATGACCTGAAACACTGAGTTCAAATAAAAATACATTGTGGAAATTACCTTTCTATGTTTCTTCTCCTTCTTTTTGGGGGCGGCGGTTTCGTTGACTGATATTATCGGTGGTGGCGGCGGTGGCGGTGGTGACTCCACCACTTCCAGCTCTATTTTAGGTGGGGGAGTTGGCTGACGTTCCCGCTTCTGTATACAATAAAACTATTTTAAAAAAACCCTAGCTGTGTTTGCAACTTTAAAAATCAGTGTGTCACAAAGTCCGACCTTGTAGTTTGTAATATTGTTTATTGCAGTTTAACCGTAATGTATCTAAACCTTCCTCAAGAATAGTGACATCTTTAACTAAAAATTGTCCAAAATTCGTTCAGTACATTTTGAGAAAATTACATACAGACATACAGCTTTTGTGGACTTTGTTTTATAATAAGTATAGAAGTTAATATCAATATATATTTTACTTAGTTTGTCACTCAGTGAAAAAATGATAAAAATTGATCCAGTAGTTTTGATTTATTTATTATTCACTGATTGACATGGGCTGTATATTTTATACCCGTGCGAAGCAGGGGCAGGCAGCTAGTCCTTATATAAATAACAAAAAAACTTACCCTTTTTTTGCTCTCATGTTTCTCCTTTTTCAACTCGTCTTCTTTTGGTTTTTTGTATAGCTTCGGAGCGGCCGAGAGCACTACTGGCTGTGGTTTGGGCGGCGGCAGTTGGGGTCCAGGCATGCCAGGCCTGAGGAAGGACATAGGTGGGTATGTCTCATTAGGTGGCGGGCGGAGACGTTGCACCTGTAATTATTAATAGTTATTTGTAATTAATGTAATATTAGGAATATTAAAAGCCAAGTAAAACTGGTAGCTCTTTATATACTTTTATTTGCACTTCACACTGTCCCATACATCGTCAATGCAATGCTGTCCTTCTCACACATCTGCATTCTGTTTCAAGCATTCATCAAACATTCCATTTCTATAATTTACAGAATTAATTATGAAAATATCATTTTTTTTATTACTTTTATTCATCAGAATCAAAGAAATATATTTTTAATTCATCTCCACATAGACTATGTGTATGTTGCAAAATTAACAAACAAAAAACATTTTAACTAAAAAAGTTTAATGTGGTTTGTCAATCTAAGCAACTACACAGTTTTAGGGTGGTGTGCACTTAAATTGCTACAATTCTGAAAAAAAACAATTTAAAACAACATTGATTAAAACCTGCAAATAGGTGTCACCAAAGTTTGTATTTATATTGTTACAACATATTAAAAAACATGTAAAATTTTAAATATCATATCAATAAATATCATCAACATATAAAATATTGTTGTAATAATATATTTAAATTTAAAACATAATATATAACAATTTTAAATATAAAGCTTTCAACTTATATTACATTTCAGATATTAATAAAAACAAATGTAACGAGACCATTTATTTATCCTTCGCCGCTCGCCTATTTCTTTATTATACCGCTGCCTTTGAGTTTACCGTCGACCATTCCGCGAAACCTTATCGCCGCTTTCTAGCCCGCCATGTGCTCAACAGTGAATTCTTATCTCTACCTTTGTGATTGCCGCCTAAGCACCTTTCATAGAAGCCGAAGAATGGGGATAGACCGCTGAAGCACTATTCGACAGTGCGCCGCGAACCGTCTTAGAACGAGGTCCACACTATCTTACTCTCCGCGCGTATAACTATTGTAACTAACTTGCATTGTGAATAAAGTCGTTTAAACACAGACCCGAACATTTTCTTTGTAAGTGTAACTCTACCCACGTGAGGCCCTTACAAGTGGGGCCTTACGACGTTAGACCCTTACAAGTGGCGTCCCGACGTGGAGCTGCCTTACAAGTGGCGTCCCAACGTGGAGCTGCCTTACACAAATAGTTTTACCTTCATTTCAGAAATCATGAAATATAACTTCCAAATATTTCATTTAAAAACAATACAATCAATAGATATTCTCAATCACAACTAACCAATATCATGTTTTCATATTTTTACAAAATAGATACATGTAAATATTTTATTTCTCTAGTTAATTTTACCTTAGCAATTTCTAACCATAACAGGTTTTCTTTATTTACATTGTATAAGGTATGATAGCTGATTGTCTCTCTGATTGTCACTCTACATTTAGCATTATATATATTTTACTTCGTGGCGGATTATTGCAAAATAATTTTATTATTACTTATGTAATATATTATACTTTACACTCACTGATGCAGGCACCATTACAGGATTCATGGACGGTGGCGGAGGAGGTGGCGGCACAGTTGGATACATCAATCTCGCACTCATTACAGCATCAAAAGATGACATGAGACTCGGTGGTGGTGGTGGAGGTGGTAATGCACGTTCCAGCTGCTGCTGTACAGCTCCGAATGTTCCAGCACCTATCACTGGACGTAATGACACCATCTCTGATCCAGATATCTCTGCCTCAAATCTGAAGAATTGAATACAAATGAATCCGATATAAAAATAGTATACAACAAAGTTTACAAATTAATATATGAGGATCAAAAGGTAGCACATTAAAGAATCTGATTAAAAAAAGTAAGTAGCAGCCTGTTACTATCCTACTGCTAGGAATAGGCCTCATCTCTCTGCTTTTGGAGAGTATTGAAGCTAAGACCTACAACGCTGCTCCAATGCGGATTGGAAGGTTACACATATCTCCAGAATTCTCTAGAGATATGCAGGTTTCCTTACAATATTTTCCTTCACCGAAAAGCGTGTGATAAATTGCAATTATAAATTAGACACAAGTTTTAACAAAAAACTCATTGGTGTCTGCCCGTGTTTGAACCCGTGACCTTCTCAAGAGTCGCACGGTGTTACCGCGGGGCTATAAGATTCTGTGTGATTATTTTTAATTACACATATTTCAAATTTAGTACCCGGTTTTCAAAACATGGTTAAAAGTAAATTATATATACCTGGACATTTCATCTTGCATCTGTTGGAATTTGGTACAGTCGTCCATGATGCTGCACAGGCTTTCAACTAAAAGAAATCCAAAACGTTTACGTAGTAACGTTAACTAGCGTTGCTTAAAGTATTCCTTTTTTAATAGTACGTACACATTGACGCATTTTGTCCACTTTGAGAGCAGCTTTATCAATTTGGAGAGACAGACAGCGTTAGGACGTCTGAGCGTTGTAACTTAATCCGGAAATTACATAAATTCTGGTAAATTAATTATCAATATTTTGAGACAAAAAACTTCCGTAATATTGAATTGAAGTTAATTAGAAGCTGAACTTAAGATATTAAAGTGGAAAAATGAAAATTAATTAAGAACAGACATTTCACATTAGACATAGACTATAAACCAATATGGATGTACAAAACTATCGATTATTTTATTACTGTAATCGATTTTTTAATAATTGATTTCTAAACTATCTATCTATCTCGATTATTTTGATACGAAATAATCGATTTTATTAAATAGATTTTTCTATTTGAAAAGTTGCCTTTTTAATATTAATAATAAATAAGAATTAAGGCTAATCAAAGTGGACAACTACCAATAAATAATAACAGATGCCCTGTTTGTGAAATACGATTAAAATGTGTAGTTTGGCTACATTGGTTTCATCCGACAGTGCATATGTAAACTTAAAAAAAAAGAAAAAAGAGGGAAACGAGAAAGAGGATGCTTAAAATTATTTTGAAAAATAATCGATTGTTATAAAAATCGGTTATTTTTTCACATCTCTATTCTCTACTGCTTGTGTACTTCTGATGTTTTGAATTTCATAATTCATAATTTATTCATTATTATCCTAATATATGATTAATTGTGAATTGTGAAAAGTTATTAGGGTAAACAAATCAACTCAAATCAACTTTTGAGGTCGCATAATGATTGAGGAAGATAATAAGACGCTGTGGTGTGGCAATTTAGCAGATCAGGTCACTGAAGAGTTGTTGTACGAACTCTTCTTGCAGGTATAAACAATTTACATCTAAAACTAGAGGCAATATCATTTTAATATGGTTCTAACAGCTATTATAAATATGCAACGGATATGTTTGAAAGTAGTGTTGGATATTTTTACTTATTTGTGATTGAAATTCATTTCAATTACCTTTTAAAACGAGTCTCTGAAAAATGTTATTTTATATGTTCCATTAATTTTTACAGGCAGGTCCATTAGAAAAAGTAAGAATTGCGAGAGACAGAGATGGCCGCCAAAAAAACTTTGCATTTATAACATATTGCCACGATGTATCAGTACCATATGCCATGAGCCTCTTTCATGGCACATCACTATTCCATCGAGCTTTGAGTTTAGATTCTAGAGGAAGAATAGCAAAACTACCTCCACCTATAAAGTGTTTTTCTGATATACAGTTAGACTTTAAGAACCAGAATAACATAGTAAACCAATTCGCAAATATGACAGATAAACTGAGGGAAGAAAATCCCATACATATGCCAATTCGTAGACAAGAAAAGAATGACAACCTTGTAATGGCCAGTCTCCAGGGTAATTGGTCTCACAGACATCACCCATACAGGTCCAAGGAAAGTAAAAGTCATAATCGCAATGAATACAGACATAAGGAACATGATAAATATAAAGGTAGAAATAATCATGGTTATTGGAGGGACAGGCAGAGTCACAGGAATCACAGGAGAGAATGATTAAGGCCTTTTAAATAATAGACTTGTCCAATCACAAACAGTGAAAATCTATTATACTTAGATTTATAACAATATTATATTCTGTGACAAAAGTGTTTTTATACTGCAACAAAACATAGGGTACAATGTTTATATACCTAAATTTTTTGGGTATTCTAAAATGTTGTCTGGTAAATGTTATAATACAAATTAATACCAGTATAATTCTTGTTAGTAATACATATTCAGTGTGAAGATTCTATTGGATATTTTGATTTTAATGTACTGTTTGTGCAATACCAGATGGTAAAACCAATATAAATTGTACGTAAGAATGATAATAAAGCAAACAATTTATTAGTTGGTTTTTCATTTGATTTATTAAAGTATGATCATGAAGTAAATTTAAGTATCCGGGCGACCAAGCCTTGCTCAGTAATTTTTTTTTAAATATAAAAATCATCATCCTCCTGCCCTTATCCCACTCTAAGTGGGGTCGGCACAACATGTTACAAACATGCTGTCACATGATTTGGCTTCGTATTTTACGACCGGCCGCCTGCCTGACGTCAACTTACCCTAGTCGTATTTTACGACACCTCGGTGAGAAAGAGGGTGGTCTATTTTACTAAACCGGATACCACACGGCGGGTCAACTTACCTTAGTCGCCTTTTACGACACCTCGGTAAGAAAAGAGGTTGGTACTATTCTATTCAGCCGGATACCACACGGCGGGTCGACTTACCTTAGTCGCCTTTTACGACACCTCGGTAAGAAATGAGGGTGGTACTATTCTATTCAGCCGGATACCACACGGCGGAAATATAAAAATATAATAATATAAAAAAAAGAACACACGGCGGAAATATAAAAATATAATAATATAAAAAAAAGGCACAGTTGACATGTGGGATTCAACTCCGGGTTTTGAACATTTTCGGTCTGCCTGTTGCCCATCGGCTATTGCAACATTACATTTGACAGCTAAAGAAATCCTTTGCTTTCAATTCTACCATAATTCTAATAATGCAGAGGATTTTTTTGACTTATTATAAAATATTTTTAATACCCAAAAACAGGGATAAAAGATTAAAAAAAAAAATTAAACATACATAGCCCTGAATTACAGAAAAGTCGTTGGAGCTATATATATAAAAGATTAACTCATTTAAATATATTGATATAGTTATTCAAAAATCATTATTTTTGAATAACTTTCACTGTTTACTTAGCGCACGCAAGGAAAGCTTTAAATTTTGCCGTTTTCGCAATATTATTTTATTGCTGCTCCTCTCCTATTCATCTTAGTGTGATGTTAGCCTTTCTCGATAAATCTTATACTCAAAGAATTTTTCATATCGGTCCAGTAGTTCTTGAGATTAGCGTGTTCAAACAAACAAATTCTTAGCTTTATATATGAGTATAGATACTAAGCTAAGAAAATGGTTTATTTCCGAATTCCATATTATTTTTTATTCTGGACATTTTACATTAAAAAGGTATTATTTGGTGTAAATAAGAATTACTCAATTTAGTATTCGATAATAAATCACACATAATGTTGTATTTTTTTATTATATTTGACAAACTCCTTATGGCATCTCGTTCAATACTTCCCTGATTTCATTTGCAAAACCCCTAAACTCTTCCTGAAATAATATAGTTTATGGTTACATATTCTGTTTTATGTGATATTGCTATTAAAAAATTAAATAATCGTTGCATATATTTATTATTATTGATGTATAAAAATATAAATAAAATACGGCTCTTTTCTCTAAGCACGTTTAAAATATACCTCCACCAGTACACTCCATTACACTCCACAAATTCATTAAGTCGATGTCAAAGATTATTCCTGCGTCTTAACCGAAACAATCAGGACATAGACTCTTAAATTATTTAAATCCATACTAAATAATTTAAATGTATCCGGTTTAGTAGAATAGACCACCCTCTTTCTTACCGAAGTGTCGTAAAATACGACTGGGGTAAGTTGACGTCAGGCAGGCGGCCGGTCGTAAAAACGCAGCCAAATCATGTGACAGCATGTTTGTAGTATGTTGTGCCGACCCCACTTAGAGTGGCATAAGGGCAAGAAGATGACTAAATAATTAAAATGCGAATGTCTGTCTGTCCGTTACGCTTTCACTGCTAATCCGCTGGACTAATTTTGATGTAATTTGTAAAAGCTATTTAATCCGGTGTGACACATAAAATTGAAAAAAAAACAGTTTTTATTTAAACGTTTTAAAAACAGATTGGATCATTGAGGGTACTTAAACGCGTAAGTTGGTTCGAACTAAGTCGTGGTTACCACTAGTTGTACACATATGATAGCGTTAAGAGGTGATGGCTGATAGCGCATGCTATCTACCAATTCAGCATATATAACGTATGAGAAGGTAGAGTTTTGGCTATATTTAGCATTATATAAATAAATTTCATTGCGTATAATAACACAATTATCATTTCGTTTGCTCTCCTAAAATTCCGCAAAGCAACGCCTTACTATAAATGTCTGAGTTAAAAATAACTTACGATTTTATTCCTATACTTGTAACTGACGTAACTAAGTATCTCATACACGAGGATCAGTGAAACCGCGTATAAAACCAAGGATATAATCTTCTCATCCATATCGAGAATGTCTGAATGTAACATCTTGTAAATAAGGTATGTACAGAACACTGCGCGTATTGACAGGAACGTGACAAAGTATATTGTCTCCACTATGTAGAAAATTATTGTTTGTCCGTATCCTTCGTAACGCAGCAACCTGAATTTTTAAAATTTGGTAATTAATGTAGTGAATCATTCATCATTACAGGGGGCATTATTAATGCATTGTCAATTAGCGTTTGAAGAAATAAATGCATAATACCTATAATAATGATTTAGTTGTCGACTTAGCCGTGTGGTATCCGGCTGAGTAGAATAGACCACCCTGTTTCTTACCGAGGTGTCGTAAAATACGATAAGGTTTTCAGAGATATGTAATTTTCTTTGATCAAAAAGCATGCTAAATTATACCAATATAAGTGTTTGTGTTAACGCCATGTGGTATCCGGCTGAACAGAATAGTACCATCTTCATTTCTTACTGAGGTGTCGTAAAATACGACTAAGGTAAGTTAACGTCAGGCAGGCGGCCGGTCGTTAAAACGCAGCTAAATCATGTGTTTGTGTTAGTTCTTATAGAAAATTAATTAAGAGTTCATTCTAAAGGTTTGAGTCCGCGATTTCTTATTAAGAATTACATTTATGAATCATTACGACTGCATTAAAACTATAAATGCATTGGCAATGGATGTACGGATCAATGAATGCATACACTAATGAATGTTTAAGAAATGAATGCGTGAACTATGAATGTTATTGCAATGAATTGTCAAATGCTACATGTTTGTTATTCACATACCAGCGAGTTTGGAGGAATGGATTCGTTATTTCCATGAGAGCAAGCGTACAGGCAAAAGTGCACCCAGCATAGGTTTTGTTCATATAAATATTAACGGCGACGAGTGCTGTTAAATGGTGTGCCAGGATGACGTAGCTGTTGCTCCAATATATAAGGCACCAGAGGAGGTCAAATGCGAAGTAGCCCCACGACCATAACATCAGTGCATAGTTAACTGATGATATTTTCACTGAAACAAGCTTAATTCTTTGTTACATTATGTGATTTACGACATGTACGGCTGTAGTGTTGATACAGATCTCCAAAGTTTTCGTGATAACTTACAAACAGTAAAAGCTGTGTTTAGGTAAAAGCTGTGAGGAAGATCGGGTGGTGTTGAAATATCTAAAAAAGACTTTGTCCATTGGTTAAATAAGAAGACGGTATCTAGTGATACTTTCTTCTGACAGACACCTACTTAGCAATGCCATCGCGATTAGCATAAGTTTAAGATCCAATCCTTCCTTCCAGAAGATAATAGGTTTTTGCCCATTATTTACGTAGAAACACTTAGTTAACCCTTATTTTATAGTATAGGAATATATTAGCACTACTATCTGTTAGCACTACTCAGGTCACTAACAGTCTTGTAGGTTTATTAGCAGGGGACATTACTGGGAGATTTAGTCCCACCTTTTCACATTTACCTTCTTAACATACAAAATATTATTTACTCAAGTAAACTAGTAAACAAGCCTTTTCACACTTTTCAAAATACAAAATATTATTTATTCAAGTAAACTCGTAAACAAGTTCGCTTGAATTGTCCAACTCTACTGTTGGTTCGCTTTTCCTCAGAGTATGTACTGTATTTTTAAAATTTTACGCCTCTATTTACTTACTCGTGAGTCTACATTTATCGACTGACATCACACCGCACTGATATAGCCCTATCACAGTGGCAACACTGCCATGCAGCAAGGTAACCGCCCTCGAATGCCACTCTGGAGTTTTTTCCGGTGCCTTAGTGGTGCACCAAAGGTAAGACCAGCCCCAGAAGAGAAACGAGCCCAGCTTCAGTATAGATGCCGTTGATAGTTCATGATGTAAAGCCATGCAGACGTGCGTGGACGGTTCAGGATATTTTACAGAATACGGTCATGTTTGTTTTTATGCTGTCATTTCGTTCATGACAGTTGCCAATGACAGACACATGCCAAAGAGTTTTGACAGCTTTGACAACAATAGACTATCTGTTATTTTAAAAATCATTGAAAACTTAATGCGGAAGCCGTGTGGTATCCGGCTGAGTACCACCCTCATTTCTTACCGAGGTGTCGTAAAAGGCGACTGAGGTATATCGACCCGCCGTGTGGTATCCGGCTGAGTAGAATAGACCAACCTCATTTCTTACCGAGGTGTCATAAAAGGCGACTAAGGTAAGTTGACCCACCGTGTGGTATCAGCCTGAGTAGAATAGACCAACCTCATTTCTTACCGAGGTGTCGTAAAAGGCGACTAAGGTAAGTTGACCCACCGCGTGGTATCTGGTTGAGTAAAATAGACCACCCTCTTTCTTACCGAGGAGTCGTAAAATACGACTAAGGTAAGTTGACGTCAGGCAGGCGGCCGGTCGTAAAATACGTAGCCAAATCATATGACAACATGTTTGTAACATGTTGTGCCGACCCCACTTAGAGTGGGATAAGGGCAGGAGGATGATGATGACTGAAAACTTAATGCGGATGAAGATATATATTACATTTTTGTACCTATGTGATATTACTATATTTTTATTGGTTAAAGGCTTGCGTTTGACTGTTGACTAGAGTATCATACCAGCGACTATGTTGCAAGCGCGTAAATTTAGAAGACAAAAAAACCTCAAAATGGTTTCTGGACAGCATTCATAAATTTCATACCATTAACTGAACTCAGGGCGTCCAGTAATGTAATAACTGTACTATATATGTACAGTTATATCGCGAATGCACAAATCCGAATATAATAGTTAAAATATTTAAAAGTTTCTGCTAGCATAAACCGCGAACTTCGTACCGACTGCTTTGGAATATCTTTATTTTTTATAATGCTCAATTTGTATGGGAAAGTGTTGTTTTTCATATTTATCTTGCGATATTTTTAATTTGTCTCTCCAAAATTTTCGTAGATCTTTAACGATTATTAAAATAAAGCTTAATTGGTTTAGTACTTATTACACCAATGTCAAAAATGAGTAAATAAACACAAATAAAATAACACATTATTTTATCTACATACATTTATTAAAAGTAAAGAAGTACAATAAAAATCAATACAATTCAACAACATCGAGTATAATAAAATTTTCCCTATAGTTCTCCTTAGGGAAAATTTTATACTAACAGTAATAATTTAACAATAGGCTTTTTCTGGCTGACGGTAGATTTATGTAAAGATGTAGATTAGTTGAAAGCCAGCAGTAAGTCGGGAAGATTTAAAAAAATTACGAAACATTTATTTCATTCACTGTGTGGTATCGCCAATATTGTGCCAACTAACAAAAGTATGAAGTATATATATTTTTATTAGTAAATTTTAACTACTAAAATTACTCATTGTGGTATCAAATTTAATAAAGTTCTTTTAAGGTCAACTAGGTACATAATAATGCGGCAGTTCGTATTAATCTTGCATAAAATAGTTTTTTATTTATCTACATACAAAAATACCTCTTTCGCATATCAGTCATGACATTCTATCAATTGGTCTAGTCTTATACTGGAGACGGCCGTATACACTCTTCATTCCATAGAAATGATCACATAAAAATGTCTGTTTTCCATTAGTTGAAACTATCCTTGAAGTTGTAGTTTTATTATCGACACCGTAGTTTATCAACAAACTTTTCAATCGCCCGGTATCGACTCACGGGCATTGCTTCTTTTAACAGATGTCGGAAGCGCGTGTCTTCATAAAGCGCAAGACATAGGTGCCGAGCATGCATCCTTGCCTCTGGACTTGCGTCAGCTATCAGTTCACCGGCAGCACGTAATATTACAGTTCTCGGTTCAACTGGCAGATCTAATACCCGCATTGCACCATGTTGCCGCACTAAGCATGTTAATGCTTGAGCCGCTGCAGCACGGACCGGCCCGCCGCGATGTGAAGCTCCCCTTCTGGATAAAGCCACACCAGCTCGTGCTAAATTACCTCCGCATGCTACACGCCCGAGAGCAGCACTTGCATCGGCGCGTAAGAAACGATTCACATCTGCGCATCTATCCAATAATGCACTGACAGCCTCCTCTAATTCAGGGTCAAGTGCCCGCCCACGGTATTGGAACAAAGCACCAAGGCTCGAGCAAGCAGTTCTTGCAACTCGAGATCGAAGTGAGCGAACATGCCCAGCGACAGAACGACTTACTGCACGCCAGCTTGCTGCAGGTGCTCGAGCCCATTCGTCTTTCGCTAACCGTTCAGTTTCAAGAAGTGCATTCACTATCACCTCCCAGTCTTCATGTCTTGATGGTATCATACATTCCGTAAGCGCCGTTCGAACGTCTCGCTCACATGAACGGCTTTCAACTTTTTCATTTGTAGGTTCTGGAGACGCAGGTTCACTTTTCGATGATACAGTACTTATTGATTTACTTGCACTTTTTGTACGATTTGATAGTGACAATGATTTTTCGCTTGCTGCATTTGATGTTGGAGATTCAATTCTTTCCGAAATTACTGTAGTTTGTTGGGCAACGTTTATCGAAGGAACATTTTCGATTTGAGTTAAACTCTGCTCGGTCACCGTTTCATCTCCGGCCAAGGAAATACTCTTTACAGAGAGTTTCTCCACTGGTATCGACTTCTCAGAGAATTCATCACCGTCATTAGATTTTTCAGTAAGATTCTCAATATTAACAGACTTCTCAGAAATATTCTCTATATGTATAGAGGGCGTACGAGATAGGGGAATATTGGTGATAATTTCATCAGGCTTGTTTTCAACTTCCGTAGTACCGTCAGTAGCAACATGATCTAAGATACTTTTCTCATCTTCTTCAGGTTTAGATCTGTCTTCTCCATTGATAAAGATGTCGTCCGAGAGTCTGCGAATGAAAATAATACTGTAAAATTGTTAAAATATAACAATTGTAAGTGATATTGGGACAAAGATGTTACCGCCCGTGTGGTGGCAGATCTGCGACAAGATCGGGGGTTTTAGTTGGCGCGGGTTGTACAGAAGCGGCACCACCGCAGCAACATAATCGTCGCATACCACCGCCTATCACCCAGGCATCGCCACAACTAACGTCAGACCTCACTTTACACCGCAATCAATCGTACGCTCGTGTTGATGAACTCACCCCTACCTGCATATTATGTTAAACACTCACTCAAATTACTACCGGCTCTTTGTATAAGGTATTCGAACAATTTCGATAATGGCTTTCATAAAATAAGTTTACCTCAAGAAACATATCGATATATTTTGGTAACATTTTAGATCATAATTAAGGAACTAGTTGAGAATTATTAACGCTGGTAAATATCGAAGTGGAGCGATCCTACGATAGCATAAATAGAGCGCCTATAAGTGCCTCGAATGGACGTATAGGCAATTTTAATTTATAAATGTAGGTTAACGGTAGCACGCGATAAGCTCTGGTCAACTAACAACGCGTGTCGGACGCTACTAAACTCCTCAAGTCATTTGAATGGATAATCGAAGCTATCGATATAGGTATATTCAGTCTATTGGTATCGCCGACAAAGTAACGCTAGCCCAGCTATCGACCCATTGACCTGATTGTTTCCCATGTATGTATTCAAACAGGCGTCAAGTTCTCTAGTAACTTAGCCCCTTGCTTAGTCACCTGTTAGGGTTGCCAAATGCCCGGGAGAAAATTTGGGAATTAAAAATGAACAATATATTATTAAGAATAATATCATACTAATGGTACTCGCGTCTTTATGTCCATCAACTTCTGTAATCAATTTTAGTAAAACACCCTCAATAAATTTCAATTTTTTTTTCGTATTCCCCAAGGGAAACATGATTTTTTTAGACCGGTATATATATTATAGCGGATTACCCGTGACTGCGTAACAGACAGACTTTCGTATTTATAATACAGTTAAAACTAAAATTAAACTCATGATTCTCCAGTCCTCATCCCACTATAAGTGAGTTTAGCACATGTTATAAACATGTTGTAACATGATTTGGCTACGTATTTTACGACTAGCCGCCTGGCTGACGTCAACTTAACTTAATCACCTTTTATGACACCTGGGTAAGATATGAGCGTGGTCTATTCACGGCGGTAAAACTAAAATTAAGCTATAAAAAATAATTTTAAACATACATCATATAATAATATTATCATTAGCATATACGAGGTGTGTTCAAAAAGTATCGCGAATTTTGAATTTTCTCGGGTTACGTATATTCGAATTTTGTTTTTTTTGTAGCGTTATGTTGGTACATTTGTCCCTCACTTATGCTGACAAGTTTGACCTATTTGAATTTTCAGTTAATTGTTGACAGCTGTTTTGCTTGCACGTGTTTTGGTTCGTCTTCGATTTTTACTTATTCAAAAAAATGGACCACGATAACGCCCCTGCTCACACATCGCTGCTTGTACGCGACTTCTTGGCCAAAAACAACACACTAATGATACCGCAGCCACCTTATTCCCCAGATCTGGCCCCTTGTGACTTTTTCTTGTTCCCGAAATCGAAAAGGCCCATGAAAGGACGACGCTACGCCACGACTGACGAGATAAAGACGGCATCGAAGGAGGAGCTGAACAAGATACAAAAAAATGATTTTTTGAAGTGCTTCGATGATTGGAAAAAACGTTGGCACAAGTGTATAATATCCCTGGGGGACTACTTTGAAGGGGACAAAATAAATATTCACGAATAAATAAATAGTTTTTGAAAATACACAAAATTCGCGATACTTTTTGAACACACCTCGTATGTTTAAGTCATATAGCAAGCAGCTTTCGGTTTATTAATCATAATCAAACATGACAGTTTAAAAGATTAATAAACAAATAAAATAAATAAAAATAACACAAAGTAATGGAAATACCACGATGTAAAGTAAATAACATAAAATAAGATTACAGTACGAGTACTAGGCTACAAAAACAACTCTTTGAAACATATTTCTTCCTGATATTATTAGCGAAGATTATTATGTCATCATAGTCATGACATGAGTGAATAAAATTTCATCTATCTTATTAATTTATTTAATGTAGTGTTATGTTTTATTTTTTTTCTGTATTTTTCTTATAATATTTTAATTTTTTTTTCTATATAGAAATTACAAAAGTTACAATACAATAGAATTATTTTCCTGTAATCCGCGTTTCTAAAGAGAATCTACTACTTACTGTTTACTATGTTTTTGGTATTATAGTGTATAATTGTATAGTATAATTTGGTCTATTATTTTTTGTAAGGTGGAAAGTCTCTGGCGACCTGAAATACAGGGAATCCTAGTTCAGGCATCAGTCTCCTTCCATAGTAATTCTAATGTAATAAAAGTATCAACAACAAAGTAGATAGATATATAAATAGGTGTTTTAAGTATAATTAAAATAAAAACTTAATATTTTGTTAACTTAATGTATGTATGGATTAGTAAACAAATATTCTATTCTATTCTAATGTATGTATGTACACCACAGAACTATTCCGAACAATTACAGAATTGCTACTAGTTTTTCTTGGCAAAAATAATATTGTAAGTTACTTACCTACCATTAATAAGAGTAAATATAAATAAGGATAACTAAATTCAACACTAAAGACTAATTTCGTGGATTTATAAAGCTTACTATTAACTATTCAGATAAAGTATTTATTTATATGATATATATATATATATATATATATATATATATATATATATATATATATATATATATATATATATATATATATATATATATATATATATATATATATATATATATATATATATATATGTTTGATATATATTTATATATATATATATAAATTTTTGTTTAATTTTATTAAATAAATAAATAAATGATAAAACATATTATTTACAATTATAAGATATAAAAAATAAATCAAAGTAAATATAGTTGTTCCAATATAATTTTTTTTGAAAATATTTATATTTAATTTATTCCCAGATGCTTAATAAAAATACATAGTCATATTTAACAAGCTCTACGAAAGTACAACTGACGTGTCAGAAATTAGCTGTCGGTTTTTCTGGAATAATCTGCGTTAAGTAGTTTTTTGTATATTCTGAGAAACGTTGTTTTCGTAGTGGTTATTCGTCATTAGAATCGATTTTCAAAACTGGCCGATGTAAAACGCGATTCACACATGTGATGCGATGCACGGATATAGTTTTAAGTACTCGGTTGTCCGAGCCTTGCTCGGTAATTTTTTTTTTCAAAATAAAAAAAAAACTTAAAAAAAAGAAATAAGTAATTGGGTAGTAGGTGGGGCCCGATCCTAGGTATTTTCTTTCTAGACCACCCGTTCCCAGAATAAGCAACGCTGACTTGACAATTAACGGCAAAAATAGTGTTTTGAGTATCGCGTGGTATCCGGTTAAGTAGAATAGACTACCCTCTATCTTACCGAGGTGTCGTAAACAACTAAGGTAAGTTGACGTCAAGCAGGCGGCCGGTTGTAAAATAAGTTGCCAAATCATGTGACAACATGTTTATAACATGTTGTGCCGACCCCACTTAGAGTAGGATAAGGGCAGGACGATGCCCATATAATTAGGTACTTAAAATCTCTTATGAAAGGATGCTTTTATGGAAAGATCCCAACCACAAGGAAAATGACGAATGGAGAATGAGGATATCTCACATAAAAAAAGTAAAGTAACGGCCTGTTACTATCCCACTGCTGGGCATAGGCCTCCACTATCCGTTTTTGGAGACAAGGATTGGAGCCAAGACCTACCACGCTGCTCCAATGCGGATTGGTATGTTACACATATCCCCAGAATTCTCTAGAGACATGCAGGTTTCCTCACGATGTTTTCCTTCACCGAAAAGTGTGTGATTAATTGCAATTATCAATAAGATAAGTTTAAACAAAAAAACTCATTGGTTTCTGCCTGGGGTTTGAACCCGTGACCTCCTCGAAAAAGTCGCACGGTGTTACCATTGGGCTATCAAAACTTATATCTCACATAATGAGGATAAATTCCACTAGAAAATCGTAAAGCGCATTGCAATAATTATTTTACCATAACATTGATTTTTTTAAAAACACGTATAGAGGAAATTATAAACAATTTTATAATTGCATTTTTATGATGAAAATGAGATAACTTATTATTTCTTTATGTAAGTTATAAGTTAAGAAAACTAAAAAAACATTGTTATAATCAAACTATAATAAAAATATCAATAAATGTTACCAAATCTTCAATGTTAAATTGGATTGGATTTTTACATAGGTACTACATGTTGTACATTTTTCTGTGTTCTAAAAAAAATGTAGAATAAATAATAATTTCTATTACTACATTATCTATTATAACATTTTTGAAATTTAGCCGTGTGGTACCTGGCTGAGTAGAATAGACCACCCTTATTTCTTACCGAAGTGTCGTAAAAGGCTACTATAGTAAGACGACCCGGCATGTGATATCCGGCTGAGTAGAATAGACCAACCTCATTTCTTATCGAGGTGTCGTAAAAGGCGATTATGGTAGAACGACCCGCCGTGTGGTATCCGGTTAAGTAGAATAGACCACCGTCATTTCTTACCGAGGTGTCGTAAAAGGCGACTATGGTAAAACGACCCGCCGTGTGGTATCCGGCTGAGTAGAATAGACCACCCTTATTTCTCACCGAGGTGTCGTAAAAGGCGCCTAAGGTAAGTTGACCCACCATGTGGTATCCGGTTTAGTAGAATAAACCACCCTCTTTATTACCAAGGTGTCGTAAAATACGACGACGGTAAGTAGACGTCAGGCATGCGGCTGGTCGTAAAATCGCAGCCAAATCATGTAACAGCATGTTCATAATATGTTGTGTCGACCCCGCTTAAAGTGGGATTAGGGCAGGAGGATTTCAAAATTGTTAAAATTAACCGTAAACTAACTTGCAATTATCCTAACCTGGTATAAGTTAGCGAGTCTATAAACGGTCTTTACTTAATAATGTTTTTTTTTATTCAGACCCTGACATTTGCTAGGGTATTCACTTGGTATTAACAAACAAGAACACAGCTGCTCCAGCATACGTTTTCCTTTTTTTGTACGCGATAACAAATATTACAAATAAATATCAAGAAAATTGCATCTTGTTTTACATCAAAGTTCATGATCATTCAAAGAACGTTGCAATATTCTTTCAAATATTTAATGCAAGTTATGTATAAAATATTGGTCGTAACAATTATAATACTGTTAGGAATCCAGATTTCTAAGCTGTCAAAATAATCTTTATTCAAATAAGCTCTTTCAAGCACTTTTGAATCGTCAAGTATCAATATCATTAATGAAGCTATAGTTGGTTCGGAATGTTGCTCTTACCGACAAGAACCAGAAAGAAAGTCGGCGGTCAATCAATTTTACATTATTAAACCACAGTCTTGTATGAAGCTGAAAGGATTTTCAAATCCAGGCTTTTTTATCATCCAAGACAACTGTTGACGTCATTCGCTCTCTTTTGGCGTGCGGTATTTGTAGGAGGTAGACGTGTTTGGGGACCTCTTTTGTATTTCACGTAATAACGTGAAATATAAATTAGAATCTAACCTCAAATAATCGGTATTCGTGATAAGAGCGACCACTGAGTCTCTGGCCAGTTCTTTTCAAGTGGATTTGTGTTCCGAACTGGTGGTAGAATCATTCTGTCGTTGGATTTTGTAGTGAAATGTGTTGGTGCACAGTAAGGTGCCCGGCGTGATTCCGTAAACGCGTTTATTTTTATATTATTCATTTTAAATTGAATTTAAACTTAATTTCCAATAATACGTTAATTTTTTTAACTTACCCTTTATCCATAAGTGGTATCGGCGTTAAAGGCTTCAATACAAAATCTCTTCCTGGCTGCGACACACCTGGGTAAAGTACAAATTAACCAGTCAAGTTAAAAAGGCTTTTACAAAAATTTCCTGTCCCTATTGTTAGCTGTCGAAGAAAGTGGATAAAATTTGAGTTATAACCACTTCCATCTTGACAAACATATGTACCTTGTAACTTCCACTTTCCACAGATGGAAGTTGCAATGTACATATGTACATTGCAACTTCCACCTTAACATACATATGTACATTGCAACTTCCACCTTCACATACATATGTACATTGCAACTTCCACCTTCATATACATATGTACATTGTAACTTCCATGTTCACATACATATGTACATTGCAACTTCCACCTTCACATACATATGAACATGGTAACTTCCACCTTCACATACATATGTACATTGCAAGTTGAATAAAAGTTTAAAAAAAAGGATATCACATTATTATATTACTTGGACTGTTTTATTACGTCTTAAGAGGGATACATAATCTGATACCTGTATA
This sequence comes from Morpho helenor, assembly GCA_029227775.1. Lineage (NCBI taxonomy): Eukaryota > Metazoa > Arthropoda > Insecta > Lepidoptera > Nymphalidae > Morpho > Morpho helenor. The sequence goes on from JARGCU010000010.1 coordinate 3,968,579, forward strand.
AAAAAGATGGTATAATCTTAAATATGCAACGAATCTATTTGAGTACGGGACAATGACTTTTAAAAAAGGAAAACCACAACAAAAATGACGAATGAACGACAAGGATAAATTCATTCAATGAGGATAAATTCCAGCAGAAAATCGCAAAGCGCATTGCAATAATTATGATATTATACCATAACATTGATTTCTTAAATAGTAGCCAGGTTTTATTTTACCGGGAAGTGGTGCGGAGTCTGGTAAAGGTCGCAATCTACGAGGCCTTGGTGGCGGGGCTGCAGGGGGAGTAGATCTTGCTCGCCGACGTGTCGCTACCGGTAAATGAGAATTTCTGCAAAAGAGTATTTAATCATAGACGAATATAAAATCTTAAAGGATTTTATAGAGTTCGAAGTACTGCTGTCAGTACTAAAAAAAGAAACCAAATGTTTGAGTACACTTAATATTAACACTGTTCAATCAGAGTGAACATTATACTGTAAAAAATTTAATATATGCTCATATTCCATACTACTTGGTAAGCATTGTCTATTTGATACACATTAACATTCTGACAGATGCATTGCAATGCTCCAATGAATTATGCACTAAGTTTTTCTCTGAGCTATAATTAGAAGTTAGCCATCCTGTTTTAAATAGTCCAAGTTTGTTAGCCTGTTTTATAAGTGATAGATAACTATAGAGCTTAAATTCAGAGTCATCAGGTTTCTCAAGTGCATTAATAAGGATTAATGCTAAAGGTAGCTCTAGCTCGTGTAGCGCCCGTATGCAATAAAACCCTAGCGTCCCCTAGGCCTCCCCCCCTACGCAAATAAAGCTTAATTAACTATAGTTTTCTAATAATATTGTATCAGTTTTTCGGTGTCTAAGAACAGGGATAAAATATAAAAATGAAACCTAGCTAGGTCGATATATCACCACTTGAAAGCCCTCTAGAGGGCTTTATGTACCTAGGTACATACTAAATTTCATGAAAATCATTGGTGCCGTTTCCGAAATATGGATTATCTAATCTAATATATAAAGCTAAAGAGTTTGTTTGTTTCTTTGAACCCGCTTATCTCAGGTACTACTGAACCGATTTGAAAAATTATTTCAGTGTAAGATAGTCCATTTATCGAGAAAAGCTATAGGCTATATAAAATCATGCTAAGACGAATAGGAGAGGAGCAGCAATAAAAAATATTGCGAAAACAAAATTTGAAGCTTTGATTGCGTGCGCTGAGTATGACGGTAATAGTTATTCAAAAATGATGTATTACAAAATTGTTCCTCTCTAAAAATTCTAAATAAAAGTCCACGACAGCATACGTCTAGCTTTTAAAGTTAACCATTAACCATTTTTATGGTTATCAAAAGACCGTATTACGATTCTAAGTTATCCACGCGTGCGAAACCGCTAGCGATTGGTAGTAAAAAATACCATGCAAATTTTGGTCACCCAAGTTATGTTAAAGTAAATCGTGGACGTATGTTTGGAATTTTATCTGCGTAATTTTTTATTAAATAGATTAACACTGTCAATCAATATTTTTTTGCCTTTGTCCCAACATCGCATAACTTGTAAAGCGATATATGTTTGGCCTTGTATAAAGGCCGTTAAATACTTTTTAACTGCCTGTTTACAATTTTACTTATACTAGGTAAGTAAAAAAAAAAGTAAAAACAAAATACAGACGCAATGGCGGACTTAGTTTTATAATATGTAAGGATACAAATAAATACTGATGTATAACAATACCTTAGAATCGGCGCTGGCTTTATGTGTTCCATAGGTCTGTTCAGGCGCTCCCTTAACTATGAAATAATAAATATATTAGTCTTAGAATATATAAAATAGACTGAGGAATTTATCGCGGATTATAGATAAAATAATATTCTCATTTTTTATATACTTGTATATAATTAATGAGAATATTATTATATTATATTTTTACACTGAGGAACCTAAAAACAAAATCATTTCTCTCTGAGAATTTCACCTCTCTCTATATCGACACAAAAAGTTACTCACATTGATTTGTAATATTAAACGCCGTGTGGTATCCGGCTGAGTAGAATAGCACCACCTTAATTTTTTACCGAGGTGTCGTAAAAGGCGACTAAGGTAAGTCGACCCGCCGTGTGGTATCTGGCTGAGTAGAATAGCACCACCTTAATTTCTTACCGAAGTGTCGTAAAGTACGACTAAGGTAAGGTGATGTAAGGCAGGCTGATCTTAGGAACAAAATTCCAACATTAAGTAAGTAACGGCCTATTACTATCCCACTGCTTGGCATAGGCCTCTTCTCTCCGTTTTTGGAGAGAAGGATTGGAGCTAAGACCTACCCACGCTGCTCTAATGCGGATTGGTAGGTTACACATATCCCCAGAATTCTCTAGAGATATGCAGGTTTCCTCACGATGTTTTCCTTCACCGAAAAGCGTGTGATAAATTGCAATTATCAATTAGACACATAAGTTTTTACTAGAAAACTCATTGGTGCCTGCCCGGAGTTTGAACCCTAGACATCCTCGAAAGAGGCGGACGGTATTACAGCTTATATACATTATTAAATTTTATATTTATAGAACGTTAGACTTCAAACAAGTCGTAGAGCAACCGCCATTTTTAATCAGCGGTCGTGTACAAAGTATAATATCAGTGACGTAGCTAGGGAGGGCTAGACGGGGCAATGCCCGGGCCCCCAAGCTCAGGGGGCAACAAGGACTCTGACTTATAATAGTGAATATTTCTACCACATTTGAAATATAAATAAACCTGATTCCAGGAACGCGACTTTAATACGAACAAAATGTTTTTTTTGAACCCACCTTTGGTGAACTAGCTAGTCCATTATGTGATATATGTGTCTAAGCATTAATTTGTTGAAAATATATATAAATTAGCCGTGTGGTATCCGGCTGAGTAGAATAGCAAATTGTGTAAATGCTTGCGTAACTCTAAGTAATTTAAAAGAGTAATTTAATTTAAGTGATCTATGTATACTAATATTTGCATGCTGTGTTCATTTCCAGTAGGTTATAATCTTGTCTATTTATTATTGCAACTTCTTGTACACATGTGAATTGATTATATCCAGTTTAATGAACCAAAAAAAAAAAAAAACAAAAAAAAGACCAACCTCATTTCCTACCGAGGTGTCGTAAAAGGCGACTAAGGTAAGTCGATCCGCCGTGTGGTATCCGCCTGAATAGAATAGGCCAACCTCATTTCCTATCGAGGTGTCGTAAAAGGCGACTAAGGTAAGGTACTAAACCGGATACCATGTGGTATCCGGTTTAGTAGAATAAACCACCCTCTTTCTTACCAAGGTGTCGTAAAATACAACGACGGTAAGTAGACGTCGTGCAGGCGGCCGGTATTAAAAACGCAGCCAAATCATATGACAGCATGTTTATAACATGTAGTGCCAACCCCACTTAGAGTGGGATAAGGGTAGGAGGATGATGATATATAAATAAGTTTGCAAATGCGATATTAATTACTTAAGACTGAATAAAATAAATTCCGTATCCATAAAATAATGTCATTCGCCAGTCATCAATGTCCGTAAAAAAATTTCAACCGTACGAACGTGGAAAATGGAGAACGGAAAAAATAATTTTCTCATATACAACAATAGTATATATGTATAAGATTTCAAAATAATTCATCTATCCAAATCAAAATCAAACAAATCAGAAATCCTTTTATTAATAACGTCACAGTAAATTAGAATACTATAACAGTAAAAAAACAAATATACAGAAATGTGACGTTACGAATTGGACCAGCTTAAGTTGAAGAGTACCTCAACGCTGGTTTTCAATGGCGACCATTGTTATTTAAAACTAAAACTTAATCTAAAGACAGTAAAAACGACAGTGACAGACAGTAACGGGTAGAAATGTTTTAAACATCAAAGAAAGAAAGGCCAACTACACTATTATCCTTCTTTAGACAAAGAATGCTTAAAATATTCGTATTTTGATAGTTTCACTGACCTTGTTACAAAATATATCAGCCCTTGGCGATCCATTAAGTCTACGCCGTACAGCGGCTAATACTGCAGCCGGACCTGCCGCTCTTGCCAGACACAGCGCCGCTCGTAGCTGACCGTTTTCCGCTTCTTTATCTGATTCCTATGGAGAAGAATACGTATTGATACTTAGAACGACATAAGTGGCGAAGCTATCGGAAGGCTAGACGGAACAGTCCTTCGAGGCCCCCACACTAAAGGGGCCCCTCGGACTTCAATTTCCAAACTATTAATGTTACTCTTATTGGTCCTGCCCTTATCCCATTCTAAGTGGGGTCGACACAACATGTTATAATCATACCACATGATTTGGCTACGTATTTTACGACCGGCCGCCTGCCTGCCGTCAACTCACCTTAGTCGTTTTATACGACACCTCGGTAAGAAAGAGGGTGGTCTATTCTACTCAACCGTATACCACACGGTGGGTCAACTTACCTTAGTCGTCTTTTACGACACCTAGGTAACAAATGAGGGTAGTCTATTCTACTCAGCCGTATACCACACGGCGGGTCGACTTACCTTAGTCGCCTTTTACGACACCTTGGTATGAAAAGAGGGTGGTACTATTCTATTCAGCCAGATACCACACGGCGTAAACTGTAAATGAACTAGTAAAAATTTCTCCCACGTTCAGAATAAATAAACCAGATTCTGTAAACGCCTCTTTAATGATGGTAACTTATACGAAACAAATCTCACATCTCTGTATTACGAAACAGACAAACACAGATTATCTTATAATAAATAGTTTAGTAATAATCTAATAGTTCAATTGGGGCCCCAGTTTATTTTTGCCACAGGGCCTTTCGGAGGCCTTGCTACGCCACTGGATAAAGCAATATATGTATTGAAAACAGGGGATATTTTAAACATATACATATCTAAATAATAAACATAATAAGGGCTATATCTAGTTGACCTTTGAAGGCGGAATTATATTTTTTTGTTTGTGAATATAAAATAATTTATTTGTAGCGTAAAATATTCATGTTTGATTTAAATAACACGCAACCAAAATGTAAAAGTCAACACGGATTGCGTACTAATTGCGTCAGATTAGAAAAAATATAAACCCCATTTTTTTATAACGACCAGTAAAACAAGGGTTCGTGGGATCAAATATTGAGTAGCCAATAATGTTATTGAAAAAGCTGTCTGGGCTACCAATATAGTATATATATACCATTATATTATCGGGTATTATTTTTTTAATATTTAATTGAGTTAATCTTGTATATATACGAGTATATTCTGAATTTCGGAAACGGTTCCAACGATTTTCATGAAATTTAGTACCTACGTAAATAAATCGATTTACCTAGGTTTCATTCAAGATAAGTTTACGTCAGACAGGCGGCCGGTCTTAAAATACCTTACCAAACTATGTGATAACATTAAACATGTAACATGTTGTGCCGAACCCACTTAGAGTGGGATAAGTGCGAGAGAATGATGATTTTGAGAACCATTTGTAAAGGATCTCATCACTTAAGGGGTTCAATACAAATGAGCTTTAGCATTTTTAAAAATCTTTAATATTTAAATGACTTAATCTTGTATGTATATATATATATATATATATATATATATATATATATATATATATATATATATATATATATATATATATATATATATATTTGGAATCTCGGAAACGGTTGCAACGATTTTCCTGAAATTCAGCATGTAGGGGGTTTTGGGGAAGAAAGATCGATCTAGATAAGTTTAATTTAAAAAAATGTCGTTTTATCCTTGTTTTCGGGCTCTAAAATTTTTTTGATATTTAGGTTGAATACAATCACAATTTTTCGCTATCAAACGTAAAGTCATGGTAGTTCATTTGGGGAACGGGCGGTCTAGAGAGGTGAAAATACCTAGGATGGAGCCCCACCTGCCCTATTATTTTTCAATTTTCTTTTAATTTTTTTACATCACTTTAAAAATTACCGAGCAAGACGCGGTCACCCAGGTATGTATTACTTCTAGTTAATGGTATGTAGTTATCTAGAATATAATAATAATATTTATGATCAGACAGCCATTTCTTTTTTTGGAGGCCCTTGAACTATCTTGAAAATTCAAGACCGAAATAATAAGAATATTATTAATTGTAAAACCAGGTTTTGAATTCATGTCACACGAATATGTATAGCGTATTTAAGGCTAAGAACACTATATCACGCGAACTTTACGTCATTGTCGTAAATTAATACAACATTTTTGGGTTGTAGAACATTGTTTTATATAAAGCGCCTAATTGACCGAACCTTGCTGGGTAATTTTTTATTAAATAAAATTCAAATTCAAATTCAAAATATTCTTTATTCAAATAAACTTGTAAACAAGTGCTTTTGAATCGTCAACTCTACTGCTGGTTCGGAAAGCTGTTCCTACCGAGAAGAGCCAGCAAGAAACTCGGCGGTTGCTCTTTTAAAAATATAATTCTTAATACTATTTACATTATGTCGTTACTGTCTTGTACAGGTTCAAAGAGAGCTATATCCACACATTCTTATCTTCTAAATAATCATCAAGAGTATAGTAGGCCTTCTGTATCAGCCTCTTTTTAACAGTGTTTTTAAACTGCTGTAATGGCAGTGCTGAAATTGATTGCGGAATTTTATTATAGAATCTTATACCAAAACCCACAAACGAGTTACGCACTTTTGCAAGGCGCAAAGCAGGAACCGCAAGCTTATGTCGGTTCCTGCTTTGTCTATTGTATACATCACCTATCGTTTTATAATTCTTTATATTTTTATGTACATAAATTAAATTGCTTAAAATATACTGTGAAGCAAATGTAAGAATACCTGTTTCCTTAAACTTCTCTCGCAGGGAATCACGCGGTCTTAAATTATAAATGCCACGTATAGCTCTTAAGAAACTTCAAAAAAAAGAAAAAAAAATTGGGCAGGTGGGGCTCGATCCTAGATATTTTCATTTCCCGAGACCACCCGTTCCCCGAGTAAACTATGCTGACTTGACATTTTACAGCAAAAATAGTTTTTTTATAATATATTGAAATGTTAATATTTATGCCCAAAAACAGCGATAAAACGTTTTTTTTTTAATAAAACCTAGTTAGATTAACTCATTTAAATATTAAAGATACAATAAAATTTACCATATAATATAGCTGATGTATAAATATGATAAAATAATTAGTATATATTAATTATATTGTATGTATAGAATTAAAATTAAACTCAGATCATTTCCAGTACCAATTTAATAATTGGCAAACTAAAACAAAAAAATAATAAAATAAAATAAACTTTCGATTAATTTGAGACCGAAGTGTGAGACAGATTAAAAATACTTGATATTTTAATATATGGTACGAGTAGGGGTCGAAGATCTTAGTATAAAATACACATTCTTATGCTACTTTATTTTTATGATCTAGTGAAATACTTATTGCATTAACTAGTATTGGGTATTGGCGCTATGCGAGCTTTGCGTCGTTTCTTTTTGTGTTTTTTCGAAGTTGCGTCGCTTCATAATTAATACTTGTTTTCTCTGTGCGTTGTTAATTTTTCGAAGTTGCGTTGTTTAAGGTCTTTAATTTTTTTTTCTAAAAGATGGCAGCACTTTTATTTTCAATTGCATTCCATAGAAACTCGGGGATTCCCTTTCTAACTAAAAATCAATGCATGTACATACTTAGTTTATTTTATTTCGTTTACGTATTACGAATTACAAATTATATATTACGAATTATGAATATTTTATATCGTTTTAATTGAATACGTTTTCCTTAATATTTTTGTATGTATTTTATAAAATTTTAAATATATATTTTTTATGTTTATTTTGTTCAATTTCCTTTTTAAAAAGTAAAATTTCGTAACCCTGGATCCTATCTTCGCTCTTTACATGGTTTTTAGTTACTTTTTATACTTCTGTAGACTTATAAATTCAAGTATTTATACGTTCGTACGTTGCAAACTTCCACTTGCGCTATTAAACCATTAAACTATTTGCTTGGGTCTAATAAATAGTAATTTAAAAAACGAACCTCAATCATGTCAGGATCGAAAATTAGGTCGACGAGATGATGCAGCGCCATCCTTTGCAGAAGCGCATGGGGAAGCGCAGCAGGAGGCGGATCCCTCGACATCCTCATCATCAGAGCTGGTAGTATTTGTCTGACACAGGTGGAACTACCGCTGCGTACTACCGCACATACAGCGCCCTCTGCTGGTGCCCGAGCAGCCGACACCTATTTTGGAAAATTAGCTTTGATTGTGTAGTATTGTTTTATAATAAGACTTTGTTATAATGTCTATAACCTCTGTAGGGAGTTTTGGGGGGAAAAAATCGATCTAGCTAGGTTAAATTTAAAAAAATAACAATTTATCCCTGTTTTTGGAAATTAAAAAATACTAAAATTTATATTGAATATAAAACACTATTTTTGCCGTAAACTGTCAAGTCAGCGTGCTTATTCGGGGAACGGTCAGTCTCGAGAGATGTAAATACCTAGGATCGATCTACAACTACCTAATTATTTTTTCTTTTTTTTGTTTCCTGTTTTATTATTTGCAAAAAATTACCGAGTAAGGCTCGGTCAAACAGGTACAAAAAATATTAAGCGTTAAATACTTGGTTTTAACTAGGGTTGCCACCTTTTTTTTTTGAAGAAAAATAGTATTTTTTTTAAATTGAAAAAAAAAATAGCACACATCTATTTTCAATCACTATTTATTTTTCCATGAGCTTTTTTTAAGTCTTTTCTTTTTTTCTTTCTTCTTGGGAGGCGTGCAAGAAGCATCACTCTTAATGTTTTTGTTGTAATTTTAATCCGACGTTGACATGTGACAATGACAAAGGAGTTGGTAAGTTTTACTAACTAAGCCCCGTACGTATATGAATGAGTTTCGTTCAAAAAGTCCCTATGCAGCGCTGCGGATGCGTTCCATTCACAGTTAATTAAAAAAAAGCGACAGTAGAATAAGCGATAAAATATCGTATTTTCCGTCCTATATTGTTTTTTTATAATATATAGCACAATTGACTGAAATATAGTACGATACTATATAATATAGTACGGGTGGCAACCCTAGTTTTAACATATGTTACTTACCGCATCACTAAGGGCCCACATGTGCTGCACTAGCGACAATACCTCCGGTTCAACCTTCCTCACACTCTCAGGATCCAACAATGTGCTGTGAAGGTGGTCAGCAGCTTTTACAGCTGCTATCCAGTTCTCCTGACACATAAAGTATTTTTAATTATAACAGAAACGACATTTTTCCTTTATTCAAATTCCAAATTTTCTTAATTCAAATAAAAGTAAACAAGTACCTTTGAATCTCAATTCTAATGGTTCGGAAAGCTGTTCCTACATAGAAGAGTCAGCAAGAAACTCGGCGCTTGCTGGGTAATACTTATAACTAGTTACATTAAGTCATTACTATCTTGTACAGGGTCGGACATTAGCTATATCCACGCATTCTTATCGTACAAATAATCCTTAACAGTATAGTAGGCTTTTTATATCAGCCTCTCTTTAATAGTGTTTTTAAACTGCTGTAATGGCAAAGCTAAAATTGATTGCGGAATTTTATTACAGAATCTTATACCCAAACCCACAAACGAATTTCGTAACTTTGCAAGGCGCAAAGCAGGAGCCGCAAGCTTATGTCGGTTACTACTTTGTCTATTATATACATCACCTATCGTTCTATAACTCTTTATATTTTTATGTACAAAAATTAAATTACTTAAAATGTACCTATAGATATGCAATAATAAAAAGCAATTTTCCCAAAGTCAACCCAATCTCTCAACAACTCAATGACAGATAATCATGTTTAAAATACAACCTCGACAGACATTGTTTTGCCAAATAAATTATTTATAGGGAATTATTTCTAGTGTATTATATAAATTGTAACTAAACTACTTGTATTAATAAAAGAAGTATTCTAAATCAGTTTTATTATTTTCATAAAAAATGCTAAAATGAAATCAAGGCAAACTCTCATTCGCTATTCGCGGGCTAGCTGCTAATGACAGCGGCTGTCACATCTCCCACGTCAAAATGGCGCGAAAGGCTGTGGCAAGATGTGACGTCATGGCTTGCTTATAAAAAATATATAAAAAAAATTACCGAAAAGTAAAATACAAATGTTATGGACAACCTTTATTACTTAGGTGTATGAAAAATAGGTATACAAAATTTCATAAAATCGGTTAAACCGTTTCTGGGAGTAGATAACTAACATTGTGTTACGAGAATTTTATATATAGAATTCATCATCATCATCATCCTCCTGTTATTATCCCACTCTAAGTGGGGTCGGCACAGTTATAAACATGCTGTCACAAAATATCTGTTTCGGCTTTCTTGAAAATATTATTATTATATTTTGTTACTCCCTAAGTTTCATAAGTTTCTAAAAGACAAAGTCAAAATTAGAATTTTTTTGAAGGATTTATTGTGCTAAAACAAAAAATAGTGTAAAAAATATTCTATTGGTGAAACGCGGAATTTCAAAATTGTATAAAAAAAACTGTAAAAAGACAGTAGGGTGTATTTCACATACCTACGTCTTAAGTTAACAATGTGTATCTAAAATTACGATGAGATATATTTTGTCTTTGAAATAAAATGACATTGAAATTTATTTTCGTTTCATTGGAAATTGATAAAGTTTAAAATAACCTACATTAAAATTCTGTTCCTTATGTTTTTGGTAATGAAATTAAGTGTTTCACGGTTGTAATTAAAATAAACAGTCGACAAAATAGTAAACCTTCTAGAGACTATGACTAACAGACGTATTGACCCAAATTTACCACTAATTTACAAGCAGTTGAAACTGAAATAAATGACCACCTACAAAGGGTAGAAGGACGTTCTCGTAAAATATAACGTGCCAAATTTTTATGCCAAGGACGAAAATCCTAATAAAATATTCATTGTTTTTAGTAGTTATGTCTAGGGGAGATAAAAACAGTTTCGTATATTTAAGTTAAATAACCTGTGGCTTATTCTAGAATTATATATAGAATTGAGTTTTGAAATTCACTCCTTAAGGATCAATTATTACATAAAACTGGCATGGAAATTTTATGAGTAGAATTAACCTTACTTACCTTAGTAACTTACCTTATTAGTATTTTACGACACCTCGGTAATAAACGAGGGTGGTCTATTCTACTCAACCGGATACCACATGGTGGGTTAACTTACGTAAGTCATCTTTTACGTCACCGCAGTAAGAAATGAGGGTGGTATACTCTACTCAGCTGGATACTACACGGTTTCCTTTACCCTGTGGCTTATTCTCGAATTACATGTAGTATTGATTTTTGTTCCTTCAGAATCAATTATTACATAAATCTGGCACGGAAACTTGATGACAATACCGGTGGCAACTAAAAAGCGTTTCCCCAATAGAGATTTTTCTGTTAAAACTTAAGTGGCTAAGTAGTATTTTCTTTTATTCAAATTCAAATTCAAAATTTTCTTTATTCAAATAAACTTGTAAATAAGTGCTTTTGGATCGTCAATTTTGCTGCTGGTTCGGAAAGCTGTTCCTACCGAGAAGAGCCAGCAAGAAACTCGGCGGTTGCTCTTTTAAAAATATAATTCTTATTACTAGTTACATTAGTTATTACTGTCTTGTACAGGGTCGGGGAGCAGCTACATCCAGGCATGTTTAGCATGTAAGTAATCCTCAACAGTATAATAGGCAGTGTTTTAGGCTGCTGTTGCAAAGCTAAAATTAATTGCGGAATTTTATTATAGAATGTTATACCCAAACCCACCAACGACTTACGTATTATCACATGGAACATGTGAGAAAACCTGCATATCTCTTGAGAATTTCTGTGGTATGTGTAACCTACCAATCAGCATTGGACCAGTGTAGTCGGTCTAAGCTCTTATCGTAAAAAAGGATAGAGAAGGCCTATGCGCAGATGCGAAACAAAAGGCCGTTATTTTACGTTATTACCGTGTTGTGTAACTGATCGGCGATATGTCTTGGTACGACATGCAGCTCCTCCCATTGATAATGCTCCCGTAGAGGGGATGGTGGCCGTGGCGATATCAGCAAGGACTCAGGGGGTGATGATGCCATGATATTGAGTATGAACCTGAGAGAAATTGATCATTATACATGATTGAAATATTAACTGTTATTCCAATATTCGACATTTTTTCGTTAACTTAACCTAAAAGATATATTAGTTATAGTTTGGATATTCTTATGTTTATTTATCTTAATATATAAATGAGTTTATCTTGTATGTATTTATCTTGTATTTATATTTTCTGTATCACGAAAACGGCTCCAACGATTTCCTGAAATTCAGCGTGTAGGGGTTTTGGGACAGAAAAATCAATCTATAAAAATAAAAAAAATCGATCGATCAGGTTTTATTAAAAAAAAATTCGTTTTATCCCTGTTTTCGGCAAAAATTAAATTGAATTTAAAAGACAATTTTCGCTGTCAAACTTCAAGTCATGGTAGCTCATTTGGGGAACGCGTGGTCTAGAGAGGTGAAAATACCTAGGTTAGAACCCCACCTGACCAACAAATTTTTCACTTTTTTTTATTTTGTTTTTTTCAAATTTTTTACATCTTTAAAAAAAAATACCGAGCAAGGCTCCACCTAAGTACTTAATCTTCATTCTTTAATTGTGTTAACTAAGCAGACAGTGTATTAAGTGCAAGTTTTTTTTAGCTTACTCGATCGAATTAGTGTAACGCCAATTCGTATGACGGTGCAAAAGCGACATCTAGTGACTGCGGTTCCAGCGCTATATTGCGTTACGCTAACGCGAACGATAGGTTCAAAAAACTCGCACTACGCACACTGAGCGCCAAGACAGTATCAACGCACACACAGTGTCGCTATAATATCAGTAGGCTAAAAGATTATGCTATAAAACTCTGTGAACACTGTTGGTGCGTTTACTTATTCATAGATAAGCATGTAATAAAGATAATTACGCCAATAAAGTAAACATGTCTCACATTATTTTAACTTATTTTTACTAATGCGTCGATACATATCATATACTTCGCCTACATGGAAATCAGTGTCACAAATTTTCACCCGAAATGAAATTTTGAACATAAAAGGAGTTGTCATAAGTTAATTATAAGAGATTTTAACCTATAATAACGATTTTTTAGTCGCCTAAATGTCTATAGAGAGTATTTTTAAACTTATATTTAAGGTGCAAGAGACTTACAACTAGACTAAGGGCCTGTTTCACAAGTTACTGATAAAGTGTTAATTAGTTAAGTGACAAATAAACAAAGTAACAGATAAATGTCTCTAAAAAGAGACTCTAAAAAGTGAAAAGTTAAAAGAAAATCGCGGCCATTCTGAAATAGGTATTTGCTATCCAGCAGATAAACAAACTAACCCACATGATCTACCTGTTAACTTATTACGGACTTTAAGTGCTGAATAAGCCTATCAGAAACCTGAGAAACGCAAAATTGCGAGGTATGTTCCGTATAAGCTAACTGACAGTTTATTGGTAACTTGTGAAACAGGTCCTTAGTGACATAAAACAGCTTATTCGAAACTATTATGTATTGCAGAGTATTTAGGAAAATAGTTTATAATTACCTTCAAGGAAAACAGAAACAAGTATGTGAAGAAAGCAGATTTATATTACTTGTTATTAATACTTTGTTTTTAACAATACAAACATATATAACATAACATAATACGTTTTTTGTTGAGTAATAAATAAAATAAATATTCCGAATAAGCTAACTGACAGTTTATTGGTAACTTGTAAAACAGGCCCTAACTAACATTACAGCTGTTTATTGATCGTGAACTCAATCTTGGAAATTCCGATGTTTGTAGTCGTAGCGATTCATGTTGGTTGACTGAGGGCTTTAGTGTTCCACGGATATATACATACATACATACATACATACATACATACACACTCTATTTATTCATATTGTTGGCACGGTCTATATTAATTCAATTACAACTGCAACTGGTTTATAATTATGGACATTTAGATGTATTGATTCCATGTTATTGAATACGTTTGATATAGAATTTTTATACAGTTTGCCGTGTGGTATTCGGCAGAGTACCACCCTCATTTCTTAATGAGGTGTTGTAAAAGGCGACTGAGGTAAATTGACTCGCCGTGTGGTATCCGACTGAGTAGAATAAACCACCCTCTTTCTTACCGAGGTGTTATAAAAGTCGACTAAGGTAAGTTGACCCGCTATTTGTTATCTGGCTGAGTAGAATAAACCACCCTCTTTCTTACCGAGGTGTTATAAAAGGCGACTAAGGTAAGGCGAACTGCCGTATGGTATCCGGTTGTGTAGAATAGACCACCCTTTTTCTGAAATCTTGCTCTCATTCATCAAACCACCAATACATTAACTTATGAGTTAATGGAGTCATCATCATTATCCTCCGGTCGTTATCCCACTCTAAGTAGGGTCGGCATAACATGTTACAAACATGTTGTCACATGATTTGGCTAGGTATTTTCCGACCGGCCGCCTACCTGACGTCAACTTACCTTAGTCGTAGTTTACGACACCTCGGTAAGAAATGAGGGTGGTCTATTCTACTCAACAGGATACCACACGGCGAGTCGATTTACCTCAGGTGCTTTACGAGTTACTTGAGTAAAGAATAATATTCATGCTTAAAAACAGAATGTTATCTATTCTAGATTTATAATTATCCACAATGTGATCTCTGTTAGTCATATATGTTTACAGCCCTAGTGTTAAAGTATTAATTATTTCACAGATTAAATAGACATTAATGTCGTAAAACATACAAGATACAAAGTTGTGGGAAAATACAACAAATTACGCAACAGGAAATGAAAACAGTATACAAATGTTACGACTACGAAAACAAGGTATATATCATCATTCTCCTGATCTTTTTTTTTTTTTTTTTAATCGGGTCTTTAAACCTCTTAGAGGTTATGTCAGACCCATCGTACCCTAATAATATCTATTTTTACATTATCGCATCGAGACTTCTAAACAATACTTGTGCTTGCTCTGATGTCGGTACTTCAAGAATAATTTGTATAGCACCCAACTGTTTTATATCGATTTTGAATCGGTTAACAAAAGATGATCGCATGACTTCGGTCCGAGCACACTCCACTAACAGATGAAATGTATCCTCAACCGTGTCACAGAGACTACAATTCGGTGAACTTATCTTTTTTAATGTAAATTTAAACTTATTTAGTGGTGTGTGTCCAGATCGAAGCCTGTGAGCCCTAACAATCATTTTTCTTGTTAATCCGGGGCTATTAAACCAAGGTGTACGAGGAGGTTTATGTTGCACGACTTTATACCATATCCCTTTTGTTGTCGACAATTCGGTAAAGTAACATTTCCATTTATCATATATTAACGTCTTATAATTAAGTAAAACCTCTGCATAATCAGGTCTAACAAATGTCTCAGCTCCATCAATGTTTGCCTCTTTAGCCAATCTATCGACCTCCTCGTTCCCTTTCAAACCAACATGTGCCGGAATCCATTGCAATTTCAGAGACTTTCCATTACTAGCTAGATATGATATTTTCTTAATAATATCATAAGCTATCGATACACCTCTGTCGCCAGAGGCGCATCGAGCTAAATGATGAAGTGCACTTTTACTATCGGATAGGATTACGAGTTTTGCACATCCTTTAATACTACCAGCATATGACAAAGCCTCTGAAATTGCAAAGAGTTCAGCGGACATAATATTAATGTTTGATGTAATTTTAAATCGTTCTTTCACATTGTGACTGGGATCATAAAATGCTGCTCCAAGTCCATTATCGGTTTTAGATCCGTCTGTATATACTTTATGCCAACCTTCATATTTATTATCCAACATATCCAATGTTACCCACTTCAATAAATTGTCACTGTGTTTGTGTATAGAGCCAATATTGTCGATTTCAGTACATATAAAATTATTATCTATGTTTGATAGCCAAGTGTTTAATGAATACATTTGAGGTGGATTACAAGAGTATATCTTTTCATCCTTTACGTCGTCATATATTTTGATCAATAAAGGCTTTTTTCTTACGCCAATATCGCAACTCGCACAATTGAATTAATTCTTAAAAAAAAAAAAAAATGAGGATGGTCTATTCTACTCAGCCGCATACCATACGGCGGGAAAACAAGGAATATATTTTTTTAATAGAGTATATATACTATTGTCCTCTATAATATGATTTTTATCGTCATACAAAACTTAAATTTAAAGTCTGTAAGTAAAAATACTGACAAAAATTATTTTAAAAAATGTATGTTTTAGTATAGTAATATACTTGTTGTTTTACTTAATTTATAGGGAAGCAGAAGTCGATTAGTTTTAAACACTAGTGGTACCTGCAAGCTTATTTAGGCCAACTTAAGCGTTTAAGTATCCTCAATAATGCAATAATGTTTTTGCGGTTCCCGAAAAAAAGCGGAGTTCTTGATCCTATATCTTCTAGTGTATAAGTTTTTATTGTGATAAATTTCAACAATATCGCTCCAGCCGAGAAAGCTTAATAGACAGACGGACATATTCCCGCATTTATAATATTAGTATATGAAAAATATTTTACCTGTCGTGATCTACAATAATCCGAGTCTGTTGTCTGCGTGGTGAAAGAGTGGGACTTCTTTGCAAGTTGTGTAAAACCTCAACTTCCCTGTGAGATTCAACTGGACTAGGTGATTTATCTGGAGTCTGTACATCTACTAATGTTAAAGCAAACTTAGATTTATCCCTTCCCTTAGTTTCATTATCATTCTTCTTATTGAAGTAGTCATACAACTCGCTAAGCGATTTCGATTTTACTTTAACTTTATTATATTTAGGTGCAGCTTTAGATTTGTTAGATATAACAGGAAGTGGTATACCGCTTTTTCTAGATACCAAACGTCCGTCTCTTTCTTGTGCTTCTCGTTTTAGGTCATTCATTTTGCTAATAAAGCCTAAATTTTCTGGTAAATTTTCTTCAACTTTAGATTTGTCCATTATCGCTGGTGCGTATTTATGTTTAGCATCATCTTCACTGTTCACTATATTATCACTATCCGGAGTCCGAATTTTTACACTCTCGCCACCGAACCTCACTTTTTTAATCACAACATCAGAATCTTCTTCTGAATCCCCATCGCTATATTTTAACATCAGTCGTTCAGGGCTGTCATAATCTTCGTCACTAACCGTGTTTTTATCTGATTCTGTTTCATTTTGTTCCAATACCGTCATTGTAATAGCAGTATCTGAGTCAAATTTGATTTCAGTTTCTATGATCACTTTTGCAAAATTATTATTGTTAAAAGGCACTCTGTAAGAATCTTCCGATGATGAGTCTGTAGATAGGTATATAGGATTCGTTAAAGGGGTGTTAAAAACCCGATTGATATGTACAACAGGCTGGTTCCGTATTTTTCTGGGAGCATAGTAAACATCTTGCGAATCTTCGTCGTAAGTTTCACACAGAAGTCGAAACTTATCTTGTATTCTTGTATCTAACTGTGAGAATAATACTGTGTATTGATGCGGTCCACATACCCTGCGTAACTTCATAAGCGAACGAAGAGCAACGTCTTTATGCATGTTATCAAAAAGTTTCTCCCCTAGAATTTGATATACAGGAAATATATCCAGATTAGTAGATCGACGTTTCAAAATCCCTATTACGGACGGTATTGAAAGAATTAGTCCTGTTATAACATTAATTTTCGCATCTATATCAGCAGATTGTGGTCTAATATTATTGTAGGAAAACTTATCTGTTATCGCCCGAGCAGCACATTCTGGATCTTCGCAATGTGTACAAAAAACTTTAAGCGCATCCAGGGCAGCCTTGCGAACGTTAGGAGAGCCGTGTCCTAGATTGTCGATGACTTGATCGAATGGGAAGGAAAGAGCGTTGCCGGATAAGGGTAGTAAATCAGCTAGGACTCTCAGAGCATGCAGTCGAACCTCCCATTCCGGATGAGATAGGCGGTCTTTAATAGCTATGTAGAGAAGCTGGACGTCGAGATCGGGTGGTAGAGCTCGCGCTCGCAGCACGCGGTCCCAGAGTGGCGCGAGCGGTGGTGGCGGCGATTCGGGCAGTTGCATCATGGATCGCGTGGGACTAAAGCGGCGGCGGTCGCCCGGCCGCGCCGCCGACTAACAACTGGGTTAATGATCGGATCGTAAGGCACGCCAGGCCGCCCTTAGTTTGACCAATCGATGGGAAAACACGTACACTTATGAGAATAAAGGCTTAAAAGTCGATTATTAACATAAGTTTCTTATATTCCGAACTATTAAATTAATTATCTTCGATAAATTAAACAGTTGATACGAAGAATATATTAATTATACCTACAACCTAAAATATTATTGTAAGGCAACACATTACACATGCTACAATCCGATTCTTTCTATAAGTTATAATAAAATTATTTGTGCCTAGTAATTAAAACCTATTTCATAGTATATTAATTATAAATATATTGGAAAAGTTACATAAATATCGAAGGTCGTAACTTTTTAAAAACATATTGCGGTTTCAAAATACTTATTTTATCAAATTCAAATTCAAAATATTCTTTATTCAAATAATCTTGTAAACAAGTGATTTTAAATCGTCAACTCTACTGCTGGTTCGGAAAGCTGTTCCTACCAATTGTATAATACTTTTAACGCTTCCATATATTTATTTATTACAAGATTGTACAAGTAAACTCACATCGGATTAGTAAATCGTCTAAAGTACGTGTGAAAATACGAATTTTGCCCAAAATTTTACGTTTTTTTAAATACATAAAAGTTTTTTACAAAATTTCATGTCCCTACTGTTAACCCTTGAGTTCCCTAGTCTGGAGCCAATTCTGGCAAAAATGAAGTAATGCTTATCATTGTGACTGGACCAGTATGTAAAATTTCAACTCAATCGGACACCCGAAAGTGGGTTAAATTTAATTTTCAAGATTCTTACCATACTTACACGGCAAAGTATATAAAAACTTTTTTAAATATTTGAGTCAATTGTTGAGAAGTACTTCTACATTATATTTGAGATTGCTTATAATATAATGTCTATTATTTAACTTTATTGTTTTACCTAATGGGCGAGCTGGGATGTACCAATTAGAGAGTGGGATAAGGGGTTTTACTGTGTAACACAGTAAATAATCGGCAAACTTTAATTCTATAGTCTTTTATTCAGCTATTATAATACATTACAATTAATTAGTACACCTCTCCTTTACTGCGATAAGTTTCATTGAGATCGTTTTGTTTTTCCGATTCCTTTTCTGCTTGCTTTTTCTTCATACTTTGAGCAACTTGCTCTATTGTATCCATGAGTGGTAAATCTCTAGTTTCTGGGGTAAGCATGAGAAGGCAGCTTGCGATGATGGCAGTACATCCGAAACAAATGGAAGCCAATACCGGAGATATTGAAGCCTGGAAGTGAGCATAGAGATTTTTTCAAATTGAATTTGGTATCCAGCTGGATATCACTCAGCTGAGTAGAATAGACTTATTTCTTATCGAGGTGTCGTGAAAGGCGACTAAGGTAAGTCGACCCGTTGTGTGGCATCCGGCTGAGTAGAATAAACCACCCTCATTTCTTATCGAGGTGTCGTGAAAGGCGACTAAGGTAAGTCGACCCGTTGTGTGGCATCCGGCTGAGTAGAATAAATCACCCTCATTTCTTATCGAGGTGTCGTAAAAGGCGACTACAGTAACTCGAACCGCCGTGTGGTTTTCAGCAGAGTAGAATAAACTACCCTGATTTCTTACCGAGGTGTCGTAAAAGGCGACTAAGGTAAGTCGACCCGCCGTGCGGCATCCGGCTGAGTAGAATAGACCACCCTCATTTCTTATCGAGGTGTCGTAAAAGGCGACTACGGTAACTCGAACCGTCGTGTGGTTTTCAGCAGAGTAGAATAAACTACCCTGATTTCTTACCGAGGTGTCGTAAAAGGCGACTAAGGTAAGTCGACCCGCCGTGTGGCATCCGGCTGAGTAGAATAGACCACCCCATTTCTTATCGAGGTGTCGTAAAAGGCGACTAAGGTAAGTTGACCCGCCGTGTGGTATCCGGTAGAGTAGAATAAACTACCCTGATTTCTTACCGAGGTGTCGTAAAAGGCGACTAAGGTAAGTCGACCCGCCGTGTGGTATCCGGCTGAGTTGAATAGACCACCCTCTTTTTTACCGAGGTGTCGTAAAGGGCGACTAAGGTAAGTCGACCCGCCGTGTAGTAGCCGGCTGAGTAGAATAAACCACCCTCATTTCTTCCCGAGGTGTCGTAAAAGGCGACTAAGGTAAGTTGACCTGCCGTGTGGTATCCGGTAGAGTAGAATAAACCACCCTCATTTCTTCCCGAGGTGTCGTAAAAGGCGACTAAGGTAAGTTGACCTGCCGTGTGGTATCCGGTAGAGTAGAATAAACCACCCTCATTTCTTCCCGAGGTGTCGTAAAAGGCGACTAAGGTAAGTTGACCTGCCGTGTGGTAACAGGCTGAGTAAAACATACCACCCTCATTTCTTAGCGAGGTGTCGTAAAAGGCGACTACGGTAAGTTGACCCGCCGTGTGGTATCCGGCTGAGTAGAATAAACCACCCTCATTTCTTTTCGATTTGTCGTAAAACACGACTAAGGTAAGTTGACGTCAGGTAAGCGGCCGGTCGTAAAAACGCAGCCAAATCATGTGACAGCATGTTTATAACAAGTTGTACCGACCCCACTTAGAGTGGGATAAGGGCAGGAGGATTATGATTTTTTTTATAGATACTATACTTACCAGTACTGGTGTTAAAGGAGCTACCATGTTACCGACAGAGGCGGCCAGAGTGCACAAACCGAGCATCGAACCTCGGACACTCGTAGGGAAAAGCTCCATAGTATATGTGACCATTCCTGTATAACACGCCGCTGTTACCAACTTTCCAATAAGGAACAGACATATTTTCAGCCACGTGTACGCTATAAAGTAAATTTAATTTGTAGAAAAACTACTGCGTAAGGAACTCTAACATTTTAACTCTATGGATATTAAATAGAGTTTTTTAAAATTGGAAGTGGAATTTAAATAATAATAATAAATATATGGAACTCTTACACACACGGTCTCTCGTCCCCAAAGTAAGTAACTTAATACTTGAGTTATAGCAGACAGACAACTGGTGAATATATACTTATATAATTTTTAAATACATACTTAAATGCAAATATACACCCAGGCTTAAAGACCAACAAATTCATTTATAGAATAGGTTACCCCTCGGCGGGAATCGAACCCACGACCCGCAGAGCTGAAGACAGTGTCACTACTTACTGCACCAACGGGCCAGTCAAATCGGGCGCTGGCTATAGCGAGGCAGCGATATATTGAATAGCGTCTAACAAAAATTTGGTATTTGGAAAGTGTTTTAGACAGTTACGTCCATACTTCTATACATATTATAAAACCACGTAAGTTTTCTGTATGTATGTGATAGATTAAAAAAAATCTACTTAACGGATTTTGTACGGTTTCAATTCTTAAGGATGATTTACGTTAATAGTAAAATACGGTTTTATGTTAATTGACTGAAATACTCGTACATATTTGTGACACACTTATATTCTACGCGGGCGTCGTCGGGGAAAAAGCTATTTTATATTATAATTGAACAGATTTTTGTACGGTTTTTACTATAAGATAGTCCAACTTTTGAGGACTGTTTAGTTATAGTACGTTCTCTGGAACGTCTAAACCAATTTTATTGTGACTTTCATTGGAAGATAGAGGAGGATGTGCAGTAATATATCTCGGGATTTGAGCGGGAAAAACTTATTGCCATAATTATTTCCACGCGGGAAAATAGTAAATAATAGTGAATGTGGTAATTGCTTTGTAAAGCGATAAACCATCCTGCATGTATAAGGTATGAGAACTGTTTTTGCTTTCTACACTTACAATTACATAGAGTTTCTTAAAAAACACGGAGTATATCGAAATCATACTTTTGGGAACAGTGATCATATAAAAAAAATACTTTTAATTTTTCTAAGGCTGTGAGTGAAGTGTGAAATACTAAAAATATAACTTACAGTCGTTTACATATCCGCATGCTACGCAGGCAATTCCGCAAATCAAATATCCGACTATAAGCGGCCTTTTCCTTCCTATTTTATTCATTAAATACATTGACAACAATTCACCAGGAAAAGACATAATGGCTGCCAGTAAGAAATTAGTATATTTATTCCCCGGTAGCCAAACAGAGTTTATTATGAGACCGTAATATATAAACGTAACTGTAAATCTACCCACAGTTGCAACGAGAAATCTTTTTAGAACCTCCTTGCATCTAAACACTTCTCTAAAACCTTCTCTCTTCGCATCGCTTTCCATGTTGAATGTATTTCTGAGGGTCCCTTCATCTAAATTATCTATATCTTCGATTTTTGTGTTTAATTTATTAGTTTTAACTATTTGTTTTAAAGTTTCTTTTGCTTGTGCTGTTCTTCCGGTTAATGCTTGCCATCTAGGGCTTTCTCTAACAAGGAATATATATGAAAGAAACAGCAGTGTTGGACTACATATTATATGGATGAGCGTCTTCCAATATGGCACCAGCATTGCAATAACAGCGAATACAGCTTCGCCCATGTAAATGGCATATGCGAATAATACTCCAGCAAGCATCCTATTTTTCTTATTTCCAATTTCTATCACTAAATAAAAAGGAAACGCTTATTGAATAAAACAAAATATACCATATCTTATATTCAAATCTAAAAATGCTAAGAGAAAAATCTTATAACTGTGCAGTTAAGCAGCATTTTTCTTTTCAATAAACTAAACTCAGTTTGTATGTAATGAATTCTATGTCTTTAATAGGACATTTATATAAGGATAATGCATGCTTGTTTTGTTTTTAGTTTATGATCAAGTTTATAGTCAAAGATTAGGGCTTTAACAATTAAATTAAATAGTGAAAGGAGTTAAATTTTTTTGAAAAAGTTTTGACAGGTTACATCTGTTCTGATTTGATAAAAGTTTTATACAAGAAGTCTAATAAGTTAGTGTGCTAGAAATCACAATAAAAAACTCGCTTAATAATGAGATATCTACATTATTTACTAAGTATTTTCTAAATTGTCATGCCTTATTTTCTATACAAAAACCAGTAAGGACTTTCTGCAAAGAAAAGCAATAGATCTTAAGATTTTTTATCTGTGGTATTTTTTCAGATATGCAATATGGTTAAGAAACTAATAAGTGTAATTAAAACCTCTTGTGCCCTTGGTAATAGATTAATCGCTTCAACAGGCTGCTAATTAACTTAGAACTTCTCATAACAGCTCTAACCATTGTACTTACTTATAATTCCACCAACTGTGTAAACTCCACCGCATATAGCAGCTTCAAGAAACTCAAGTCCAATGTATACTGGGTAAGACGTAGCAAGGGTTTTTAAGTTTCCAATAAAACATCCGATTGAGCAAATGACTATAGTCGGCTTACGACCAATACTAGAAATAAATGATTTTCAATCAATATTGGCATCTTCTTTAACCCGTAATTCGGGACTGACTGTAATTCTTTCTCAACTACTAAAGCTGTTTATTTTTGTATTCATATATTACGAAACATTTAAGCTAAGCTTTATTTTATTCCAACAATAAATTAAAACAACATTGCTTTATATTGACTTACAATTAAACTCAAGTTTAATACGAGTATATTTTGCTTTAAGAAATAATAATTTAAAGTTATGATTAAGATATATTTTTCCTTTGAATTGATGCTACAAATACATATTTATTTATAGATATTATTTTTTTATTCAAATTCAAAATATTCTTTCTTGAATTAAAGTTAACAAGTGCTTTTGAATCGTCAACTCTACAGGTGGTTCGGAAAGGTGTTTCTATCGAGAAGAGCCAGCAGGAAACTCGGCGATTGCTCTTTTAAAAATATAATTCTTATACTAGGTAGTTACATTGGTCATTACTGTCTTGTCAGGGTCAAAAAGCTATGTCCACGCATTATTATCATTTAAGTAATCCTCAACAGTATAGTAGGCAGTGCTTTTAAACTTTCGTAATTTCAAAGTTAAAATTGATAATAAAATATGAACCAATTTCGAAACATTGAGTTGTGTGAATGAATAAAGCTATGTATTCTTCTCTATGCTGTTCTAAACAGTTGATGTTATTTCTTAGGCATAACTTACACGTCCGCTAACCATCCAGCGATAAGCATAGCTAACGCCATTCCAATGTTGTGTATCGCGCCAACCAAACTTTGTTTCCAGGGTTGACATGCTAAATTGAGCTGTATAACAAGAAATTTACATTTTTATTTTTAATATTTAAATGAGTTAATCTTGTATGTATAAAGGTATATATTTTTTCAGAATCTCGGAAACGGTTACAACGATTTTTCTGAAATTCAGCATGTAGGGGGTTTTGGGGGAGAAAAATCGATCTAGATAAGTTTTATTTAAAAAAAATCTCGTTTTATACCTGTTTTCGGACTCTAAAATTTTTTTTTAAATTTAAGTTGAATACAATTACTTTTGGCTGTCAAACGTAGTCATGTTGGTTCGTTTGGGGAACGGGTGGTCTAAAGAGGTGAAAATACCTAGGATCGAGCCCCACGTGCCCTATTATTTTTTAATTTTTCTTTTCAATTTTTTTTTTTATTAATTTAAAAAATTACCGAGAAAGCCTCGGTCACCCAGGTACTAACTAGTTCATTAAATGACTAATAGAATCAGTTGTTACTTTGTGGAACTCTATAGTACAGAAGTTACAATAGAATTATTTTGCTGTAGTCCGCATTTGTTAAGAGAATATATGTAATGCTAAGTGTAAGAAAATGAATAACTTTGTGATCGTAGAGATTGTAGTAGTAAGTGCGTCTAGTACTTTTGGAGTATTGGTGTTGGCGGCGTTTTGTGATACATGTGCTGACTCGTCCTGCATGTATAAGGTATGTGAATGCTGCCCGCTTCATACACTTAGCATTACGTATATTCTCTTAACAAACGCGGATCACAGCAAAATAATTGTTTTGTAACTTCTAGTTATTTATAGTTCCTTAACTTAAGATTATTTTAATGGTAATAACATATTCACATGATTTTTTTTTTACTGGAGATGTTTTGTTTTTAGTCATGAACCAGTCACAGGAATAAATAAGTCTTGATTTATTTATTTTATAACATTTAAAATATTTTACAGTTTATTTTTAGTTCAAGTTTATTACACGTGTTCAGAGGCAAAATAAAATAAATGGTGGTGTTAAACCGATTAGTATTCAACTAAGGTTGTTTGGGTAATATTTCGCTTTGCGATTTTGTCGTGGAATCTATAATGATGCTTCGGTTGCGGGGCGAGACGATTGTTGAGTTTGTGATAGTGAACGTGTGTGGTGCTTGTATATTGTTGTGGCAGTGGTGGAGGTTTGTGCATGTGTTTTTACGAATCCTGCATGTATCAGGCATGAAAATAATGACGGGTATAAAAGGTAGAGTTAATAGCGATTTCGGATGTTAAAAAATAGGCAAATAGCTTATAACTGGCTGGTTAGTGGTTCAGTGAACCTTGGCCAGAATGCAGTTGTAATCTTGAACAAGATTAAAATTAATAGCTTGGCAAATAATTGGCACATAGCAGTATCATTTATTTTGTTTATAAAAGTTCCTTATATCTCAAGTATACTGATCTTTGTTAGGTTATCATGTATCAATATGTAACTGTTATTCTAGTAATCAAGGTAGCGTGAATGAATCTATTCGTGAAATATTAAATCCTGAGTATATAGCATTTTTTATTTTCTAATGGAATCAGATGTGTGGAGCTGTGATGGCCTAGCGGTGCGACCGTGTGAATCTCTAGAGACGATCATGGGTTCAAACCCGGGCAGGCACCAATAAGTTTTTCTATTAAACTTATGTGTCTAATTGATAATTGCAATTTATCACACGCTTTTCGGTGAAGGAAAACATCGTGAGGAAACCTGCATATCTCTAGAGAATCCTAGGGATATGTGTAACCTACCAATCCGCATTGGAGCAGCGTGGTAGGTCTTAGCTCCAACCCTTCTCTCCAAAAATGGAGAGAGGAGGCCTATGCCCAGCAGTGGGATAGTAACAGGCCGTTACTTACTTTTTTTTTTTTTAATGGAATCAACCAAAATTCATCTTCCTGCCCTTATCCCACTCTAATTGTGGTCGACACAATATGTTATAAACATGCTGTCACAGTATTTGGCTGCGTTTAAACGACCGGCCGTCTGCCTGACGTCAACTTACCTCTATCGTATTTTCCGACACCTCGGTAACAAAGAGGCTGGTCTATTCTACTAAACCGGATACCACACGGTCGGTCAACTTAGCTTAGTCGCCTTTTACGACACCTCGGTAAGAAATGACGTTGGTCTATTCTACTCAGCCGGATACCACACGGCGGATCGACTTACCTTAGTCCCCTTTTACGACACCTCGGTAAGAAATGAGGGTGGTAGTATTCTATTCAGCCGGATACCACACGGCGTGGAATCGACCAAAATTGAAATTTGAAAATTTCCCGTAGCGAGATATAGTCGTTTATCGTAGTGGCAAATGGTACTTGATATAAGTTTCGTATAATTTTGCATTACATTTAAATTCTAAAAGACATATAGTTCAATGATCGAATGTAAAGTTAACGGGGTTTGAACAATTACCAATTATTGAAGATATTTTGTGTCAAAAACGCTGATGGGGGCGCAGAAAAGAAGATGGCGTTTGACAGAGGAGTCATTATATAAAAATGGGGGTATGGAAATGAGCGGTGAACATGGAGACTGGATATACCTATTTATGATGATGGATTTTGAGTTTTATTACAGAAATAATCAGTTTGTTGTTGGTACGTCTACTATGTGTAATTTTTAAACAAAATTAAAGTAAAATTATTGCTGGCTTTAACGTTTTATTTTGCGTTTTTTTATATGGTTTGATACAGTGCTTGGCTGCAATGGCTGTTATTAAGTGAGTAGTCTAAGCTAGAGGGCACTTGCCTAGAAGATGTCTATTTACTCTTGCTTTAAAAATAACCATGTATAGGCGAACCGTTTAATTCAGACCTCGTCTGTGGGGTACAAGCAGGGATTGCCCGTAGAGTGAAATACAATAGGTGACCGCCCGCACCTACTTCAGTCCTCGTTCTCGTCCTACCTCCACGTACCCCACAGGCGAGGGCTGATTTAAACGGATAGTCTCTATTAAGAATTTGGGAAGATAGGTACTGAGAGAGATTTCCATTCCCGTTTGTTTGATTGTCTTAAATATGTGGAATTTTTTTTTAATAAAAGTTAAAATGAAGTTATTTGCCACATAAAGTCTTTTGTTTAATGTGTGACTTTTACCTTTATACAAAGTAGTGTTTATACAAAAGTGTTATTATATAAAGTTTTTGAATGAGTGTGTGATATTTTTACATGCACTTTGTTCTTTATAAGCTTTTATTCATCTTGCAATGTACGAGTATGTATGTGGAGGTGGAATCTTGCAAGTTTAATTTGACCCACTTTCCTGGGTCCGATTGAGCTGAAATTTTACATTCCGCTCCAGTTCCGATGACAATGCATGTTTATGATAAGTATGACATGATGGTACTGCCTGGATTGGCTCCAGACGAGGTAACTTGGTAAACTATGGTGACATGAAATTTTGTTAAAAGCTTTTTTAAAAGCCTTTTTAACTTGACTTGTCTTAAATTAATAATGTTTTTAGATAATACGGTGGGCAGGGAGTGATCGTGCGCAGCGATGCCCTCCTTTGGCTCTGCGGAGAGGGGCGGCGGATCTGGATCTGGATTCTGGATCCAATCTGCTACTGGTGAGTCTAGGTGTTAGGCAACTTGCCCAAACCCATCGTCTGCCACCCTGTTAAGGGACCTTCAGGTGGTGCGAACGGGGTATATCGGACACCTGGCTTACAGAGGCGGTCGGTTCATCTGGTGCACCCGATGCATCGGTTATGCATCAACCCAGAGGGGTTTTTTGGTATAAAAGCGGTTGTCGACGGAGATGGGGGCAATGTGTACAACGATGTCCTTGCCTTCAGCAGCGCACACAGGTCGTTTTAGTCGGTGCGAGTCCGACATAACCGCCTGTGCCCGTCGGACGGTATAAAAATAAATAAATTAATAAAAGTGTTGAAATACCTCCGCGTATATCGTGTTATTATTCTCATATATCCAGTCCGTGCAAGTGTCAATTGCGTCGGTAAAACTGGCATTGGTGCAGAGCGCTCCCCCGACGTATGTCTGGTTCAAAACTGGTATCGTACATTGATCAGTGTGGGTCGTTGGCCACCAGGAGACCTTGAAATCGGGATCTGGAGGGTCGCATTCTGGTATACGACATCTAAAATAAGAAATAATATTATTTATTAGGTTCACTAACAATTATTCAGACTAATACATTGACAGACAAACTTTTATAATTGTAAACTTAACTAAATGGAATAATTACTTAAATTAATTTTGCCGTTTTTGTAACATTTTTTATTGCTGCTCCTCTCCTATTCACCTTAAGTAACGGCCTGTTACTATCCCACTGCTGGGCATAGGCCTCCTCTCTCCATTTTTGGAGAGAAGGGTTGGAGCTAAGACCTACCACGCTGCTCCAATGCGGATTGGTAGGTTACACATATCCCTAGAATTTTCTAAAGATATGCAGGTTTCCTCACGATGTTTTCCTTCACCGAAAAGCGTGTGATAAATTGCAATTATCAATTAGACACATAAGTTTTAATAGAAAAACTCATTGGTGTCTGCCCGGGTTTGAACCCATGATCGTCTCTAGAGATTCACACGGTCGCACCGCTAGGCCATCACAGCTTTTTCTATTCACCTTAGCGTGATGTTATATAGCCTATAGCCTTCCTTGATAAATGGACTATCTTATACTCAATTAATTTTGTATATTTAAAATATTAAACAATGGACCACAGTTTTGAGCTTTTGGGCAGTTGTTAATAGATGGCAACGGGTAACTAAAAATTTGTTTATATTAGCTACAACAAACAAAACGATTATTAAATTTCATACAAAACGGTCAACCTTATGTTATTTTAAAAAGATGACACTTTGACATTTATGTCTCTGTCAAAAACATCAGATAAAGATAAGATCTGAAATTAAAAAAATTAAAATATATAGTGCAAATTTGCGCAGTACGAGATAGTGATATTTGACATTCAACAACCTTTTTAAACTTCCTGAGTCATATTTATAATTACAAATTGAACCAGTTGCGCACACGTGTATTGTACGTGCGGGACAAGTTCATGTACAATCTGTAATTGTATCAAATCTATTCAGCACCTCAGTAAAAAATGAGAGTGATCTATTCTACTCAGCCGGATACCACACGGCTAATAAATTCAATAAAATGATAATTTACTGAAAAGTTCAATAAATTAATTTCGATCGTCGTGCTTCTGATATCCTCATCCTCCCTTTATCCTAGTGTGACAAGCACAACATGTCATAAACATGTTGTTGTACGATTTGGCTAGATATTTTACGACCGGCCTGACGTCACTTTACCTTAGTCGCCTTTTACAACACCTCAGTAAGAAATAAGTGTGATATATTCTATTCAGCCGGATACAACACGGCCTATAGATTCAGTAAAACGATAATTGCATAAAAAGTTCAAAAGACCGTCGTGCTTCTGATATATCTATATTATCTATACTAATATATAAAGCTGAAGAGTTTGTTTGTTTGAATGCGCTAATCTCAGAAACTAATAGAGCATTTTGGAAAATTCTTTGAGTGTAGGATAGTCCATTTATTGAGGAAGACTATAGGGTATAATATCACGCTAAGATGAATAGGAGAGGAGCAGCAATAAAAAATGTTACGAATACGGCAAAATTAAAAGATTGCCTTGCGTGCGCTAAGTAAACGGTGAAAGTTGTTCAAAATATCTTATAGCTAACTTACGATAACTACTTTTATGTTCAAAATTATAATTCGGGTAATAATTTTACTGATTTCCACACGGGCGAAGCTGCTGCTACAGCAAGCATTACGTAAACAGACTTCATCATCTTCCTGCCCTTATCCCACTCTAAGTGGGGTCGGCACATGTTATAAACATGCTGTCACATGATTTGGCTGCGTTTTTACGACCGGCCGCCTGCCTGACGTCCACTTACCTCTGTCGTATTTTACGACACCTCGGTAAGAAAGAGTCTATTCTACTAAACTGGATACCACACGGCGGGTCGACTTACCTCAGTCGCCTTTTACGACACCTCGGTAAGAAATGAGGTTGGTCTATTCTACTCAGCCTGATACCACACGGCGGGTCGACTTACCTTAGTCGCCTTTTACGACACCTCGGTAATAAATGAGATTGGTCTATTCTACTCAGCCGGATACCACACGGCGGATCGACTTACCTTAGTCGCCTTTTACGACACTTCGGTAAGAAATGAGGGTGGTACTATTCTATTCAGCCGGATACCACACGGCGTATTACGTAAACAGACTTGTGTTGCAAGTATTAGTATAATATATATTTCTTTAGTATTTTACTATCAATCAATTGAAATCAATGTAAATAAAGATTATATAAATATGTACATAGCTATTGTTTATATTTGGCATTGTATTTATTGTTTGAGTGGCCCGCTGGCGCAGGTGGCAGTGAGCCCGCCTTCAGTTCTGCAGGTCGCAGGTTCAATATCCACCGATACCTAACATTTTCTAAATACAATTAGTTGGTTCTTCAGTTCTAGGTATATTTATATAAATTATAAAAATATACCTATTAATAATATAAAAAAAATTATCGTTCAAGGAACTCCGAAAGTAACGCCTACTCTAACAATAACTTTTTATAAGCCCATATTTTTTGTTCTGTACTCTATAATTATATGGCTCATTATAAAGCCTGTTGTCATTTCCGTGAATAAATTACTTAATATTGTTAGTATTTGGTTGACAGAGCTTTGCTTCGCAATTTCATTAAATTACTAGCTATCGCCAGCGGCTTCACCCATGTCAAAAGATTAAAACCGTAATATATAATAATTAACCATAAAAATGGTTAAAGTGGGTTTACCTTAAAAGCTAGACATATGCTGTCGCGGACTTTAATCTGCACTTTTAGAGGGGAATAATTTTGAAATACATGATTTTTGAATAACTATTACCGTTTACTCAGCGCACGCAAGGAAAGCTTTTAGTTTTGCCGTTTTCGTCATATTTTTTATTGCTGCTCCTGCCTTCCTCAATAAATGGACTATTTTAAAATAATAGGATTTTTCAAATCAGTCCAGTAGTTCCTGAGATTAGCACGTTCAAACAATCAATCAATCAATCAAACAAACAAACTTTTCAGCTTTATATATTAGTATAGATATGAAATATGCAATTAAAAGGCTGCTGATATGGCATTCGATCACGAGTATTTTCCACCCATTTAGCAGTTTTTTAGTGCCCGAAAACTAGGAAAAAAAGACATTTTTCTGAAATGAAACCTAGCTAGATCGATTTATCTTGCCCGAAACCCTCCACATACTAAATTTCATAAAAATCGTTGGAGCCGTTTCCGAAATTCAGAAAATATACATATATACAAGATTAACTCATTTAAATATTAAAGACTAGCAATCGCCAGCGGCTCCGCCCGCGTGGAAAGATTAAAACCGTAACATAGTATTTTGATAACCATAAAAATGGTTAAAGTTGGTTAACCTTAAAAGCTGGACATATGCTGTCGCGGACTTTTATTTTGCACTTTTAAAGGGGAACAATTTTGTAATACATGATTATTGTGTAACTATTACCGTTTTCGTAACATTTTTTATTACTGCTCCTGTCCAATTCATTTTTAGTTGTATTTTTTTAAATATATAAAAAAAAATTAAAATATTAAAAAAAATAATGATTTTATCTGGGATTGATCCTGGTTTTAGAATTCGAGCCCGCCCGGAAAATAGGATTATTAGGGAAACTTACAAGTACCTGATTTTTTTTCCTGTCGGGACTTGGAAATTGCCTTTTACGCCACCTTGGTAAGAAATGAGTGTTCTATTCTTCTCAGCCAGATGCCACACGGCGGGTCAACATACCTTAGTTGCCTTTTACCACACCTCGGTAAGAAATGAGGGTGGTCTATTCTACTCAGCCGGATACCAGATGATTTTGGCAAAAATGTCAATATTATATATATATATATTGATAGTTATTAAAATTGTCGAAAAAATCATTTTTTATTGGTTCGTTATTGCCTAGATGAGTTTTCGTAGTGATGTGCTTTTTGATTACAGTTTAAAAAATACTTAAAGTTGAATTACGTACCTATGATTAACATCGCCCGCAACGAAAATATAATTAACGTTGATCATAGACACAAACATCGCCGGGAGGCACGCGTAGAAATACTGCAGGATTTGATATTTCCCAAATTTTTCCAAAACACTCGACACTTCACACACATCTTTAACCTTTTTGGATTTCTTAAGCATACTTATTTAATACACTCAAAAGATTTATTATATAAATTGTACGCTAAGTATATTTTATTAAAAAACGTTTAATTGTTTTTAAGATCACATTTGTTTATTTTGTATGATAACACTAATAAAGAAAACACAACCTTTTGTATTATATGGAAATTTAAAATTTTTCGATGACCATTATTATGATATAGATGTTTATTTACCGCCTATATGTTACCGAGAGAACGAGATCATAGCTGAGGAATGATATTTTATAATACGTTCGCTTCACACTGTTATAGTTTGTATTTGAGAGGTTTAAAGACTGTCGCCGACGTTAAATGATCGATGCTGCAAAAACAAAATCACATAACTGCCAATGACAATTCGCGGGAATTTAATTATAGTATTATAGGTATAAGAGCCTACCGAATTGCCTCAACAGCGCTCAATCGATACTGACTTACTGTTGATACTGAGTCGGAATGCTGATCGACTTCTAGTTTATTTTTTGTTGTACTATATTCTATACTAAAAATACTACAAACATAATTGGTTCTCATTATTATCTGTTATAATGGTAGAGATAAAGTGAAAATTATGCTATATTCCATTGCTGTAGGTTAAATGCGGTGACAATACACGTTCCATGATAATTTTATTCTAATGTTTTATACATATGTTTTAATATATATTTTTAAATAAATTAATTACGAGTAGCTGTGCCGGCGGTTTCGCTCGCGTGGAAATCAATCTGTCATAATCTGGTAATGTATTATTAACACAAACCTTCTGGAAAAATTTCACTATCTTTTAGTAAAAACCGTACAAAAATCCGTACAGCAGATTTTGAGAAAATCGATCACATACAGACAGACAGAGAGCTTTTAGGGACTTTTTTTATAACAAGTAATATACGGCATAAATACATTGCAGTCTCATATTGCTATGGCAATATTTTTTTTTCAATTTTAATGGGTTATTTACACCGATGTCATTGTCATTATTATTCATTGTTTATTAACGAAATAGAATCATGAGTGATCTTATTGCCTTTTAAGTAAATAGCAAATAATTTTAAAATAAAACAGTATAACAAACGTACTTCAACGTCTTATTAGATTGCACCAGTAAAGGAAAAGACGACTATTTTTAATATTTAAATGAACCATATATACTCTGCATTACGGAAACGGCCCTAATGATTTTCATGAAATTTAGTATGAAGGGGTTTTCGAGAGTGATAAATCGATAAACCGCTAAAATATAAATAGAATACAAAAGATAATTTTTGTGTCATTGGTAAAGTTGTAATAGGTCAAAGAAGTGCAAATACCACTGGTCAAGTCCCAGATATCACCAGAGCTTTCTTTCTTTATCTCATCATCCTCCTGCCCTTATCCCACTCTTAAGTGGGTCGGCACAACATGTTATAAACGTGCTGTCACGAGATTTGGCTGCTTTTTTACTACCGGCCGCCTACCTGACGTCAATTTACTTTAGTCGTATTTTACGACACCTCGGTAAGAAATGAGGTTGGTCAATTCTACTCAGCCGGATACCACACGGCGGGTCGAATTACCTTAGTCGCCTTTTACGACACCTCAGTAAGAAATGAGGGTGGTACTATTCTACTCAGCCGGATACCACACGGCGAAGCTTTCTTTCTTTATCTATCTTTACTTTATCTATTTTTATTTATACTTAATGTCAGTTAGAGCTTTTTACATTTAGGGGGCCCCGATTACACCACGATTGCGTAAATACTAGAGTCAGCATTATAATTTATTACATATAATTAATGTAACAAAGATAGCTCACATGAAGTTTTATCTAAAACGCTTATTATTTAGTTAGTGCAGATCAAATATTTAATTGGCATAATCTTACCAACATAATCTCTAAATATTCCATTTTGAAAATCTACTAAAGAACGTGTATAGTTTTCCTTTTTTTCGGTTCTTTATGTATAACATGGGTGACCTGACTTTTTTTTAGAATATATAAAAAAGATGCAATTAGAAAAAAAAGAGATGGTCACATTTTCACTTTTTATTCAAATTCAAAATATTCTTTATTCAAATAAACTTGTAAACAAGTGCTTTTGAATCGTCAACTCTACTGCTGGTTCGGAAAGCTGTCTGTACCGAGAAGAGCCAGCAAGAAACTCGGCGGTTGCTCTCTTAAAAATATAATTCTTAATACTATTTACATTAAGTCGTTACTGTCTTGTACAGGTTCAAAGAGAGCTATATCCACACATTCTTATCTTCCAAATAATCTTCAAGAGTATAGTAGGCTTTCTGTATCAGCCTCTTTTTAACAGTGTTTTTAAACTGATGTAATGGCAAAGCTGAAATTGATTGCGGAATTTTATCATAGAATCTTATACCAAAACCCACAAACGAATTACGCACTTTTGCAAGGCGCAAAGCAGGAGCCGCAAGCTTATGTCGGTTCCTGCTTTGTCTATTGTATACATCACCTATAATTTATAATTCTTTATATTTTTATGTACATAAATTAGATTGCTTAAAATAATTTAATAATTTAATAATTTTAAGCCCATCCGATCCCAATTCAGCTATTATAACTTCTCAAGTGACAGCTTAATTAGCCTTTGTTTTCTAATAATGGTTTTTCAATGCTTGAAAACAAGGATAAAATATCGTTTTTGATAAAGATGTGGTTGATTGTAGAATCTAAACATCAGATTTGATCTATCATGTAAATTGCGAAACAATTTTTTCAGGGTGTTTAAGTTTAATTTGTAGAAATTTAAAGTTGTTTTAGACATTTTTATAAGTACCTGTGACATTTATCTTATCGGTCATATGGATAAGATACAAAATTACTCTCCATTCATATTTGTCTAGTAGTAAAAATTATTACTGCTTAATTACAGTAAAATATAAACATATTATTTTATATTATTTACTCTTATAATTTGACGTCACGATAACTGAAACTCTGTGAACTAAATTTTATCCTCCTGCCCTTATCCCAGTATAAGTGGGGTCGGCACAACATGTTATAAACATGTTGTAACATGATTTGGCTGCGTTTTTACGACCGGCCGCCTGCCTGACGTCAACTTACCTTAGTCATATTTTACGACACCTCGGTAAAAAAAGGGTGGTCTACTAAACCGGATACCACACGGTGGGTCAACTTATCTTATTCGCCTTTTACGACACCACGGTAAGAAATGAGGGTGACCTATTCTACTCAGCCGGATACCACACGGCGCGTCGACTTACCTTAGTCGCCTTTTACGATACCTCGGTAAGAAATGAGGGTGGTACTATTCTACTTAGCCGGATACCACACGGCTAACTCTGTGAACTAAATAAATTGTAAATTTTTTTTTTGGCAAACTGACAAGATTTATTTCTAGCTACTCATGTGCCAAAAGGCCATTAGTATGTGAAACTATGCGAAATAATAGCAGTCACGTTGATTCTGTAACCGCTTTGGCAGTAGTTTGTGATCGAAAGTAAGATATCCTCATATAAACTCAAATAATTTATATAATTAGGCGTTACTTCGCGGAGGTCCATAATACAAAAGTAATAATGGAATTATTTATGCTAAAATCCGCGATTACTTAATTGATTTTGTTTAATCGATTCATTTAATCGTGGATTATAGCAAAATAATTTCTATTGTATAAGTTGAAATCTAAAAAAAAACGCAACTGTGCGGAACTTAAATTTGATTTGAAAATTTAAAAGCAAAACATTTTTCGGCGTTTTGATCAATCTTCATCATTCACCTGACATTATTCTACTCTAAGTGAGGTCGGCACATCGTGTTTTTCTTTTCCATTCTTTCCTATCATTCGTTAACTCAGGCCAACTCCTTTTATATGCATGTCATACTTCACACAATCCAATCGTCTCTTTTTCGGCCTCCCTCTAGACACATATCCATCCACATACACATTGAACACTCGTTTAGTCATATGTTTTCATTTCTTTTCATTACATGTCCATACCATCATAGCCTACTAGAAAGCAACGCAGTCATTTGGGCTCCACATGAAACTAAGTATAGTCCCATGTTGGAACGGGTGCAGAATAAGTTCGTCAGATACTTGTATTTGAGGTTGTATGGGGTTTATCCATATTATCCATTGATGTATCCTACCTTATTTGTGTTAGGGATGGTTGGATACAACGAGCTGAAGGTTAGGAGGGAACTTACCCTTATTACATATAGTATATTTAAGGTGATAAGAGGTAAGGTAAGCAGTGCGGCTATACTGGCCCAGGTTGGTTTTTGTGCCCCGGACAAGTATGTAGAAAGGAGACGCCGACCGCCACTGCTAGCGGTACCTTGTGGGCGAACCAACCTGCTCGAGAAGGCGCCCTTTACGCGCGCCCTTCGCACCCTTAATATTGTTGCCAAGGATATAGATATCTTTTGTTGCTCTCTGGGGGAATTCACAAAGATATCAAGTTGGACTATTTGTTATAGTAATATATGATCAATCCGTTATAGATTTTAAGATAAAATAAGTTGTTGTACTCCATTATCACATTGGCTAGCTGTTAAGGTAGTGGATGTTGTTAAATAAATAAATAAATAAATCTTGCACTTGTCGTCTTTTCTATAATGGGCGTAACTTCTTCCCCTTATATACTCATATTGTATTTTATCCAGTCTTGTCACACCACATCTCCACCTTAACGTTCTCATCTCATTTGCATGCACTCTTTTTTCGTCTTTTTTTCATCCGTTTTCTTCAATCCCCAACATTCTTCTCCATATAAAAGGACAGGTCCTATGACTATTTTATATTGTCTTAGTCGATCGTAGGCGTCAAAGATGATGATGGGAGAGTAAAGCCATGTGTGCACTGTACACGAAAGTGCTCGCACTGAATCGTTTGAAAGCACCTATTATGAAGGAGAACCATAGGATTTCCCGCCATTTGACTGATGAAAAACCTATGGGCTTCACAGCATAGAGTGAGCTCGATAGAAAAGATTTCAGAATAAAAGTAACATAACAACAATAGTAGATAGCTTACTTTTTCAAATTGAAACGATTATGTTGAGCACGGTAACCGATTTTATAAAAAAAGATATAGAAAATGATGGAGAGTACATAAAGTCAATTTAACTGAAATCCAACTAAATGAACCACTCGCATTTCATAACTCTGATGCTATTCTCATATATCTGGGTTCAACAAAATTAACCTTTTGAACATCATGGTACATTTGTGCCAATTGTTTGTCTGTCCACTCTATTAGGACGTCAATATTGATAAAGGCACGCAATTCTCAGCAACCAATCTTTGCAACAACTGTGTATAGCTTTTATTTTTTATTTTTTATTTTGCCGATTCTTCTTCGAGGGCCTGTCCGACAAGCAAAGGTTGGTAGACAGCTTCGTAAATTTATCCCTATCCCTCCTTAGTCGGAACAGTTCAGCGGCGCTCAGTTCAGCGATCCCCGTTTATTCTCTTACGTTGCGAAGCCAGGGTTTCTTTCTGTGTCCCAAACCTCTTTTTCCGGATACCAGTAGTCCATACCTATCGTCCCTGAGCACATGGCTCATGATATGCGACTTTTTTCTCATCCTAAGCGTCGGCAAAAGTTCCCAATTTTGAAAGATGCGTCGCAGAATTTCTACATCCGAGATTTTCTGGTTCCAACTTATAGTCAACATGCACCGTACATCCTGCCTACACATGCCTACATCTTGAATGTTTCAATTTGTTTCTTAAGGTCTTCATTAATAATCCAGGCTTCATATCCATATAAAACAATGGGCCAAATATAGCGTGCCTTGTGAACCTTAAAATGAGCTAGAAGATCACTATAATACGTGTTGCCATTGACTCATGGATCCAAAAATTGGTCGCTGACTATTAGTATTTGACTTGATTGCGAACAGTCAGATATACAATCAAACGTGGAAGAGAATTTTTTTTATTTTATGTATATTCTGGAAGCTTTTTTTGTAGGCTTTATTCTCAAAAGAGCACAATTGAATATACGCGTGATTGCTCAACAATTTCAAAGGCGCATTAGAAGTGCTTCTCGATATTCAAAAGTTCCACTCATAAACATTTAAAATCGCATTAATACGCTTATATTATACCAAATTCGGGATAGAAATAAAATAAAACAAAAATATAAAATATATTTTTGTTATTAATAATATATAAATAATATTTTTTTTCTTATAAATATAATACTTAAAAGATTTTTTGAGTTATTGAGAATAAATGTTATTTTACTGAAATAAGCATTACAATTTATCTAACTCAATTAAGACAAATTTGAGTTTAATATTAAGACATATAGAAATATATCTTTCTTACGCTTTTTTCACAATAATATAAATATTTTTCTTTAGTTCAAAAGCGTGTTCTTGACTCTTTTTATTATAGTCGAAATTAGCGCTTTAAATGTATTACAAATGATGACTGATTGTTTGATCATCTATAAACTGAAATCTATCCATAATTTCCTTCTTCTTTGCATTCTGTTTCGCAGCTGTAATTCTATTAAGGACTTCCTCTATCGTTCCCATGAGAGGTAGATCTTTAGTTTCCGGGGTTAATGTAATAGAAAGACTGGCTAAGATAGCGGAGCAAAAGAATAGGACCGGTGCGAAGATTGGAGAAATTGTGGCCTGAAATAAATAATAGCAATTAAGTGCTAAAAATTTTATATATGTAGCTTAACAAATCGCCCTTTCCGAAAAATAAAGTTACTAGTGCGTGTCCCATGTATAAGCATAGAACATGTGGCAAAATGGTTATTCAATATGTAAGTACATGGGTGACCGATTTTTTTTTAAAGATTTAAAAAAGATAGATATAGTAAAGAAAGATAGGAAAAATAAATGGGCAGGTGGGGCTCGATACGAGATATTTTCACTTCTTTAGGTCCCCGATTAACCTCTGAGCTATGACAACTTTATAATTGAAAGCTTAACAATTGAAAATTAACCTCCTTTTTCTTTTTACTGTTTTTTCTTATTTTTTAAGATTATTTATACATCATTTTTCATCGTTGGATGAAACCAATATATCCAAACTACACATTTTAATCAAATTTTACAAACATCTGTTATTATTTAGTGTTAGCTGTCCACTTTAAATAGCCTTTATTCTTATTAATTAATAATATTCAAAAAGGCAAGTTTGCAAATACTCAAAAAAAATGATTATTATTAATCGATTAATTTTAAATGGGAAATAATCGATTATTTATTTATATACCCTGAGTCACATTCCTACTCAGCGAGATCTGTAGTTATGGCATTCTGCTGAAATTAAAATAACTAGTGTTCCTTACCATAGCCGGCGTCAGGGGAGCTAACATCATTCCCCCGCTGGAGACGAGAGTGCTCAGACCAAGCATTGAACCCCGAACACTAGTGGGGAACAGCTCCATACTATACGCCCACATGCCAGTATAGCAAGATGTTATAAGCAACTTCCCGATCAAGTAGAAAAGCAACTTCAACCATAGTATAGCTAATAAAAAAAATATCTTATTCTTACAATGTCCAAATTCCTTAATTAAATATCAATACATTTCAAATAAAAGCCCGCCGTGTGTAAATCGTCCAATTACAATGAAACTACCACTGGTTCGGAAAGGTTCTCCAGCAAGAACCAGCAAGAAACTCGGCATAGGCCAACTCTCTTTTTTTGGAGAGAGAAAGATTGGAGCTTACCCACCACGCTGCTCCAATGCAGACTAAGGTTACACATATTTAAAGAATTCTCCAGAGATATCCCGGTTTCCTCACAATGTTTTCGACGTAACGTGTGTCATATATTGCAAATATAAATTCGGCACATAACTTGTGGTATCGGGGTGCATCGAATAGACCATCCATCATTTCTTACCCAGATGTCGTAAAAGGCGACTAAGGTAAGTTAACCCATTGTGTAGTATCCGGTTGAGTAGAATAAACCATCTTTCTTATCGAGGTCTCGTAAAATACGAGTAAAGTAAGTTGACATCAAGCAGGAAGCCGGTCGTAAAATACGTAGCCAAATAATGACAACATGTTTATAACATGTTGTGCCACTTAGATTGGGATAAGGGCAGAGGATGGTGACATTTCTAATAAAAACTATCTCAAAACTAAGCCCTTGTTTGAAGCAACCTTTCGAAACAAATGCTTAAAAGTTAAATTTAATTCTTAATAAGTCAAGAGAAAGTCTCTTTCAACTTAACATGGTTAAATTTTAAGTTTGACAAATAGCATAATTATATATTTTAAATTAAGAGAATTAATTTAAATTAATAAAATTTCATCTAACCCTTTTTCTTATTAACAAAAACAATGCACAAAAATATTAAATACTCTTTCCATTCTCCTTGGTACTAAATTGTATTAATAGTTAAAATTTGCCATCAAAAAAACTCAGAATTTAAAAAAAAAATCAATTATAATACGAAACTTACAGTCGGGTATGAAAGCAAAAACAAGACACGTAACTCCAGTAGTAAAAAACCCATATACAAGTGGCCATTTCCTGCCAATTTTGTCCAAGATGTACAGGGTCAAAAGATCTCCGAGAAACGACATCAAAGCCCCAACAATATAATTTACGTACTTGTTACCCGGTATCCAGACTGAATTTACTATCAGACCGTAATATATTAAGGTCGCTGCAAACCTTGTGGTAATAGCTACAAATAATCTAGTCACCATTTCTTTTGAAGTAAACACCTGTTTATAACCTTCTTTATTGGTATTATTCTCTATGTTGCATATCTTTTGCAGTTTGTTTAAATCTGTATTGTTTACGTCTTGAGTGGTTACGTTGATATTGTTTAATTTTACTATGAGATTTAAAGTATTCTTCGCTTCGTTCAACTTATTGTTTAGTACTTGCCAACGCGGGCTTTCATTTAACAGGGTTATGTAAAATATGAAGAGTATTGCAGGGGAGTAGATTACGTAAACAATAGTTTTCCAGTAGGTTATCAGCATTGCGACTCCAACGAGCAGAGCTTCGCCTGTATATATTGTGTATGTCGCCAATACTCCTGCCAGGACTCTTTTGTCGTTGCCACTTATTTCAATTACTAAAATCAGTGCAAATTTGAGTTTATCAATTGTTAGAGACAATTAAGAATTACGAACACAAGTGGTATCCGGCTGAATAGAATAGACCAACCTTATCTCTTATCGAGCTGTCATAAAAGGCGACTAAGGCAAGTCTAACAGCCGTGTTGTATCCGGCTAAACAGAATAGACCACTCACATTTCTTACCGAGGTGTCGTAAAAGGCGACAAAAGTAAGTTGAACAGCGCTGGAACAGAGGTCACTAGATGTCGTTGTTGCAGCGCCATACAAATCGGCGTTGCGCTAACGCGATCGAGTATGTTGACAAAACTCGCACCAAGTACACAGTTTTGCTCCAACGTCTTAGGCGGCTAATTATTTTCGCCTTTCACAGTCTTAAAATTGCTCTCGACTCTTTTCGCCAATTACTTTGTAATGCTATTAGGGCTAACAGGATATATTATAGAACCTAAATAGATAATGAATAATTAAAAAGTCACACTAACTTAAAACCAACGCAGCTGCTAAAGAACTTCCACACATTGTAGCCTCAACAAGTTCAATAAATATATAAATATAGTATGACTTCATGAATGTTTTGAAAGTTCCTACGACCATGCCCAACGACGTTACTATAAGTGTAGGCTTCCGTCCAAATCTGAAACAAGTATGTTTTTAAGTTGCTTGCGGATTGTTAGATTGTGCCACGAAATTGTGAACGAAAAAATTTATAAGCTATAATTTTCCGCGAAGAAGTAAAATAGAAAATATATATAATGCTAAATGTAAGTGGACAATCGGTTATCATACCTGATACATGCAGGATTCGTAAAAACACATGCACAAACCTCCACCACCGCCACCACAATACACAAGCACTATATACGTTCACTATCACAAACTCAACAATCGTTTCGCCCCGCAACCGAAGCATCATCAGGAGATAGACTCCACGACCAAAATCGCAAAGCGAAGCAATACCTAAATAAGTTCAATCCCAGTTCAACCCCACCCTTTTTTACTTCTTCGCGGATTATAGCAAAATAATTTTACTTTTGTATTATGGATCTCCGCAAAGTAACGCCTAATTCTATAAATTATTTAGCGATAATTTTATTATTAAAGCTCGAATATTATTCTTATTTTATCGTCTTTACCTATCAGAGCACCAGCCACCTATTAGCATACCAAGAACCATTCCGAGACTGTGTATTGTACCCACAGAGTTCGACTTCCATGGGTCGCACGCTAAATTTAGCTGGAAATAACAAATTAATAAAATTAACCATCGCTATCTGTCTAGAAACAGATATGGATATTCTTGGATTTTGAAAACTAGTTAACGTAAAGTAATGATGAATTATAAGTAAATAAAAATAGATCAAGAGTAATAATTTGATTTAGAATAATATTTGTCACTTCCTAATTCCGCCGTGTGGTATCCGGGTGAGTAGACTAGCCTCATTTCTTACTGAGGTGTCGTAAAAGGCGGCTAAAGAGTTGCAGAAAGTGCGAAATGTAACAATACTTCAGGCACCAGACAAAGACACAG
This sequence comes from Morpho helenor, assembly GCA_029227775.1. NCBI lineage: Eukaryota > Metazoa > Arthropoda > Insecta > Lepidoptera > Nymphalidae > Morpho > Morpho helenor. The sequence goes on from JARGCU010000010.1 coordinate 4,011,709, forward strand.
TAAACTTAAGAACAGTTAAAACTCGTAAGCTCCAATATCTTGACCACATAACTCGTTATAATAAGTATCAAATCCTACAATTCATTATCCAGGGAAAGATCCAGGGGAGAAGAAAACCGGGCAAAAGAAGTATCATGGCTTAAAAATTTGAGTGGTTACAGCAAGAGTACACGATTGCTATTTCGGGTAGCAGCTTCCAAAATACAAATAGCCATGATGGTTGCCAACCTTCGATAGGCGATGGCACGCAAAGAAGAAGATTCTATCCAGCAGGATACCACACGGCATTTAATAAAAAATAAAGATTTCTTTTAATGAAGGAAAGTTGATCTGATTAAAAAATATTACCCATGAAATTATGGTATCATTACTCCCGTATATCCATTCCTTGCACTCTGTTACTGAAGATGTAAAGCTTTCGTTAGTACACTGATTCGGTTCTAAGTCTGTGTAATTTATAATCGGTTTGGAACAATGATTCACATTAGTAGGCCACCATGATGTCACGTAATCATTGTTTGAATTTTCACATTCAGGAATGCGGCATCTGTAAAAAATTGGGTAGAAAAAATTCCGCTTTCGTTTGGGATTAGGAATAAAAAAAACGGGTAAAGTACTACTTGTAATAATATAAGTGACATGAGATTTTGAGATTACATTTAAGCAGGATTTATGTAAGAGCTGCCGTGGTATCAAGCTGAGTAGAATAGACCACCGTAATTTCTTGCCGAAAAGTCGTAAAAGGCGATTAAGGTAAGCTGATCCACCGTATGGTATCCAGTTGAGTAGAATGGGCCACCCTTATTTCGAACGGGGTTTATCGGACGTCCACCTTATAAGATCCCCGGAACAGTCGATGCATCGTCTAGCGGAGGAAGGGGCCACTTTTAGAGGCCCCGACCCGTAGTTGGCGCACTCTGGGGTTCAGAGTTGCTGCTGGCGGGGATGGGGGCAATGTGAACAACGGTACTCTGTCCCCGCCACCAACAGCGCGGTGCACACAGGTTGTTTTAGGCGATGCCCCCGTTGGGCGGCGGTACCTATAAGGGGTTTTTCCTGTTTGAAAAAAGGGCTTATGCCCAGCGATAGGATAGTAACAGGCTTTTATTTTATTCTAATTTTTGGAATAGGTATATATATCCTGTATTTGGCCAATATTTGGAAAAAGTTATTCGCATGATAACGGGAGCAAATTAAAATGGTAATTCACTGACAGCGTATCCAAATTGCGAACCATGCAAATACTTTAATTCTGTTAGTTATCATGGTATTTAAATGATTGTGTAGTACGAGCGTTGAACCATTACTAATTATAATAAAAATTATTTCATTTTGACTGGCGCAGATGGCTGTGACCTCGCCTTCAGGTTTACGGTTTACGGTTCGCGGGTTTGATTTCCACCGACAGCAAACTTTTTGTAAATACAATTTGTTGGTTCTTCCAGTTTGGTTGTGTTTATCTGTAATATTTAAATGAGCTTTTCGTGTATAAATGGAAAACCGATAAAATATAAATAGAATACAAATTTTATTTTTGCTGTCGTAGGTAAAGTTGTAAGAGGTGAAAATATTCGAGTCCCAGATATCACCAACCCTATCTTTCTTTTATATTATTTATTGATTTTTTAAATATTTAAATAAAACCCACCAAGGTACGGTCACCCAGACACCGTATTATTGTTGTTGTTAAGTTGTTCGTCACCCATAACACAAGATTTAAGTTATTAACTTTGGAGACGGACGACCGTGTGTGTAATTCCTCCATATATTTCGTGTAATAAACTTTTAATAATTTATGTAAAATATAGTTTAAGATCTACTTGCCTATAATTTACATCTCCAGCAACAAATACATAATTTACACTGGCCATAGCAGAAAACAGGGTGGGTAGGCAAATAAAAAAATATTGGATCAATTGGTATTTGCCAAATTTCTGCAATATATCCAATATATCACTCCGTTCCTCGATATTGGATTCCTCCATTCTTATTGCTAAAAACTTTTAAAACTGTATTTAATTTGGGTTATCGCTTATTTAATATCACTTAGTATCACACGCCACACACGTTCTTCACTAAATTCAGAGAAACAAATGAACACGATTATAATTTTCAGTTTAAATAACTGTGTTACTTAGAATGCATTTTCTTTGAATATGTTAAAATTCTGATAAATTAAATTAAAGTGTAATTAGGAAGTAAAATAATAGAGTTGTCAAATATATCTTTATGACAAATATTATATATTAAATTTGCTATCGATGTAATAAATACCCTCTCAAAGTAAGTATTGTATACTGCATTAATATTTGGTAAATATTAATAATATTTAAATTACTTAATACCTTTTTAATTAAATGTATCTAATTCCTCTTTCGGAAAAATCTGACTGTAAGATATTTGTTGTACTGTACTGTAAGATATAAGTCTATTTGTTGATTATTTTTAGTGATGTTTCTTTTATTTATTTTATATAAAAGATATTAGATCTGTATAGCTATGTATTAGAGGTCGAAATAAGCATCTAATTAAGTGTCTAAGTGCGGTACTTAGCTTCGGATATCTATGGGGAATGTCACGTATTTTATCACCCGAGCTAATTATAATTTTATAGTTAGTACTGAAATAGCATATAGAGGAAAATTGGTAAAGAAAAATAATCAAATCATATCAAAACCGAGGCCAATGTCAAACATAATACGTTAATTTAGGACACAATTACTTAAAGTACCTAAATTAATTCTCATTGAACATAATAACAAAGGACAAGATGAAGGCAAGGTTTTTCACACTGAATTAGATAAGATATCAAACACGGAAAAGTGATATTTTAGATTCATTCCGTGGAAAAGTGACTCTTAATAATAGATTGCAAATTGATTGGCCGGAGTCTCCTTCAATGAAAGCTCCGCTAAAATCGAAATAACTAGGTGCATCAGTTAACGAATATATCCATCGCATTCCACCTGGATCCACAAATAAGACATTATCACTTAATTAAGTCGGTAGGCTCACGGGTCCAAACCCTGAGCAAGTAATGAGTTTTGTAGTAAAACTTAGGTCTTATTAATATTTGCAATGTAATCCACCTTTTCGGTGAAAGATAACATCGTCTGAAAACTTTTGAACATTCTATTTTAAGAAGAAAGTTTTCTCATTTTTTATCGCTAACCGCTTCTACTATCTTTTGAAAGGGTAATAATAAAATTAAAACACTTATTCCTTAATATAATTTAATAAAAACATCGACCAATTGTAAACAAATGTTTACACGTAATTATAAATTACGAGTTATTGTTATATCGTTCACAAAGTTTTTGTCTACAATTTTCTTTGTCTTTTCATTCTTCTTCATAGTTTCAATTAAAGTGACAAATTCAGCAATAGTTCCCACGAGAGGAAGATCTTTAGTTTCATGGGTCAGTGTAAGTGCAAGGCTGGCTACGATGGCCGAGGTAAAGAAGAGAACCGGGGCGAACACTGGAGATATTGTGGCCTGAAAAAAAATTCAGCCTTACAGCTTACAAGCATAAACTAAGTTAACATCACTGAAGCTGAGCTGAACTGAGCTGAAGACAGGGTCACTACCCACTGCTCCTACGGGTCAGTCGAATACACTTGTAACAATCATGATTATTCTCTTTTCTTTATCCCACTCTAAGTGGGGTCAGCATAACATGTTTTTCTTTTCATTCGTCAACTCTGGGGTTACTTCTTTTATGTGCATGTCATATTTCACCTCTCGATACTCTTCCCTCACATTTCATTCTTTCTCACATTTCGCATTTTACAACATCTCGATAAAAAATTAGGGTGGTCTATCCTACTCAGTCTGATACCACATGGCATATGCTATGTATATAATATACAATTATATATAATACTAGCGGCCTGCCTCTGCTTCGCACGGGTATAAAATATATAGCCCATGTCACTCGGAAAAAAAATGATTAAAATCGATCCAGTAGTTTTGATTCATTTATTATTGCCCGTGGCCAGCAAACGTTAAATTTGGAGAAAAACAATTCCCCTCTCCCTATACCAAGAAGACCTATACCATCGCGGACATTTCTGTAGACCTTTTCAAGGTGTACAAATACTTACTACATCATTTTGATAAATCTCGTAGGCCTGCGTTTACAATGTAAGCGTAAAAAAATGTAATTATTTACGACATCGAATTAGAAACCTCAAAAATTACAGTATTTCTCTACTCCGTATTGAATGTTATTATACATATAAACCTTCCTCTTGAATCACTCTATCTATTAAAAACCCGCATCAAAATCTGTTGCGTAATTTAAAAGATTTAAGCATACATAGATAGGGATATAGGGACAAACAAAGAATGGGACTTTGTTTTATACTAAGTAGTGATGTATTTCAATGTATTTTTTCAGTGCAATAAGAATGATTAAATAAATAATGGAAGTGGGAGATCGATCAATAACCAAATAACACTTTACCATAGCTGGTGTCATGGGAGCCAATATCCAGCCCGCACTTGCGGCGAGGTTGCAGAGCCCATATAAGGTACCGCGTACACTGGTTGGATACAGTTCCATGCTATATGCCCACATGCCGGTATAACACGCCGTTATAGTCAGCTTCCCAATAATATAGAAGAGTAACTTCATCCAAATGAGAGCTGATAAAAACAATATAAATTAATACCAGTAAAATTAATCGTCAAAAATAAGTTAAGTGACGACCTGAAGTCTCAACTGAAGGAAGCAGATAATTCACTGCGCTTGTTTATTGATTATAACTTCGAAGGAATAATATACTAATAATAAATTCGAAGAAAGCAAGCTTGAAGTTCGCGTGATTGAATCTTAAATGATAAGATCTATGAAAGAGCTAGAGCGATCGACACAAGTCTTATAGATAAATACAGATTTGTAACACTTTACTGGCACGAAAGACAATTTGAAACAGCCCGTCAAATCGCTGGCACTAAAAGACAGAAATCTAGTAAACTGATAAAATATACATCAGGAATGTTAAAATATATACACCAGCAATGATTATATTTCAACCGTGAACTATCACACGTGCCAAATACAATTCTTAATATGAGGTGATGTCCGTTTAAAGATATTTACTGTACGAGACATATTTAAACAAAAAGCTTTTTCACAATTCAGGAAATAAGTTATCGAATTAATGTGAATTTATTTCTTTGACTCTTTTACTAGATTACGCATTACTTAAATCGTTATTTAAACAATGATCAGAATCATCAATACGTGAATACCATAATGAAACATGATTTTAAATTACAAATCCTATTAGTTATGAAATGTAGATGATTTTGCAAATATATTTACATATACAACAAAAATGTAAAAGTTATATCTATCCAAGATTACTTACACACTAGGACTATACAAACTTAATTAGATAAAAATACAAAACTAATTACAGACTATATTGCGAAAATGTGATATTTTATTCCCTCCTTTTTCGATAATAGCAGTGTACTATACGGTCAAAGACCTTAAAATTAGTTTGGAGTTAATTGTCCTAATTAGAATATGGAGCATGTTGTAATTTTTACATTAATGCCTGATAAAAATTCTTGAATATATATTTTTTACTGAACACTCACCCACAGAGATAAGGCTTTAAGAATGGCTTTAAGAATGGCTGAAGAATAGGCTTTCCTATATGTATACTAATATTATAGAAGAAAATGTTTGTTCGATTTGAAAAGTTAAAGTGACAATAGGTGAGGCACAAAGAATAGGCGGACGTTAAAGGTCTTAAGGTGATGCAGAGGCAACACCTCTGAGAAACGAAATTTATGTAGACCTCCCCATTTGGTGGTCTACCCACCTACAAATTCAGTACACAAATTCAATACCTACAGTTCATTGTTAAAATGAAGAAGATGCGATCATTCTTTTTTGTCTCTCAAAGAAGAACGGTGTTGCCAGTGATGACTTACGGATCGGAAACGGATCGGGAACGGGCTATGCTCGGAGTATCTCTACGTGATCAAATCAGAAATGAGGAGATCCGTAGACGAACCAGAGTTACCGACATAGCTCATCGTATCGCGAATCTGAAGTCGCAATGGGCGTGGCACGTAGTACGTAGAACCGATGGGCGTTGGGGTCCTAAGGTGCTGGAATGGCGACCTCGCACTGGAAAGCGCAGCGTTGGTAGACCCCCAACAAGGTGGACTGACGACCTCAAAAAGGTCGCGGGGAGCCGCTGGATCCAAGCGGCACAAAATCGTGGATTGTGGCGATCCCTTAAGGAGACCTACGTTCAGCAGTGGACGTCCACCGGTTGAGAAAGAAGAAGAAGAAGACAGCAGAACAAAACAAAGATTTTTGGTATGGAATTAAAAAGTTGGAGAGTCGAATAGACTTTATTTCTAGCTACGTTTTTTAGTCTTTAAGTCTATATTGCCTTTACATAGGTCGTGATTCTGTACTCAACTAAATTACAAATCATTATCATTTTACATTTGTACTACGTACTATTATATATCAATTGTAATTAATCCAGAATCTTTGGCACAGTATTAACAATTATGAGTAAAACCCTCTTTTGTTTAGATTTATAACATATCAACTGGATATCGTATGTAAAATTGAGTTAGAAGTATAAAAAATTTAACACTTACAATCGGGCACATAAGCATATGCAAGACAGGCCACTCCAGCTATAAAATATCCACAAATAAGTGGCCACTTCCTGCCGATTTTGTTCATGAAGTAGAGGACCAAAAGATCACCCAAGAAGGACATGATTGCCCCAAAAATATAATTCAAGTACTTGTCGCCTGGTAACCAGACAGAATTGACTACCAGGCCGTAATATATCAAAGTAGCTGAAAATCTTATTGTAATTGCTACGAACATTATCTTCACCATTTCTTTTGATGCGAAAATTTCTTTATAACCTTCTTTATGTGTAGTATCCTCTACGTTGCATATCTGCCTTAGTGTTTTTGAGTCAGCGTTGTTTACAGCTTCAGCGCTTACATTTATTTTGTTTAGCTTCACTATACTATGTAATACTTCTCTCGCTTCAGCTAATTTATCATTCAATACCTGCCATCGAGGGCTTTCGTTTAACAGAAATGTGTACAATATAAAGAATATTGGAGGTCCACAGGTAATGTATATTATTATCTTCCAGTTACCTACAAGCACGGCCACCCCTACGAGCAGCGCTTCGCCTGTGTATATCCCATATGATACAACAACTCCAGACAGGATTCTCTTATCGTTGCCGCTGATTTCGATTACTGAAATTTATAAATTTTAATTCAGAAGCCACGTTTATAGATCTATCTATACTTATTATAAAACAAGGCTCCCAAAAGTTGTCATTCTGTATGTGATCGATTTTCTCAAAATCTACTGATCAGAATTTTGTACGGTACTTATTAAACTATAGGGAAATTCTTCCCAAAGATCTAGATTAATAGTACATTACAGTTTTATGTTGTGTTATAGAGGTCGCGCAGTCGTAAAAAACTCGCCTGCTGGTAGTTTTAGTCACGAACGCCGCGTAATCCAACAGAGATACACTACCATAATGTAGTAGAGAATTGTAGATCTACAAAAATACTTTAAATAAGTCCGCAACAGCATTACTCTATCTCCTATGGTTATCTCGCAATAACTACTGTTACAACATGTTTCAAATACAACCTCTATTATATAGTTGGTCGGTAATATGAAAAATATTGTGGCTGTCATTATGTGTCATTGAGTTGTTGAGAAAGAGTATATGAGTTGACTTTGGGAAATTGCTTTTTATTTATTGAATAACTAAAATGGAGAAATATCGCTTTATTATACTACTTTTTAGTGAAAAAAATTCAACTACTTATACTAATATCCACGCGAGAGAAGACACAGGCACAGCTAGTATGCAATATTTATTAGTATAAAACAACTGTAAATTTGTATTTCCGAAAATAAAATACGAATGCAAATATAAAATATAGATAATTACATACTAAGAACCAGTCCAGCCGCAAAAGCACTGCCGCAAAGTGTCGCTTCCAAAAGTTCAATAAATATATAAGCATAGTAGGATGTCATAAATGTTTTAATAGTACCCACAAGGATACCTACGGACGCTATTATAAGCGTAGGTTTACGGCCGAATCTGAAAACATTTAACAGTTAAAATATAGTAACGGCGTGTTACTACCCCACTAACTATCAGACTAATAAAACAAATGATATAAGAAACGATTTTTAAATATATCGATCAATGACAATTATTAATGTAAGTAATGGCTTACTTATCTGAACACCAGCCACCAATTGACATTCCAAATATCATTCCGATACTATGAATTGTGCCTACAAAGTTAGATCTCCATGGATCACATGCTAAATCTAGCTATAAATAAAAAAAAAACAAATAAATTTACATACTATTTGACAATATGGGGGTAATAAAATAATTACATTGACATTGATTAACATTGACAAGCTGATAGTGGTGGGCAAGGTTGAAGGAAAACGACCCCGCGGCCGATCACCTAGTCGTTGGTGTGACCAAGTGACCGCACTTACTGGTCTCTCCGTAACATGCGCCCTAAGAAAAGCCGAACACCGAGAGAAATGGAGGCGAATTATAAGAACTGTAAAGGACTTTTAACTAGGACACGACCTTCAGTAATGAAGAATACGACAGAAGAAGAAGAAAAAATAATTACGTAAAGAGATGTAGAAAAATAAGTTCTACCGACATGAAAGTAATTGTTAATCTATACTAATATATAAAGCTGAAGAGTTTAATTTTTTGGTAGTTTGAACGCGCTAATCTCAGGAACTAGAGAATCCATTTAGAAAATTATTTAAGTGTAAGCTGCTGTAAGTGTAATTATTTAAGTGTCTATTTAACGAAAAGGCTATAGGATCTATAACATCACGCTAAAACGAATAGGTGAATACTAATATATAAAGCTGAAGAGTTTGTTTGATTGTTTGAACGCGCTAATCTCAGGAACTACTGGACGGATTTGAAAAATTCTTTGAGTGTAAGGTAGTCCATTTATTGATAGATATAAAAATGGTTAAAGTGGGTTACCCTAAAAAGCTAGATTTTTTCAAATCGGTCCTGTTCATTCAACCCGTTTAAACAAACAAACTCTTCAGCTTAAATATTAGTATAGATCATCATCCTCCTGCCCTTCTCCCACTCTAAGTGGGGTCAGCACATGTTATAAACATGCTGTCACATGATTTGGCTGCGTTTTTACGACCGGCCGCCTGCCTGATGTCAACTTACCTCAGTCGTATTTTACGACCCCTCGGTACGAAAGAGGGTGGTCTATTGTACTAAACCGGATACCACACGGTGGGTCAACTTACCTTAGTCGCCTTTTACGACACCTTGGTATATGAGGGTGGTACTATTCTATTCAGCCGGATACCACACGGCGTTAAAATTATCGTGAGTAGTATTCATAGTTAATGTATAGAACCGGCTATACTCACGTCTTATTCTATCGGGTTAGCCCGACTAGTTTCGAACTCATCCGGGTTAATAACGCCCCATCCGGGGCGATAACGTCGTGTAAAGGACTCATGAATAAGTGCCCCGGATGGGTTCGAAACTAGTCGGGCTAACCCGATAGAATAAGACGTGAGTATAGCCGGTTCTATACATTAACTAAGATTAATAAACATTTGAATCTTAACCGTACCCTTATAATATATTTTCTAAAAATTAAAAAAGTTTTGAAAATATTACCGAGGCAACAATAGTATTATTGCTACCATAAACCCACTCCTTGCATTCTGTTACTGAAGATGTAAAACTGTTCTGAGTACACTGGTTTTGTAGTAAATTGGTATAATTTATGATCGGTTTCAAACATCGGTCTATATCTGAAGGCCACCACGATGCCTCGTATGCAATGTCATTAGATTCGCATTCTGGTATACGACATCTATATTCAAATAAAACAAGTCTTCATCAAATTCAAATTCAAATTCAAAATATTCTTTATTCAAATAAACTTGTAAACAAGTGCTTTTGAATCGTCAACTCTACTGCTGGTTCGGAAAGCTGTTCCTACCGAGAAGAGCCAGCAAGAAACTTGGCGGTTGCTCTTTTAAAAATATAATCCTCATATTTATTAATCTCATCATCCTCCAGCCCTTATTCCTCTCTAAGTGGGGTCTGCAGAACGTGTTATAAACATGTCACATAATTTGGATAGGTATTCCAAGACCTGCTGCCAGCCTCACGTCACTTACCTTTGTCGCCTTTTAGGACATCTCAGTAAGAAATGAGGGTGGTCTATTCTACTCAACTGGATACCACACGGCGGGTCAACTTACCTTAGTCGCCTTTTACGACACCTCGGTTAAATTGAGGGTGGTCTATTCTACTCAGCTGGATACCACACGGCGGGTCAACTTACTTTAGTCACCTTTAACGACACCTCGGTAAAATTGAGGGTGATGTATTCTACTCAGCCGAAAACCACACCGCGTGTCAACTTACCTTAGTCGCCTTTTACTTACGTCGGTAAAAATGAGGTTGGTCTATTCTACTCAGCCGGATACCACACGGCGGGTCAACTTACTTTAGTCACCTTTTACGACACCTCGGTAAAATTGAGGGTGGTGTATTCTAATCAGCCGGATACCACACGAATTTTTTTTACTTAGACTCTGATCTTAGAATGATTAATTTTTGGATGAAGACAAAATTGAGTTTTAGCACAGAAGTTACAATAGAATTATTTTGCTGTAATCCGCGTTTGTTAAGAGAATCTTTGTAATTCTAAGTGTATGGAAGCAGGCAACACATACCTTATACATACAGAACAAGTCACCACACGTATCACAAAATGCCAACATCAACACTCCACACAAGCACTACACACACTCACTACCACAATCTCTACCATCGTTTCGCCCCGAAACCGAAGCATCATCAGGAGGATAGGCTCCATGACAAAATGGTAATGCTTTAGCACTTATATATACACTTACCTATAGTCTACATCTCCAGCGACGAAAACATAGTTCACGTTGTTCATAGCACTAAATACAGTCGGTAGGGTAATAAAAATATACTGGATCAGTTGGTAATTGCCAAATTTTTGCAGAATATTCAAAATGTCATCCTGTTCTTCGGGTTTTCGTTCTTCTAACATTTTGAAAATATACGGTGTATTGTTCTAAACTCCTAAAAAAATTAATAAAGAATAATCAAGTACTACTTCGATACGCATTTAATTGCTAATCCAAAAAACTTGAGCGTATGGAAAACTTAGGAGAATTTACCTCTTTTAATCTTTAAATGACTTAATTTTTATAAGCTTCGAGGGGCTTCCTCCCGCTTCTACGTCTGTCTTCCACGCAACATTTTTTTACAAATTTAAATAGTTCAGTTGGGGCCCTAGTTTCTCGTTACCCCAGGGCCTTACAGAACCTAGCTACAGCACTGACTAAGGCCTAATTAATTTTCTTACTATACCATAGTGTTCATTACATAAATACCAGTTTTAGTGTTATTTTTTTGAGCTACTTACAATGATTGAAACAGATATTTTATTCTATTTATTTATTTCTTAGAATATATTGAATGAATTGAATTTATGAATTTATAATATCTTCAAAAAAACAAATCAACATTTTACCTAAAATGAAAGTTTTACCGGAAATACTCGTACATACAAACCTGAAGTATCCCAAGTTTACGCGTAAAAATATATTGGAAATTTTAAAAAGAACACTTTGAAGTTAATTTTCAAAACACATCAGTACAGTGTTAGAAACACATAAATAACAGGCTGTTTATCGATAGTTTTTTTAATAAATAACCTTTTTAAAAAAATTACAGCCTTGAGTGTGAAACCTTCTTCCGTATTTCCTATATTTTGTTATTTTTCGTGTACAAATCTATTACGGCCATGTCAGTGTTATCAATTAAGAATTAAATGTATGTTTTGAACAAAATTCCTAATAAGACTAGAAATTAACTTGACACTTTGTGACAACATCGAATTAACATCACAATTCTCATTTGAATATAAAAATAATATAGATATGCAGATGCGAATATACCATGATAATGGGAAATTTAATACAATTGCAACACTTATCGTAGTTAATTAACTTCATTTGTAACATAATTTTGTGTACTTGACATGGATAGGTTTTAACAAAAAGAAATTGTACTAGTATTCCTAGGTATTTTATTATACTGTAAACCATGATTGGCCGCGCATATTTCATTCCCAATTTCAATTCAGTTGTAGTTCGAAACGTGGTAGGTTCAGTGGCGTAGCTATGTAACTAAAGGCCCTAGGTCTTTAGTTAGACAATAACCTAGGCCCTATCTTTCTATCTATCTAATTGCGGGGACGCCAGTCGTTGCAGGACGGGTGGTCAGCTCCTATTCTGGACTATTCCACCCATTTCCCCATGTTGGGACACGTGTTTCACTGCTGTCCTGACAGTGTCACCTGCTTCGACCTACCTGTTGCTTTTACAAACCTGATAATATCCCTGAAGGGGATATTTGTTAGGTCCTCAACTTCAATTTCATCCTTACCTAGTATCTCCCATCTTACCAGCGAGTATATAGGGCACTCAGCCATAAGGTGAAGACTTGTTTCTTCCTCTCCACACTCTGGGCACGCTGCGTCTAACTAAAATAAACTAGACTAGGCCCTAAACCTAATCTAAAAATCGTTTGTTCCGAATTTTGCGTACTCCTAATTGTTATCAATATAAATTTTATTGGCCGACTTATAAATTCGACCGTATATATATATATATATATATATATATATATATATATATATATATATATATATATATATATATATATATATATATATATATATATATATATATATATATGTTCATGTGTATTGTGCGTGCTTGTGTGTGTGTGTGTGTGTGTGCGTGTGTGTGTGTGTGTTTATGTCTTGGAATTGGTATATATTTATTCCGGATGTGAGAATTTTTTTTCACTAAATCCGTTTTGTTTCGGGTCAGAGTCCAAGGGACCTTCTGGGGGGCCCGGGCTGCCCTGTCTAGTGTTCCGATAGCTACGCCACTGTCTTAGTCCCTTTTCTCATTATCCAACAACAAAGAATCCCTTTGCCCAGCGTTATGATATTGCATAAAGCTTTGGTAACATGTTCGGATTTGACTTTTATTTTAACTATCTTCTTCTTCCCCAACCAACGAATGTTTGTGTAAAGAACATCTGAAGAAACGCTCTATCCGAAGAATAAAGTTACATTGACTGACGGTACATGACTGACCCGTTGGCGCAGTGGGTAGTGACCCTGCCTTCAGCTCTGCAGGTCCCGGGTTCGATTCCCACCAAAGGCCAACATTTGCTATAAATATATTTATTGATCTTCGAGTCTGAGTGTATATTTGTATTTAGAAATTATATTAGTATATATTCACCAGTTGTCTGGCTACCATAACACAAGTATTAAGTTACTTACTTTAGGGACAGACGACCGTGTCTGTAAGTGTCCCGTATATTAAAAAAAAAAGTTATATTATAACATGTATTGCTAATACATGGGACATGTAACTTTATTCTGAGAAGATTTACGGTGATGTGCTGAGGATAACTGAGGTGATGTTTTTGGAGCTGGAACAGATTAATGACATTTCAATTCATTTTAATGGGGATAATTGCTTTTTTTCCGGACTCTAACTAATGTTGTTAGCCCTAGAGGCTTTGACAGCGTCACCGAGAGGTGGGCGAGCGCGGGAGCGTCGCCGGAGTAAAAACTGGGAGAGCGAGTCTCGAGCGAGACTCGCAGTATCCTGGGAGCGTCGCCTTAAGGGTGCCTCCTGTGAGGCCGGACCTCGGCTTAAGACGACGCGTTGTGGAGGCCTGTATGGGACTTGTGGAAAAGTCCTAATGTCATAACGGGCGGGGCTGGACACCCCGGCCGCTAGACGTGAGGAAGCGGGGACCTCGTCTTCGCCAGCGAAGACGCTGTATGTGTGTGTGTGGTTGTGTGTATCGGACGTTGGGATAATTGTTTTGAGATATGAGCAATTTGACAAACGAGCAAGATTACGGAACGAATTAAATTCGTATGTCGAGGTACCATCATATATAACTATACTGAGCTATGTAAAAGAAAAGTACTTATATTTACAAAAATAATGAAAATATAATTTTGTGACACATAATCCGCGATAAAAGAAAATATGTTTAAATGCTAATAGCGATGCTTCGGTTACGGGGCGAAACGATTGAGATTGTTGTGGTAAATGTGTGCAATGCTTGTGTATTGTGTTATTTGTGGTGGGTAGTGCATGAGTTGTTACAAATTCTGCATATATCAGGTATAAGAACGAATAGTACACTCTACATTAAGCATAACAAATATTCTCTTTTATCGCCAATAATAGAAAAAAAAATTATTATTGACCTCTGCAAAATAACGCCTAATTCTGTAAATTACACTTAGCTATCTGTATAGTTCGCCTTTAAATACGTCTATTTTACATTACTTAATACCTCATATAATTGTTACGGGTATAAAATGTTAATTTTGTGAGTCTAATACGAAAGGTACATTATTCTTGACATAATTAGATAAGATATTAATATTTTCTTGAACAAATATACATTATACATCCTTAGTATATATAAAGAATCGTCTGCAACATCCATTCCGGTTTAAAAAAATTCTTTCAAAAGGCTTTCAAGAATATTTAAGGGCTAGGTATCCGTCACTCCATTGACATAAATCCTCTATTGACTGCAATTTACTATAAACCCATAGTAAACTTTGATTAGAAGAAGAATATGCATTTAAAGTTTCATAAAAATCGGTCAAGCCTTTTCGGAGGAGTATGGTAACTAACATTGTTACACAAGAATTTTATTTTAATTTTATTATAATTTATATACACATAGACTTTAACCGAAAAGTATATATAACCTAAAGTTCTTTTATACTCTATATTCGTATGTTTTACTACTCTGTGGTTTCTATTGTGTTTTTCCATAGAGTAGGGATAAAATCGTAGTAGAAAGAATCGATTAATAAAAAATCAATCTTTTCCCTTAAAATAAAACGATTTTTAGCAAAACTGATTCTTATCAAAATAATCGATTTATTCTGACATTTTAAATATTAATAATTAATAAAGGCTAATTAAAGTGGAAAACTACCTCAGATGCGTTGTTTGTGAGTTCGATTAAAATGTGTAGTTTGGCTACATTGGTTTCATCCAACAATGCATATATTATCTTAAAAAACAAGAAAACAGAGTATAATTTTTTTGAAGAAAAATAGGGTAATTGAACATAATCGATTTTTAAACATCGACTTATAATGTAGAAAATCGATTATTTTAATGTATTAGTCGATTAATTCCTACCATAGAGTAATTATACTATTATAGAGTAAAAGAAGCATAGGCAGTAAGTGATAGTGATATAATAAATAATCGGAAGGAAGATGACACTCGAATACTTTACCTTTGTCTAATTACACATAAAAAGAGACAGATAGATCACACTTTTTCTTAATTGTAATATGCATGGACGAAGGAATATACAAGGTAGTTTTTATATGTCTCATTTTAGGCTGGCTTTCTTACTCTATGGTTTTCTCTTAAATTTGTATTCTGTTGTTGTATGTTGTCTATGATGTTGTTATTCATCTGTGTCATTTTATGATTGCTATTTTATTTAAAACCTTGTTTTATGAATATTTAAATTGAATAAAACTTCCAAGTTACAAGTTTTGTACTCTAAAATGAGTATACTACCAAACTATGCATTACCATTCATGTGCATCAGAAACTTGTATCAAATGTGACGCGCGAAGAATTTATCGACTTAGTCGATAAGATGAAGTTAATATTGCTAGTTTTTATGACCGCAAGTATCACAATATTTGCTCAAAATGAAAATTGTACGAGAACAAACAGTCGCTGTGACTACAAGTCGAATGTTCGAAAATTATCACATACTCTGGCGACAAAATTCAGTGAAATTGTAGATAAAGAACTTGGCAGTGAATATACATCGCATTTAGAGATCAGGACTGCCTATAAAGTGAATCGCTACCACACAACCGACACTAATACTCTACTTAATATAGCAGATAAACTAAACTATAAACTATCCTCAGCAATAAACATAATAATGGATATGAATAACGCTATAAATAAGACAGATACTCCATCCTTCACACGACCCTGTCCGTTTAACTCTATTCGTAAATCTGTCTATATAAAAAGTTTGAATGTTTTTGATGATATATCATCTGTGAATATGAGGCCGAATATGTTAGACAGATTTAAAGATTTGAAAGTTAAAAGGCAATACTTCTTATCCCATATGGACTATGCTACAGACAAAGATTGTGCCATAATGCCACATTCAAATTTGAGATATTTGTATCACAGGATAGTGCATTCAGATCCAAAACTAGTAGTTTTTGTGATTAACAATCAAATGAAAACTGAGGCATTAGACCAAGCTATTAATATAGCTAGAGAAATAGTATATTCACTACAGAGCACTGACTTATTTGCATTAAAAGTTACAAATATGACAAACTTTATGAAATTTGAAGATACCTGCAGTAATGATGGCATATCAAACTTGGGAAATGCCACAGACAACAATAAAATGTTATTTCGTGAATATCTTAGCACTTTAGACACTGCTCACATTAACATATCACCAAGTCTGATTTATGAAGAAATTGTTAGTTTGTTAAATGAAAAGAAGCTGCCTTTGTATAAGTTATTCATTTTCTTGACAGATACGAAAGTTTTTGAAGATAACATGTGGTTTAAGATATTTCCTTTCACACAATATAAGGAAGATACAGTAAAATTTACTATTGGATTGATAAATATATATGAAAATAATAAAAATACTTCACTTGAGATTCTACACTTTGATAAACAACATAATCATTCTCATGAACATTCTGTTATGAAATTACACATTAACAATAGTGGTGTGATTGGACAAGTTGCATCTGCATTTATTTCCCTGTTACCATATAAATATGAAAATAAGCTCCAAGCTGAAGGACCTGTTTGGGAAGCTACTGAAAGAGACTTCATGATTTCCCTAGTGTTTCCCATATCAACAGGTATCATAGGTTTAGACTTGTATTGGTCTGACCTAGCTGAAGATATCATTTATTTTAAAGGATCAAACCAAAAGAAGAGAGCATTTGTCATGGATTTTACTGGTAAGGTTCTTATGCATTCATACTTTCCGAGACCTGAAGCAGCTTCCGATAAGATTAAATTTACTTATTTAAATGCCATTGAAACAAATGATAATATAGATTTAGTGATACAGAAAATATTTTCTGTTGCATCAGGTAATTTAACAGTAAATGATCAAAACTCTTCCAAACACATAATCTATTCATGGGAGTATGTACAAAATTTATATATTGTTTGTGTTGTCTCAGAAGTTCCCGATAAGGATTTCCTAAATAAGACAAATATATTTTTGACCAAAACTAGTAAGGAAATATTATTGCACCGTCTTGACTTATTTCCACCAAAATCTGGCAAAGTATGTCGGCACTTTAAACAAATAGCTACTATTGATCAGGGTACTGTGTACTTAAGCCCTTCCAGTTTTCAATCACCGTTTACTTATCTTTATGATATGGGCGATGGACAGGAGGCAGTTACATATATGCAGAATTACTTAGCTTATCTTAGGAGTGTAGCCCATGGCTTACTTTCTAATCCAGGGCTAAAAAATGAAATACAACAAGATGTTTCTTTTTTAAATTCTATTTTATCATTTTACAAACGTCAGCATTTACATGGGCCATATTCAAAGTATGTTGTTAGAAGGTATGCAGTCACTGGTAATGGTGTTTTGGTTATGTTTCCTGGAACTGTATTAGAGTATGATTATGAACCAGTGCGAAGGCCTTGGTATACATATGCAATAGAAAATCCTGGCAAAATAATATTAACCCCACCTAATCTGGATGTTGGTGGAGCAGGATATATAGTGTCAATTTCATATGCAGTAAGAAGTCCTATTTACCCAACAATGGTTGTTGCTATGGATGTCACAATGGGATTTCTTTATAAGCTTCTCATTGATAGCTCTCCTCTCTGTGCTGTATCATATGTTAAATGTTTTATTATGAATAATCGAGGTTATCTAGTGTCACACCCAGGTTTGATGGATCCAAATAGTTCTGGACCCATTGAACAACAGCATATTACACATAAGGAATCAATGATCGCTATTGATATGTTAAACCACAAAGGTTTTGTAACGAAAAGATTGTGTAGCAATTTCTATGATAAAACCATACAAAGGTTCTATGAATTTAATACATCTTTGCCTAATGTTTTGTCTAACGTTGTATCAGGTGACCATTGCGTGCACTATTATATTGCATCTATTCCAGGAACCAATGCTTTTATTGGCCTGGTGAATGCATCGTGTAGCGTAGGCGCTTTTTGTCCATGCAGCATGGTCGATCGTCTTTGTCTCAATTGCAATCGTATGGAACAAACAGAATGTGAGTGTCCTTGCGAGTGCAGTTCTGAGTTATATGAATGTCCTAACGCTAATTCTTCAAAGCTGAATAAAAATATTCCGCTTTGTGGTATGACGCCTGAAAATAATAATCATAAATCTCATTACTTCCACAATTTCGCAGAACATTTAAAGTCCTGTTTTGATTTTCAATGTGACACATACATCACACATTCATCCTGTTTAGGAGTGTTAGGGTGTGAATGGTGTCAAATAGACGCAGATGGCAGAACGCCATTGTCAACGCCTTTTTGTACATCCCAATCTACGTGCTTCAATGGCGTTCTTGGTGCCGTAACACCATACGGAGAAGGAACATTTGGTCATGTGAATAGAGATGCCTTTGTTAGCTATTCAGCTATCGGTCCAATAGGTGGGTGTATAGTCACTGTAAGTCTGATCATAGCAGTTGCGATATATTGCTATAGACAGAATACGTCTTCAGATAGTTGTCATAATCTTTACGTTGATGGGCCGGCTGAAACATGGCATGACGCTGATGTCCAAATGAGTCATTTGCCATCCGATGACATGCCCGATATGTCCGGTCAAGACAAGCTGCTGCCTGCTATGGAAATAGAGGCACCTATTTCACCATACCGCGTCGTTACTGGTTACCGTCGTGCTCACACCGCTGGCGGATCCGACCATGGGTATTCCACTATGACACCCCATGAAGATTCTGAAGCTACTGGATTTTCAGTAAACGATCCTACAATTTTGTCAGACGATACTAAGTCAGATGCTAGTTTTCCCGCTCCTGCCAAAATTAAACCTAGGCTGAAGGCAGCAGACCTTACGATTACAGTGTTGCCCTGTGGTAAGAATAGTGTGATAGCCCCAGTCACAGTTCACAGAAACATGGAGGCTTCCTGATCGGATTCTATCTACCTCTTTTGTAAAGATTAATAATTAACGCATAAGCCATATTGTGATACAGCAACGTGCTTAATTTAAGTTTTAATTTACCATTATGTCGATAAGTGAAAGTGTATTTGGTTTAAGCGACAGCAAGTGCACTACTGACTGATATTTGTATATTTGGAATCATTATATTTCTGAGACGTTTTATATGCGTTTCATTATCAGTCAATGAAAGGGCTTATATTCTTTAATGTACTTAGTAGTTCTATGGACATCCTCTTAGCCTCTACGCGTCGCATACAACAAATGACCTTTCATTTATCTATATGCTATTTAAGTCATTCTTAATTTTCGGTGCTTAATATACTCGCAATACCTTAACGAGAATTGGTCAGCGATCAATCGTATTTTTAATACTTATTTTAATTGATTCGTGATTAATTAATAAAATTTTAACTTTAAGCTTAATAAAAATACATTTGTTTGTATATTTTTATACGTGCTATTTAATTAATGTAAGTTATAAGCTTCGTTTATAATATCTAAGTGTTGAATGTATACTCTTGAAACTAACTAGGTTGTATGATAATTGTATAAGAAATTTTTCTATGTACACTTTTCAGACATTTCTATATACTCCTATCCACTTAATTGAATGTCTATATCACTTGTTCGATCTTTGTTTCAAAAGTATCTTGAAATACCATGTAAATCCAATTTTTGTCTCCTGACGATTGAAATGGCTGACTGTAATTGTTTTGTATGGAAAGGAACTACGTTATACGATAAAGACTACATGTGTAAATAAATATTTTTATATACAATTTATCTGTACTTAAAATTAATATTAATTTGCACAACAATCTTCTACTTAAAAAGGTAGTTTATAAATAATTTGATGTATTTTTTATGATGCAATCAGTATAATATATCTTTTTTGGCAGCTATACCGTAAAATATACCTAATGTATTAGCCCATTGTAATGCATTTATCATTGCTATTTTATTGAAATAGGCAATAGACAAATTCTATATTACTTCTTCGGATTACGAATATATTATGTTACATTGTACCTGTCAAGCAGAGTCAGCAAAAAACTGAAGCAACCTTGAGCAATCTTTTCAAAATATCCTTATAATAGTTATATTTCGTCATTGGGTTCAGAATACGCTTTTTTAGTTATATAATCCTCAGAATTATAGTAAGCTTTTGGTTTAGACATGCGATCGATAGTTATTCTAACCTTCTGTAAAAAATAAGGCAATATACGCCATAACTATCAGCTGTCGTGAAATTCTGAATTGTAAATATTAATTTCTCTTTCGGGGAACCCCTCGAAATGTCGCCTTTTTTACGCCACTGTTCCTATATGCAAACATTAATAAGTAACTTAATTAAATATATTGCAAACAGGTTGTTCCATACAGGTAATTAATTATACATTTTTTTTTTTATTTAGGATCTCTTATGAGTAGCTTAACGTATTTAACGTTAAATGATGAATCATTGGATACACTTAACAAAATGAGTAATAATAATCTTTATATTTGTATTTTAGTATGTATTTAAAAAATCTGTATACGTCTAGGGTCGGACGACCGTGTGTGTAAGTGTCCTATATATTTATATTTATGTATTATTATTAAATCCTTATTGCACATAAATTGACGCATTATCCGTCTGTTACAAATTATTATTATGTTATTCAAAAATAGTGGAAAAACAACAAATAAAAGAGATATGATGTGGTTTTATTTTTCCAATAATAAAAGTAAAGTGTCTCAATCACTATGGCCTGAATAAAAAAAAACACGTGTTTTTGTCTGGGAATAGGCATAAATGTTAAAATATACATTCTTTTCACCAGCAATACCGGTAGAACTCATAATTCAATATTAGACGGTTCAATGTTAACTTTCTTAAAGTTTATCTCAAAACATGATTTTTTTGAGTGGCGCCACTATTAAAACTCTTATATTGGATAGTTTAAATAGACATTTTAAACTTTTACATATTAAAGCCGATCCTATTTTTATTTATTGATTATTTCTCTTTTGAAATGAATTTTATAGAATCTTGTTTCCTCGGATATTTTGGAGATTAGAGATTTGAAAATATACCTAAAGAGTTTTTTGTTATTTATATCAAAAATACATAATCATATGTATAAACAAATGAAATGTATGAATATTTTTTTCTGCTAGTACTTATGACGTCATTTCGTATAAATTACGAGCGGAATAATTGAAACAGACTAATATAGTATTCGAAATTCAAATTGTAAATGCTTCTTAATTTAAATCCTTTTAAAGGCCTACCCTAAATTTATTTTAAGATGTACTTTCGATGTTTTTCATGTCTTAATTTAGGTTTCAGAGCTTGTTAACTAAATTTCCGACCTTTTATAATATATGTACTTATTAAGTAAGATAATTTTATTGTTTTTATAAAATGTGCCAGTGCCTCCCGTATTATTAAGCTGTAAGTACGTAATTTAAGACTGACTTCGATGTTGCATCTACCCAGTGTAATAAATTTTGTAAAAATCAATTCTTGTATTATTGACCTCATCGTCCTCCTGCCCTTATCCCACTCTAAGTGGGTTCGGCACAACATGTTACAAACATGTCACATGATTTGGCTACGTATTTTACGACCGGCCGCCTGCCTAACGTGAATGCACCTTAGTCGTATTTTACGACAACTCGGTAAGAAAGAGGGTGGTCTATTTAACTCAATCGAATACTACACGGTGGGTCAACTTGCTTTAGTCGCCTTTTAAGACACCACGGTAAGAAATGAGGGTGGTCTATTTTACTCAGCCGGATACAACACGGCGGGTAGACTTACCTTAGTCGCCTTTTACGACACCTCGGTAAGAAATGAGGGTGGTCTATTTTACTCAGCCAGATACAACACTGCGGGTCGACTTACCTTAGTCGCCTTTTACGGCACATCGGTAAGAAATGAGAGTGGTACTATTCTATTCAGCCGGATACAACACGGCGTATTATATTTTGTATTATTCGCCTCTGACTTTAAAAAAGAAAAAGTTGGGTAAAGGCCTGTTACTATACTACTGTTACTCCTGATAGTCATAGTTAAAGAGAAGAGTTTGAGCTTAAATATATCATGCTGCTTCAACGCGGTTTAATAGGTTACAGATAATCCAGAAATATGCTGATTTTTCACTAAAAGTAACGGCCTGTTATCCTAGTGCTGGGAATAGACCTCCTTCCATTATTGGAGGAAAGTGTTGGAGCTAAAACCCACCATGCTGCTCCAATGTGGATTAGTAGGTTACACATATTCACAGAATTCTCTAGATGCGCAGGTTTCCTCACGATGTTTTCTCTCACCAAGAAGCGTGTGGTAAATTTTAATTACCAATTAGACACAAATGGTATGCCAGGCGTTTTGACCTCGCGATTTTTTATTAAACAAAGATAAAAATAATACAGTATAAAAGCACTCCCAGTAGCATAAATATAAAAATTCTTTCACTCTAAATACGATAATTTTATTTACATTTCCATTTTTTTAATTTTTTTAGTATAACTTAATAGAAATTACAAAAGAAATGCATGAAGGTAAGGGCTCTAGTTATTGACCATGTACTAGTAGTTGACCGTTTTGTATGAAATTTTAAATAAGCGCTTTGTTTGTTGTAGCTAATAAAAAATAATAAATTTTAAACATTAAACAATAGGCTATAGTTCTGAGCTTTTGGGCAGTTGTTAATAGATGGCAACAGGTAATTACAAATTAATTTTTTATTAGCTACAACAAACAAAACGCTTATTATTTATAATTTCATACAAAACAACTATTAGTACATGGCCAATTACTAGTGCACTTAAACAATATTTATTCTCTAGAACAGAACCGCACGTATATAGGGTGTAATGAGCGCAGAACTACATCACTTATAAATACCACATCAGAACATTTGGTCACTGCCTCCAAACGATATTTCCTTAATAAGCTAGACACTAAAGTCTTCATCTCTAGCATGGCGAATTTCTGACCTGAAAAATTATTACAAACATAATATAACTACGCTAAGATATGTAATAAGGAAAATAGTAAAATGTCATAAGTAATAACAATTTTATTTTGCAATTATTTCAGCGATAAAGTAAATATTTAGTAAGTGGAGTAAATATAGAGTGGACTATCTGTTTTGCGATACATGCAGGATTCGTAAACACGCATGCACTAAAAACCGCTACTGCCAACACAATACACAAGCACTACACACATTCACTATCACAATCTCGACAATAGTTTCGCCCAGCAACCGAAGCATCATCAGGAGATAGACTCCACGACAAAATCGCAAAGATTCCAATTTTTATAAAAATTTCTCCCGCTTATTAACCATGAAAGCATAATAGATAGCATTTGGCATTAATAATATAATTATGAATTAGATAAAATTAAATAAATTAGAACCTGTACAAGACAGTAACGACTGAATGTAAATAGTATTAAGAATTATATTTTTAAAAGAGCAACCGTCGAGTTTCTTGCTGGCTCTTCTCGGTAGGAACAGCTTTCCGAACCAGCGGTAGAGTTGACGATTCAAAAGCACTTGTTTACAAGTTTATTTGAATAAAGAATATTTTGAATTTGAATTTAAATATGGAAGTATAAAAATAATACCTATACAGTTCCTTGGTCCAGCGCTGAAAGGTAAGTAAGCATACGGATGTCGGTTCACAGAATTCTCTGGTAAGAACCTCTCAGGTATAAATTTATCAGGATCTGGATATAAGTCAGGTCTATGGTGTAAATCGTAAATGAAGATTTGTATTATTGTATCTTCTGGAATCACGTAGCCCCCTGAATAACAATGGATTTAGTACAGGATATTGAAAGATAGATGTACTAATATCGCACGCTTAGTAATAAGTAAGATTAGATCTTTAGATTACGATTTAGATTTAAGTAAAGGTGCGTACAGACATCGCGAGCATTGGCACACCCTAGGCAGGTCTTTGGAATAGACTTTCCTCAGTCTTTCCTTAGTTTTTCCTTAGTCTTGGCGAACGGACCACTGTGGGGTAGCCAATCCAGTTGTCCCTCTGATTAGTAGAGGGCAATCTGGATGGGCTGGGCACTCCGGGGGTGTTGGGGGTGGAGTCTCTAGTGAACGACGGGTTCAGTTGGGCTTACTTAAGTCTGGCTGACATGGTTTTAGGCCACCGTCAGCAAAGCCCGTAAGCCCAGCAATAGGAACGGGGATCTTCGGGTTGCGAGGAAGAAAATCTCTATAAAAAATTACCCGGTTGGGGCGGTACCCATAAGGGGTTTTTCCTGTATAAAAAAAAACAAATCGCGAGGCGTGCGTTGCGAATGGTTCGTCTGGCATGCCTCGTGCTGTCTGGACGTGTGTGCTCACAGTGAGCAGTCGCGTGATGTCATAGATGGCATTGAAATAAGGATTACCAAACTCAATAAAGATAATTTTGAGTTAGGTCAGTTTAATACTAAGCGTGCCATATATTCCTGTCAATATGTTTGTAGAATGTTAAAATACTATTTGGAATGATCTAGAACTATAAGTACAATCAAGAATTGCAGTTGTTTTTACAAGTAATATCTCGAAACATTTTAGTTTTAAATTGAAACTTTTGAGTGTACCATAGATGGAAAAGAAACTCTTGACTCCATAGTCAAGTAGACCTTAGTATTATGGTAGATTTAGCATATTCTGGGCTTAGTATGGCACGGCCATAGAGTTATTATGTACAGTAGAGGAGCTATAGGTAGTTGAGTTGAGTTAAGCAACAAATAATAAGAGATTAAAATGAAACTAATATCTTTGTCTAGACATAAAAAAGAGCCACAGATAATAAGTCGCATTTGCTTTTTCTTAATTGTTGAAATATTGGGCTGGCTCCCTTTAATCTAGTATAATAACTCTATGACGGCAGCTCTAAGCTCGTTTATTAATATCAAAAACATACGTATAGATTTTAATTTAATTCACCTAGTTTTATTTCTTCCTTCATATATCTGGCTATATAGCTGACGCTGGGATACATTCTCAAAGATTCTTTGATACAACAGTCCAAATATTTCATCTCCTTTATATCGTCAATTGTAGCCGGGCGATTGGAATTGCCAAATATTGATTTCATTTCATCGTATATTTTCGTCTACAAATTTAATAGAAAAACTTTAAAACTTTCATCAAACTTAGCACATTATAAGTTAGGTCGGACCTAACTAATAATTCTATTGTAACTTTTAAGTTACAATAGAATTATTTTGCTATTAATGCGCGTTTGTTAAACTCTTTCTTTACAAAAACTCGTTCTTTACAAAAATTTAAGTCTAGATTATAGTTAGCTACAGGTTAATTACATATTATTATATATAATAATATGTAATTTGCTTGTAGCTAACTATAATCTAGTATATATCTAACTATAATCTAGTATATATATCTAACTATAATCATATTATTATATATAATAATATGTAATTAGCTTGTAGCTAACTATAATCTAGACTTAAATTTTTGTAAATAGCTGTAACCTTTCTTTAATAAATAAAATAAAAATACGAAGTGTTTGAAGCAGGCAACATTCACTGCTTCTATAAATTGGCACAACATTTTGCAAGCATCTTGTGGCATGTTTTTGTTAGCTTTATCTTAGCTAGTAATTTTACGACCGGACCGATTATAATGAAATTATCATAATTTAGATTGATCTAGCGAATAATACTGTAAGTTAAGTGGTGATCGGAGCATATTTATAAACTGTCAATGACAGTTTTGCTTTGAGGAGAAGTGGAAACCAGACTGAGCCACAGCGACGCATGGCCTAGTACTTTACATGCGTCCACTACTATAGTAGTATAGGATCTATTGTTTATAAGAATACCGTATAAACTATGATTTATTTCAATCTTACCTGTATCACTGGCTCATTAGCTAGTCTCATCAATAAAAACATCAGTGCGCTTGATGTCGTATCGTGCCCCTGAAATTAAGTCCAAATGAAATAAAAATTATTAATTTCACAAAATAGCTAACATGACATAAACAAATATAAGAAATAAAACATAAAACTAAAGCTACATAAAGCATGTAATAAATAAATATTAAATAAATGTCCGTATCAAAATGCAGAATAGGCTTTAGACTCAAACCCATACAAGACAGTAATAACGAAATGTAATTAGTATTAAGAATTATATTTTTAAAAGAGCAACCGCCAAGTTTCTTTCTGGCTCATCTCGGTAGGAACAGCTTTCCGAATTAGCAGTAGAGTGGACGATTCAAAACCACTTGTTTATAAGTTTACTTGAATAAAGAATATTTTAAAATTTAAATTTGAATTTCAGGCGGGTCGTTAGTTCGGAAGTGGTATCTTTACCTTAGTTACCTTTTACGATATTTCGGTAAGAGAGAGGGTGGTTTATTCAGCCGGATACCACACGCATTAAGTACTAAGCTCTAACAGTACGCAAATCAGCTTTATATTTTAATTTTGACTGGCCCGTTGGCGCAGTGGGTAGTGACCCTGCATTCAGCTCCGCAGGTCGCGGGTTCGATTCCTGCCGAGGGCCAACATTTTCTATTAATGAATTTGTTGGTCTTTGAGCCTGGGTGTATATTTGTATCTAAGTATGTATTTAAAAAATATATAAGTATAATATATTGACCAGTCTGTCTACCATAACACAAGTATTAAGTTACTTTGGGAATGAACGATCGTGTGTGTAAGTGTCCCATATATTTATTTATTTAATAGCTTTCAGAACTTACCCTGAACATAAAGGTATCCACTTCCTCCCTAATGCCTTCATCATCTATTAAACCTGCGCTACCATTCTGTATTAACAAATCCAACATAGCTAGCCGGCCTTTCTTGTTGACCTCCTCATCGTTATCCACATTCAGTACCCAGGGGCTGTCACGCAAATATTCTTTCCTCTCCTGAATAACGTTTCTTGTGAATCCGTGCAAGACTTTAAGCATCTTTTTCTCAATATATGCTGCTTGGGAAAATTGATAAGTGAAATCAAAATAAAGCCAAAGCTTAGTTAAACGCTGGCTTATCTCTTTTGCTAGTGTTTGTATTGCATTTAAGTAAATCTTAGACACCGATTCAATGTCTTCGCTCATCGTGCCCATTGCAGATTCTGTAAAAAGATGTTTTGATACTAGATTTTTTAAAAATTAAAACAAGATTTTAGCGTCCAGCTGAGTAGAATAGTCCACCCTCATTTCTTACCGAGGGGTCGTAATATATACACCACATTTTACATTACATACATTTACATTACATTACATACATTTTTAAATATCAAAATTACTGGATCGATTTTAATAATTTTTTTCACTGATTGACATATATTTTACAACCGTGCGAAGCCGGAGGGGCCCGCTAGTTTCTAAAAAAAAATAATTCCAGTATATTGTGTTCTTGCAACATTCACTTCAAAGTTTTATCGCTTTAAAAACGTTAGTAGTCTCCGAAATTATGCTTTACGCCGTGTGGTATCCGGCTGAATAGAATAGTACCACCCTCATTTCTTACCGAAGTGTCGGAAAAGCCGACTAAGGTAAGTCGACCCGCCGTGTGGTATCCGGCTGAGTAGAATAGACCAACCTCATTTCTTACCAAGGTGTCGTAAAAGGCGACTAAGGTAAGTTGACCCACCGTGTGGCATCCGGTTTAGTAGAATAGGTAGCCGAATCATGTTACAACATGTTTCTTACCGAGGTGTCGTAAAATACGACAGAGGTAAGTTGACGTCAGGCAGTCGGCCGGTCGTAAAGACGTAGCCAAATCATGTGACAGCATGTTTATAACATGTTGGGCCGACCCTACTTAGAGTGGGATAAGGGCAGGAAGATGATGAGTCTCCGAAATTATGCTTTACTACGAAATACATAAAACTTAATATATTTAAAAATAGAAGTCTAAACATTCACGTAGTGCAAAACCTTTTAAAGTTCACAAATGTTTATAACAAAAAACCAAAAAATATACGTTATACATAGTAAACGTTTAGTTTTACTTACTGCATATAGTTCTTAGTGTCATTTTAGATATAAGCTCTTCAATATTAGTCTTCTCTTTCCCTACTTCAGTCTCAACGTTATTTAAAAATGTTTGCGTCTCTTCTTCGAAGGTACGGAAGAATTTTTTGAGAATATTGAAATGAAACGCTGGAGTGAGCATCTTCCTTCGATGATGCCATTTATTGCCTACAAAAGACGACTACAAATCATGTACCTACTTATTATAAAACGCTGTCTGACTGTTCTTCTAGAAGGTTTAGATTAATACTACATTACGGTTTTATATAAAGTGTTTTAAAGAAGACGCTTAGATGTAAAAAAAAATCGCTTGCTGGGTGCTTTAGTGTAGTAGAGAACAATGATACATTAATGTAGTAGAGAATTGTAGATCTTCAAATATACCATACCAAAGTCAGCGATAATATGTCTCTATCTCTTATGGTTAAGGGACAACTTCTTATTTTCAATTTTTTAATAAATTAGACTACTCTATGACTGGCTCGTTGACACAGTGGGTAGTGACCCTGCCTTTAGCTCCATAGGTCGCGGATTTGATTCTCGCCGATGGCCATCATATTCTATAAATGAATTTGCTGGTCTTTGAGCCTGGGTGTATATTTGTATGCTTCCTATATCACAAGTATTAAGTTACTTACTTTGGGGACGGATGACCATGTGTTTAAGCGTCCCATATATTTATTTATTTACTCTTTTCTTCAAAATTTCGATTAGGGAGAAATTTTGTGATACACTGTAGACGGGTTTGGGTGACCTCTTTTGTATTTCGAGTTATTAGAATCTACCCTCAAATAATCGCTATTCGTGATAAGAGCGACTACTGAGTTTCTTGTCAGTTCTTCTCAAGTGGATTAGTGTTCCGAACTGGTGGTAGAATCATTTTGTCGTTGGATTTTGTAGTGAAAAAAGTCGGTGCAGAGGTGCACGGCGTGATTTCCTAAACATTCGTTTATTTTTTAATATTAATTTAAAATTTTTAGACTTAATTTCTAACAATACAACATTAACTCATTCAAGATTCAATATTTGGAAATTCCAGTCTTACCATTACTAAGAAGCAACCCTTCACCTAACCAGTTTGCCAAAAAAGTGTAAGGCTGTTGTTTACCAATAAATTTGGTTGAAGACAGGATAGTCTGTAAAGGTAAATGCAACCATAAATTATAATAACTGGGTGACCGAAACCTTGCTGGGTAATTTATTTAATGGATATTAAAAAATCCCCCCATTCAGAGCTGTGGTAGCCCAGCGGTAACACCGTGCGACTCTTTCGAGGAGGTCACGGGTTCAAACCCGGGCAGACACCAATGAGTTTTTATGTTAAAACTTATGTGTCTAATTGATAATTGCAATTTATCACACGCTTTTCGGTGAAGGAAAACATCGTGAGGAAACCTGCATATCTCTAGAGAATTCTGGAGATATGTGTAACCTACCAATCCGCACTGGAGGAGCGTGGTAGGTCTTAGCTCCAAACCTTCTCTCCAAAAACGGAGAGAAGAGTATTATATACCACTATTCTCAGCAGTGGGATAGTAACAGGCCGCTACTTACTTACTTTTTTATTAAAAAATCAAAAAGAAATAAAGGGCTGACTAATACGATATAAATGCCTGAAAACAGGGTGAACTAAACTAAATCTATATGATTAAAATTATTAAAATAAGTTTAATAATATATTTTTACTATATATTCCTCTTCTTCTTCTTCATTTTTACTTTATTTTTATTGTATTGTGGAGTAATGATAATTCAAGAAGCTGTGATAGCCTAGCGGTGTAAACTTGCGGCTCTTTCGAGGGGTCAAGGATTCAAAGCCCATGCAGGCACCAATGAGGTTTTTTATTAAAACTTATCGACCGAGTCTAATTGGTAATTGCAATTTATCACACGCTTTTCGGTGAAGGAAAACATCGTGAGGAAACCTGCATATCTCTAGAGAATTCTGGGGATATGTGTAATCTACCAATCCGCATTTTAGCAGCGTGATAGGTCTTAGCTCCAATCCTTCTCCAAAACGGAGAGAGGACGCCTATGCCCAGCAGTGGGATAGTAACGGACCTTTACTGATAATTTAAGCGAGATTTACCTCAATATCATCAGGGTTATATATATTGACACCAATAATATCTAGAGCACTAAAGTTAACAACGTCGCCATATGTATTACGTATAGTTCTCATATACTGAAATAGTTTTTCTGTAACAAACATAAAAATTGTCAGGGTTAAATGTTGTCTCTTTTATAAGAAATAATCTATAATCTATACTAATATATAAAGCTGAAGAGTTTGTTTGTTTGTTTGTTTTTTTGATTAATTGTTTAAACGCGCTAATCTAAGGAACTACTGGACCGAATTGATAAATTCTTTCAGTGTAAGATAGTCCATTTATTGAGGAAGGCTATAGGCTATAATATATAAAGCTGAAGAGTCTGTTTGTTTAAACGCGCTAATCTCAGATACTACAGAAACAGCACACTACACAAGCACTGCATATATTCACTACGACAATATCCTGGTTCCACAACAAAATCGCAAAGATCACGGTTACGGAGCGAAGCGTTCGTTGAGATTGTCGTAGTGAATGCGTGTAGTGCTTGTGTAGAGTGCTGTTTGTGCTGGTGTTTTATATATGTTGTGACTAGTCCTGCATGTATTTGTAGTAGTAGAGAATGTATGTGTAGAAAACTGTTTTGCTTACACTTCACATTACAACAATTTCTATACAATTTGTTAACAAACGCGAATTATAGCAAAAGTCGATTCTATAAATAAATACCAAATTTCTTTACTATTGCTCCATCTGATCAGTCGCGAAAGCGTAACAGACAGACAGACTTTTGCATTTATAATTTATTTATTTATTTTGTAAGACCATCATTATTAATATAGACAGTTTTTAGCTAAATGTATCGTCATACAGATGGTGACGACATGAGCATTACAGTTGACAAAGTATAAACAGAAAAAAACATAAAGGAAAAACTAAATCATATAAAGCTAAGAAACTTCAATACAAGGACATTCAAAATTAGTTTTCTAATTCTATTGTAGACTATAATAATTAAGGTACATTGTGATTAGTTTATATTATATAATATACATAAACATACATACATACATAATACATATTATACATACATATATACAAGTGTTAAAGAATTAGATCTAATTAAGTTAAGAAATTATTATCGGGGTGAATATCTGCTGTAAATATTGGATATAGATTTTTTAATAATGAAGATTTAAGTATAGAAGTATGGACAGTTCGGATTTGATGATTAAAGAGTTAGTTTAGATTATACTCGTAAATTTACGGATAACAATGTTATCGCAGTTTGTCGCATATTTAATTACTTCCGTGAACTTAGCATATCTGATTTCATTTAGAGTTTTGTTAAATATAGACGATACGAATAATTTACTGCTTATACCAGTGTTTCCCAACCTTTTTGCGCTATGCCCCATCTTAAAAATTATTTTATGTAACATACTGTGACTGGCCCGTTGGAGCAGTGGGTAGTGACCCTGCCTTCAACTCCGCGGGTCACGGGTTCGATTCCCGCCGAGGGCTAACATTTTCTATAAATGAATTTGTTGGTCTTCGAGCCAGGGTGTATATTTGTATTTAAGTATGTATTTAAAAAAATATATAAGTGTATATTCACCAGTTGTCTGTCACCCATAACACAAGTATTAAGTTACTTACTTTGGGGATGGACGACCGTGTGTGTAAGTGTCCCATATATTTATTTATTTATACATCTAAATCATTGGTATAGGACCATTCACTCAAGACACACATTAAGGATTCACCATGAAAATATTCGAAGGATTAATTATATCATACAAAAATTCACCATGATAGTTATAAATTATTAGATTACTTGATAATATGCCGTGTGATATCTGGCTGAGTAGAATATACCAACCTCATTTCTTACAGAGGTGACGTAAAAGGCGACTAAGGTAAGTTGACCCACCGTGTGGTATCAGGTTTAGTAGAATAGACCACCCTCATTCTTACCGAGGTGTCGTAAAATACGACAGACGTAAGTTGACGTCAGGCACGCGGTCGGTCGTAAAAACGCAGCCAAATATGGTAGAGTGGGATAAGGGCAGGAAGATGATGATGACATTTAAATCATTATAATTGTCCTGCCCTTTTCCAACTTTAAGTGGGGTTGGCACAACATGTTATAAACATGTTGTCATATAATTTGGCTGCGTATTTTACGACTGGCCCTGACGTCAACTTACATTAGTAGTATTTAACGACACCAACGTAAGAAATGAATGAATAATGATTGGTCTACCCTACTTAGCCGGATAACAGCCGGTGAGTCAACTTACCTAAGTTGCCTTTTAGACACCTCGATAAGAAATAAGGGGTGGTCTTTTGTTCTCAGCCGAATACCACACTGCGGGTTGACTTACCTTAGTCGCCTTTTAGACACTGGTAAGAAACGAGGGTGGTCTATTCTACTCAGTCGTATAATACCACACGGCGGGTCAACTTACCTTAGTCGTATTTTACGACACCTCGGTAAGAAAGAGGGCTGTTGTCTATTCTCCGCCGGATACCACACGACGGGTCAATAAACTTTAGTCGCCTTTTAGACACCTCGGTAAGAAATGAGGGTGGTCTGTTCTACTCAGTTGGATACCATAGTTTGCACATATATAAATATTAATTATTTACTTAAGAAACTTAAATGATACGTTTTAGGAGGAAGAATTTGTATTTAAAGTTAAATTTGGCACCGAATTGCATCGAAATGGTTCAACTCCATTAAAAATATTAAAAATTGCCTCTCTTTAACAATGAAATTATCTCCCTGTGGGACGTGGCCTCCACTTTGGGAAACACTGACTTATACTATTGATGTGTTTAAAACTAAAGACCTTTAAAAGAGGCTATCGGAAGTAATGCGAGCCAAGGTTACTAGACCAAAATATGTTTACAGTTTGGTTTTTGGCGCTAAGTAATTTTGAACAAAAAATACTCCTCGTAAAGTAAGACATCTAAATGTAGAAAACGATATTAATAGTATAAATACGTAAGTCAGGCTGTCTTTACGCTTCCACAGCTAATCTTCTGTTTAGAATATATATATTAGTTTTTATATAGATGTTTATCGTACAATTAAAGCTTATATATTGGGCTAACATGTAGGGTAAAAAATTATAAGCATTAATTATAGAATTGTTTGTCATATCATAATTAGTAAATGAGTTCTTACAGCAACATTATATATTATGATAAACATAAAGCTATTTATATATTTAATTATTCTGTTGATAAAAAAAATAGTTGCCCGTCACCCGCTTTATCTATTGATACATAAGATAAATATCTTAATTTATTTTAGTTAGTAATAATTTAAAATAATATATATTTTTAATCTTATTGAGTACATAACAAGTGCCGTGCGATATCCGGCTGAATAGAATAGTACCATCCTCATTTCTTACCGAGGTGTCGTAAAAGGCGACTAAGGTAAGTCGGCCCGCCGTGTGGTATCCGGCTGAATAGAATAGACCAACTTCATTTCTTACCGAGGTCTCGTAAAAGGCGACTAAGGTAAGTTGACCCACCGTGTGGTATCCGGTTTAGTAGAATAGACCACCCTCTTTCTTACCGAGTTGTCGTAAAATACGACTGAGGTAGGTTGACGCCAGGCAGGCGGCCGATCTTAAAAAGGCATCCAAATCATGTGACAGTATGTTTATAATATGTTGTGCCGACCCCACTTAGAGTGGGATAAGGGCAGGAAAATGATTGAGTACATAACAAAACTTCCTTATAATATTATTTTAAAGAATATTATACCTTGTGAAAGAACTAAATTATGCGAATTTCCGATAATTGGCCAATATCTTGGTCCTGGTATTCTAGCCCTCAGTCTTCCTCGTCTGCTTAACTGATGATAAACACACAAACCTACTAAGAACGCAAATATTATAGACAATAATATAACAGATAACATATTTTTAATTCGACAACAATTAGTTATGTCTACTCCACACCGCGCCGACACTCTATCTAAATTTATAAACACGCTGTCTTTATCTGGTCAGTGCAAAAAATGTATACGGCTTTATGTAATCTTAAAGTCATTTACTAGCTGAGATAGCCCAGTGGTGAGGTGGTGCGGCTCTTTCGAAAGGGTTTCGGTTTCAAACCCCGGGTAGGCATGTAGGCATCAATGAGTTTGGTCGTTAGTAATCTCTTTATTGCATTAATTCAAATAAAAAAAAAAAAACAACACAACTTGCAATGGGCTTATGAGTTTTTTTCAAATTTTTCAATAATACTTATCTATCTCCCTTTTTTATGTGTGATTAGACAAAAATAAGTACATAATATATGAGATTTATTTTCTCTCTCATTGTTTATTGTGACGCTTTTACTAAAGCCACTCCACCATACTCTATAATAACTCTATGAATACATCATTTTACAAAAAAATAACCATATTTGCTCGTTTGCTATTTACGAGATGCAAACCTTCTTATAAATATTTTTATATTTAGTTAATATTAAGTTATTCTTATTAAAATACTAAAAGATTTCCAAAATATATCAAAACAATTCTTAAACACTTTATTACTCTTAATTACTACGTATAATAACAATTATTTTTCTTTAGAACAGAATGCTGCCAAAATGAATTCCTCTTCCATTTTTAAAATCCTCTTAAGTTGTGACTACAATATTGATACTAATGCCAATATTTATACTTCCTTATATACTAAACTTAATACAATAGGTAATTATTATCTTGTTATACAAATGTTAAAATTGCTAACATTCTTAATCGGCAATTCGCTTACTTTCTTAATACATATTTTTATTTGTCTTTATCTATACATATTATAAAAAAGTCCTCAAAAGTTGTCTGTTTGTGAGTGATTGATTTTTATAAAATGTATTGAACGGTTTTTTGTATAGTTTTCACTAAAAAGGTAGTGCAATTCTTCCGTTTGGTTTGGGTTAATAGTACATTACAAGTTTTTGTAAATTGTGTTGAAAATGTCGCGCAGCTAAAAAAAACTCGCCTGCTATATGGAGGCTATAGTAACGTGCTCCGTTTAAACCACCACAGCTAAATTATATTGTAGATTTAAAAGAATACTACAAAAAGTCCGCGATAACATGTCTCTATCTCTTATAGTCACAAAACTACTTTTATGTTAAAAATTTCATATTAAAATTTATTTTTGATATTGTTTGTATAAAATATAGAGAGAGATAATAAAGAGATTTAAGCGGTAAAATTTTTGTGACACACTGTTTTCTGTGCGGCCGAAGCTGCAGGCACGGTTAGTAAAATATAAACATTTTTTTATCGTAATAATTTAAAAGTTTTTCCAGAACAATTTTAATTTAAATATAAATATAAATATATGGGACACTTACACACACGGTCGTCCGTTCCCAAAGTAA
The DNA here is from genome assembly GCA_029227775.1 of Morpho helenor. Classification (NCBI taxonomy): domain Eukaryota; kingdom Metazoa; phylum Arthropoda; class Insecta; order Lepidoptera; family Nymphalidae; genus Morpho; species Morpho helenor. Next base: position 4,047,628 of record JARGCU010000010.1, read on the forward strand.
GTAACTTAATACTTGTGTTATGTGTGACAGACAACTGGTGAATATATACTTATATATTTATATATTTTTTTAAATACATACTTAAATACAAATATACACCCAGGCTCAAAGACCAACAAATTCATTTATAGAAAATGTTGGCCCTCGACGGGAATCGAACCCGCGACCCGCGGAGCTGAAGGCAGGGTCACTACCCACTGCTCCAACGGGCCAATCGAAATTTTTGTCGAAGCAGGAAGGAATCCTTAGGATAGTAACAGGTAATCGATTGTTATATTATTACGTGCTAAGATTTTATAGATAACATTGCCGTATACTAATCTTGTAAATGCTAAAGTCTGTCTATCTGTTAAGCTATCATCGTGATTTTGCTATATTAATAGTGACGAAATGTGGTGCAATTAAATTTTACGTAGGCTTAACACGTAGTATAAAAAAATCCCGTGTTTCCTTTGGCAACATGGAAAAATGTATAAGTAACGGCCTGTTACTATCCCACTGCTAGGCATAGGCCTCCTTTCTCTGTTTTTGGAGAGAAGGGTTGTACCCGCCACGCTGTTCCAATGCGGATTGGTAGGTTACACATATCCTGAAAATTCTCATACAGATATACAGGTTGGTATGATAGTTTCGAAGACAAGCGGCTAATAAATTGCAATTATAATAAAAATTATTGAAAAATAAGAGGATATTACACTTATCCCCCAAAAGTTTTTTTTATAAGTAAGACATTTAAGTTTTAACAGAAAAACACATTAGTGTCTAGCCGGGATTTGTACACTGTTAACACAGATGTTGAAAACACTGTTAAAAAGAGGCTGATCCAGAAAGCTTATTATACTGTTGAGGATTACTTAGAAGACAAGAATGTGTGGATATAGCTTGCTTAGACCCTGTACAAGATAGTAATGACTAAATGTAACTAGTCATAAGAATTATATTTTTAAAAGAGCAACCGCCGAGTTTCTTGCTGGCTCTTCTCGTTAGGAACAGCTTTCCGAACCAGCAGTAGAGTTGACGATTCAAAAGCACTTGTTTACAAGTTTATTTGAATAAAGAATATTTTGAATTTGAACCTGTGACCCTCTCGAGAGTCCCACGGTCTGACTGCTAGGCTATCAGCTTATATTATTCGCTTAGAACGAACGAAGAAGCGGGTACAGTTATGTTTATGGAGCGATATGTATAATCTAAAGTTCACACACGAGTCGCGATTTGTTTAACCTTGAATTAAATCAGATAATTATTAATTATCAAATGAATTGACATTTTTTATTATAATAAATCACTAACGCTATCCTACCTGTTACTGTTTTATCTTTTTACATGATTTTTATTAGTTTTACCTGTATGTTTACTTGTATATAAGCATCTCTCTTGAATATTATCCCTCTTTGAACGAGTTAGGATTATAGCGAAAAAGTTAAGTTAAAAATGCTTTTAACAAAATTTTATGTCCCTACTGTTAACCGTTGATCAGTTCCCTCGTCTGGAGCAAATCCTGGCATCAGGACATACTAATAATAAATATGCATTGTTATCGCGACTAGACCAATACAATTTTAGCTCAATCGACCACGGGGAGTGGGTCAAATTTAACTTGCAAGATTCGCTTTGTGCCATTGCCCATTGCAGACACATCGGCATCAGAAAGCGTCAGCTCATCCGAATCCCCTTTTTTTCTTTTTGTTTTATGTCAGGAAATGTTTTAAGTTATGTATACATGACTGTGTAAGGGGTGGGTAGGTGTACCGTGTAGGTACCGACGATACGACATTAAATAACTTCACTGCTCACGTGGAAGTATTGCATTTCTTTGGTATAATTCAATGTATTTAAATATAGAATTTAAGAAAAATGTATATTCTAACAAACTATATACGTTTAAATTGCGAAACACGCTTATTCATTAGGGTTCACTCACCTTGTAGTGCGCGCGTACGGCGCTCGGTGTAGATATGACGATCGCCGCGAAGATCAAACGGAGCGGTGAAATACAAAGGTCGCGACGCGGTGACCGCAAGGCCAAGGCCATTTTTACATTTTTGATACAGAGTATAATACTGTTTATAGGGTTTATTTTTGTATGGCATGCTGCCATCGGTCATTGATCCATATGCATCATGAAGTTTTATTTCAAAATGAAAAGTAATATCCTGTGGTTAAAGTAATTCATTGAATTAACTGAATTTTTTATGTAGGCTGCTAAGGTGCGTAGCTATCAAGGATTAAAATTAATGTCGTATCGTCGGTACCACTCTGTATATTGTCTATTCCAGGGCTTCTTAAACTGTGGGTCGCCACCCCCAGGGGGGTCGCGAGATTACTGAAAGGGGCGTCGCAAAGATCTGATACTTTTCAATCATTATTGATACAACTACATGGCTGCAGCTGTCCTTTAAAAAACTTTTCTAACAAAGATTTATTGATATTTCTCCTCCTAAGTTCCTTCATTACCCCTTTTCATTAAATTAAATAGATTTTATTAAATTTATGATTGGTTAGTTTACAACAATTATAAATAAAATTTTAAAATTAGTAGACACACTACGTACAAATATAAATACAAATAAAAATCATACAAAATACTATTGTAGTTTTATTATAACTATTTTTTTTAAAAGTGACAATGCAAAACTGTTATTTACATTGTAAAATAGTGCGATATTACATCTACAGCTACAGTTAATATATATTTCATTATATGGAGGAGGAGTTCGTTTAAAATTTCCTAGCTTGAAGGGGGTCGCTATATAAAAAAGTTTAAGAAGCCCTGGTCTATTCTAAAACTGTTTATCTGTAGGGTAAGTGTGACAGTTGTCAATAAAAGGTTTTGATTTGATTAAAATGAAACAAGATTGTTGATTTTTTTTTAAAAAAATTTAAAATTTTTTTTTTCATTTCATTTTATTTTTTCATTCATCATCAAAACGTATGTGCGTGTGAGTGGGTTGTGGTGACGCGGGCGTTAAGGCTGACGGTTCTGACAAAGCCGCGGCCCGAGCGAGCAACCGCGTGCGTCCGCGGACACGCTTGCCCGCGCGGGCGCTGTCCGCGCGCCGCCATTGCTCCTCCTCCTCCGCACCGCAAATAACACGAGCTCGATTGCTTGAATTCGAACTGTACTGTATAATAAACGAAAAAGTTTTATTCAATTCTGTGAGCTTTCTAAATTAATAATACTGTTAGGTAAATTATTGTTAGTCTGTGCCGGATGTCACTTGTAAACGGGTATTCAACCCATGTGACATCCGTCAGAGAATTGTAAGACGATTAAACATCAATTTGACGGGGGCTAGCGCCATCTTTTTTTAGAAACTGACGTTATGCGAAGAATATATGATAAAATGGTATTCGGAGTTTTATTCGTGGCACATCCTGAACAGTTATCCTTACAATACGTACCTGGATGACCGAGCTTTGCTCGATATTCTATCCAGATACAAAAAAAGATCCAATATGAAAAAAATAGAAAAAATGGATGATCATATTTAGGATTCAATCCGTGTATCACTTTTAAAGTCCGTCCGTTTCCGAATGAGCTATTATATCTTTGCAAGTGTCAGCGTACTTAGCCTTGTCTTATAATAATATTTTATTTTATAGTAATGATGGGGATGAGAGAGGTAGGGAGAAGCGCGGAGAGGCTCTTTTACATTTTTTTAAATGCGCGGAATTTTTTAAAATGTATTCAAAGCGCGGAGGTTTTTTGTTCCAAAAAAAATCAATAAACTGACTTTGATTTATGGGAAAAATGCTTCTTATTCCTATAGTAAAAAAAAGAAAATACCGTATTTAATAATATTATAGCAGTTTTGTAGTGCCTGAAACTTAAAATGGATGACACATAATGTATAGGGGGTTCGGGAGCGATACATCGACCTAGCTAGGCTTATTAAAAAAAATGTCGTTTTATCCCTGTTTTCAAGCACTAAAAAACGGCTACAATATTATTAGAAAACAAAGGCTAATTACGCTATCACTTTCAAAGTTATGATAGCTCAGTTGGAAACGTGTAGTCTAAAATGGGGAAAACAATCCGGATCAAGTCCAGATATAACTACCCCTTTTTCCATATTTAATCTTTTTTTATCTCAAAATAAATAGTGAGCAAAGCTCGGTCACTCAGATATTGTTATTTTAATTGCTAAATTACTTTATTTTATTTAAGTATATAAGGAAAATAAACAGTATAATAAATCATAAAATTAAGTTAAAATAATACAAAAACAAGCAAAGTTTCCACAAATTACTGAACAACATTGAGAGTAGTCTAGTTAACCATTTAATTATAATGCAAAACTTAAAGAAGAAATGACATAAAAAAATACTAATACACCAATTTGTATTACTCAAGATATCCCTATAAAATTTTTAACAATTTATCCAGACTTATTTTTTTAAATATCTCAAGAGAATAAGAAGTAAAATCAATATCAACAAAATTCTTATTGTAACTACGGCACGATCAAAATAAGAAAGTATTACTCGTATAATTAGTTTTACTAACAAGCGCTTGAAACAAAACTTTGTTACTTAAAAGACAGAAATTACAATAAACTAACCTCATCAGCAGCTTTAGACGAATCAAAACGTATGATGGCCTCACTTTGACCCTCCTTGACGTCGACATGCAATACATGAATGTTGCTTTTTATCTGCAACAAGAAATCCGCTAAAGTATTACAATAATTTTAATCTGTAATATTCAATATTAGGTTTGTATAAGTGATCAAGTTTCGCATATTACTCGGTTTTATATGTTAACAAGTTAAATTAAAAATGCTCTTAATAAAGCTTTTAATAATATTTCATTATTTGCTGTTAACTGTTGAGCAATCCCCTCGTCTGGAGCCAATCCTGGCAGTGGTCTATTCTACTCAGCCGTATACCACACAGCGGGTCAACTTACCTTAGTCGCCTTTTACAACACCTTGGTAAGAAATGAGGTTGGTCTATTCTACTCAGTCCGATACCACATGGCTTTTTTCACAATAATATTAATATTTTCCATTATTAGTCACTTTTCATTTCGAAGGGTGATATTTTAAATTCAGTTTAATATTATAATACAAATAATTACTTACGGTTCTCTTTGTAAGCCTCACATCCAAGCACGGTTCTGACAATGTTTCCTTAACAAACACCCCTGGAATCTTCTCCAATGGCTCAACATTTTTACCACTGTCTATTTCTTGTGTACTATTTACTGCAAATAGTTCAAATTTTACATGTACATATAACCTCTATAATATAATTTTTTTAAACGATACATAATCATAAAAAAATAAAAAGATACATATACTAATAAAGGATTAAGGAATATAATAAATTTACAAAACTAAAAAAAACACGCTTTTAAATTAATAATATGAAAAACACGTTCTTACATTCATCTCATTCCAATATTTAATATCACTAATATTAAAAACATTGATAAATACAGTTGAAACGCCATTTTGTATTGGCAGCCATTTAATAATGGCGGCCATTTTGATTTCACAATAATAATGAATATCGCGTTGTCCGTAGAATTAAAGGAATAATTTGAATAAAAGCACAACAAAATTTAACAATATGCAAGGTTAAGTGAAAAGATCACTTTAAAACAGTGTTTCCCACCGTGGGGCCCACGGCCACAGGGGGGCAATTTGATGGTTAAAGGGGGGCAACTCGACACGAGTTTTAAGCCTTTCGCTCTGGGTCATTTAAGTGCAATGCTAGATTTCGGTGACAAGTTTAATAATTTTTAAAAAGCAATTTTTCTTCCTAAATCCTATTATTTATGTTCTTTAAGTGGACAATTCAACTTTTAATATTCACTACTATTTATATATGTTACACTTATTATTTATGATCTTTAAGTGGTCAATTTAATTTTTAATATTAAAATATAGGCAAAATCATTTTTACCGTAAGGCATGAACTTGATTAGTATTTCGATTTTATTAGTCTGCTTGTTGAACTATTAAAACTTTACAAGTGACAGCTTAATTAGTCTTTGTATTCTTTTCTATATTTTCGTATTTTTCAGTGCCCGAAAACAGATATCAAACGACATATTTTTAAAATAAAACCTAGCTAGATCGCTAGATGGACTGTTGTCGGTTGATAGGTCGATAATAGATGGCGCTTGCCAATGTCATCTTATTCCTGTAGAATTAACAGGATTTCTATAACCTATATGTTATATCCGATGTATAAGAAATAATTGTGCCAAATTTCATCGTTGTTTCATCGGATTGGCCGTGCAAGAGTAACAGTACATCCATACTCACAAACTTTCGCATTTATAATATTAGTAGGATAGTAGGACAACTGGCATTTATAATATTAGTAGGACAGTAGGATAACTGGCATTTATAATATTAGTAGGATAGTAGGATAACTAGCATTTATAATATTAGTAGGACAGTAGGATAACTGGCATTTATAATATTAGTACGATAGTAGGATAACTGGCATTTATGATATTAGTAGGACAGTAGGATAACTGGCATTTATAATATTAGTAGGATAGTAGGATAACTGGCATTTATAATATTAGTAGGATAGTAGGATAACTGGTATTTATAATATTAGTAGGATAGTAGGATAACTGGCATTTATAATATTAGTAGGATAGTAGGATAACTGGTATTTATAATATTAGTAGGATAGTAGGATAGCTGGCATTTATAATATTAGTAGGATAACTTACCGGGTTCTGTTTCCATTGAAGGAGCAGCCGGAGCGGGAATGCTAGAGTAACCATATTTTTTATTCTGTAAGTTACTTTTAACATCCTTCATATATTTCCTCTGTAGATTCAAATACTTGTTCCTAAGTGATTTCCATTCAGATTTTGCTAAGACTTGCAAGCCCCAGAGAGCGCCCTTTGGAGCTTCCCCTTTAACTAATGCCTTAGATTTGCCCTTTTCTTTGGATGATCGTTTTTTGACTTTTTTCTTTCTTGGTGTCCCATTAGTTTTGCTTTCATCTTGACTGGTCATTCCGTCTTTCGACTCTATATCTGTAGTTTTACCTTCCTATTAATAGAAAGTATATGATAATGTAGACAAAATATTGCTTAACTTTACATGCATATACAAGTAATGATAATCTGGTTGAGTAGAATAGACCACCCTCATTTCTTACCTACGTCTCATAAATGGCGACTAAGGCAAGTCGACTCGCCGTGTGATATCCGTTTGAGTAGAATAGACCTCCTCTTATTTTACCGAGGTGTCGTAAAACATGATTAACTTAAGTTGACAACAGACAGGCGGCCGTTCGTGAAATACATAGCTAAATCATGTGACATGTTATAACATGTTGCGCCGACCCCACTTAGAGTGGGATAAAGGCAGGATGATGTTGATAAATTAGAAGGTTCTAGCTGTTGCTTAGTTTAAGTAAATAATAGCTAAAATAGTAAGAATTTTGCATACTTACTTCACTTGGAGTGGTCACACTTTTGTTTTCTTCCTAAAACAAAATGTAAAATTAGAAATAAAATAAATAGATAAAGTTTTACGTAACTTTTACTTTATTAATGGTTGGATATGTTATGTGTTAATAGAATTGAAACATATTAGAATAAGCTGAATAAACACAGAAATAAAAATGGATAAAGCACTATCATGTTTATTTCTGTGACTTATTCTATTGCCACATTATAAAACAAAGAACTAAAAATTATATATATTCAGATTAGAGTAAGCTCATAGATCAATATGGCCTTTTACAGCATGTCATTTAAATAATAATAAATAATAATAAACTGCAACTGTCGCTCTTTCAAGAGTAACCTCTAAAGAAAACATGTTGGTATTGTCTAATAATGATAACAAAGCTATGAATATTGTATATAAAGACATTCTGTAATTAATTTTAAAAATAAAAAACAGGGAAAAATGTAAAAATAAATATGTAGTATATGAATTTAGATATTAGATGTAGCAGGAAATCTTCTTGGTATAGGGAGAGGGGAATTGTTTTTCTCCAAATTTAACGCTTGCGGGCCACAGGCAGTAATGAATAAATCAAAACTACTGGATCGATTTAAATAATTTTTTTCACTGAGTGACATAGGCTATATATTGTATACCCGTGAAACAGGGGCAGGCCGCTAGTTTACTATATTTAGATTAAAGTTATAAGAAAAAATGTAAGCATCTTACGGTAGGTGTATCAATCCTTTTTTCATTATCCGACTCGTGATCCTTTAAATCTAGACTCTTTGGTGGTTTCTTCTCTTTCTTTTTTGTTTTCTTTTTGGGTGGTTCGTATTCTTCTTTAACCTCATTTTGGGTATCAGGATTTTCCTCTGGATTATCAACACTAAACATTTTGATGGAAGACAATTCATCGGGAGGCATACATGATGGCAGTTTGCAGCCCATTTTGATAAATGCGTTCACACACTTTTGCGCGTCTTGCGGTCGTGCGAATTCTATAAACGCGAAGCCCTGTGGATTTAAAAAAAAAACTCAAATCAAATCAAATAATCTTTATTCAAATAAGCTCTTTCAAGCACTTTTGAATCGTCAAGGATCAATATGATTAATGAAGCTACAACTGGTTCGGAATGTTGCTCTTACCGAGAAGAACCAGAAATAAAATCCGCCGAAAAATATGCCGTCTGGTATTCGGCTGAGTAGAATAAACCACCCTCATTTCTTACCGAGGTGCCGTAAAAAGCGACTAAGGTAAGTCGACCCGCTGTGTGGTTTCCAGCTGAGTAGAATAGACCACCCTCATTTTTTACCGAGGAGCCGTAGAAGGCGACTAAGGTAAGTTAACCCATCGTGTGGTATCCAGTTAGGTAGAATAAACCACCTTCTTTCTTACCGAGATGACGTAAAAGGCGACTAAGGTAAGTTAACCCATCATGTGGTAACCAGTTGGGTAGAATAGACCACTCTCTTTCTTACCGAGGTGCCGTAAAAGGCGACTAAGGTAAGTTGACCCACCGTGTGGTTTCCGGTTAAGTAGAATAGACCACCCTCTTTCTTACCAAGGTGTCGCAAAATACGACTAAGGTAAATTGATGTCAGGCGGCCGGTCGTAAAATACGTAGCCAAATCATGTGACACCATGTTTATAAAATGTTGTGCCTACCCTACTTAAGAGTAGGATAAGAGCAGGAAGATGATATATAAAAAAAAATATATGGGGGACACACACGGTCGTCCGTCCCCAAAGTAAGTAACTTAATACTTGTGTTATGGCTGACAGACAACTGGTGAATATATACTTATATATTTTTTAAATACATACTTAAATACAAATATACACCCAGGCTCAAAGACCAACAAATTAATTTATAGAAAATGTTGGCTTTTGGCGGGAATCGCTTGTCATAATGCCTTATAGTCAGCAGACCCCAAATAAATGCTAGGTCTGAAAGCTAACCTTAATTTTCGTTGAATTTTTAAACTTCGGTAATGATATGTAGGCCACTTGGCCATAATCTGAAAACACTCTCTCCAGCCATTCCCGACTTGCAGTCACTGGTATTGACTCCACATAAACAGTTCTCAAATCTGCATCATATGGCATCATTGGAGATTTCCGTTTTACCTGTAAACATAGATATTTTCAAATTTAATAAAGCATATACACAACATATACAGTGTATACTCCATGTAACGTCACTCGATTTAACGACAAACTCCATAAAGCATCGATATCACTTGGCTTTGGTTGGTTTAGCCTGTTTCCCATACTATGATACACTATATATAGTATTACACCCACTCTCAATAACGACAGCAATTTAATAATATAAAGTACTTTTTAAGTTGCCAAAATTAGTAAAAACTGTGCCACTGTATATGTTCTTTTGTTGCTTTATTATCCTAGCCCGTAATAAACTCGACTGTTGGCATTACACTTACCAAACTTTCCAAGAAATCCGTTCTTTTGTTTGCAAAATTTTTGTTTATATACTTTACAAACAAATTATTTTCTTTATCACCAAGATGCCTCAATATAGCAAGATATGAATAAAATATTAAAAAATACAACAAATTTACTGGTGCAGCATAAGACGTTAGACAAAAATAACATTATATGCAATAGCGATCAAATAACAATTGTTTTTCATGTAATTACTGATACTAGTCTGAAATAAATTTTTTCTTTTTCTAATACAGATTTTTCTTCTCTCCATTTAACGACAAATCTATAACGTCAAAATATGCAGTCCCTTGAGGGGCATTATATAGAGTTTGCACTGTATGCTTTAGTGAAAGGAACAAAAATATAATTTGGATGCTTAAAAAATGTTTAAAATTAATTATACTCCAAAGTTGTACAATATGCCAATAATTAGAGAATAACATATTCGCATAGGCACTAGTAACCCTGCCTTCGGCTACATGGGTTGCTGGTTTTATTTGATGGGCCCACATTTTCCACAAACAATTAGTTGGTTCTTCTAGTCTGGTTGTATTTATGTATTAATACATTTTTAATGTAATAAAAAAGTGTTAAAGTAATAATAATAAATTATTTAAATTTACAGACATTACTCCCATTGTGTTAGTAGACAATAAAAATAAAATATAAAAACTTATGGACTATGTTAGTTAGAATTAGAAACAAAATTTAATTATAGCATAATGCCTGGTTCACATTATTCCAGTCGACCATTCCAGTCCAGCGCTGGAATGCTACTGGAATAATGTGAACCTGCACTGGAATGTACCGATCCATTGATCAATCCAGTCCAGTCAACTAGATTGGCATTCTATGTTTCATTCCAGCTCGAACATTCCAGTGCCACTGGAATAGTGTGAATGGCCAATCCAGTTGAATCCAGCACTTGACTACCATGATAAACAGTGAACATGTATTGTTTTATTTGTGGAATTCTACTGGTACAGATGCAACAGCTTTTAATGACTGGAATAATGTAAACGATATAATCCAGTACACTGGACTGGATTGATTAGCTGGATTATTGGACTGGAATAATGTGAACCGGGCATAACAACCATTTACGGAAATGCATATGCATTCGAATCCAGTGCTTCATAAATGGGTTATCCAATTTTTCATAAAGTGTCTTCAAAATACTTATGTGCTTACCTTAAGCTTATCTTCTGATAACTCTAAAAATGTTGAGTGTTTCATAGCTTTCACTATATCATTAACATCCTGTGTCATGGAACGTATTTTGTTAAACTTAAGGAATTCACTTAGAGATACAAAAGGATCGTTGTGAACTAAATCTCCGAGATATCTATCCTTGCTTAGATTAGCATCGCTGAAGTAAAACTCCATTTGCTTCATAATGTTCTCATATAGCTGTTTTTTTCGATGTCTAAATCTCTTTCGAGGGCTGTTTTCATGTTTGATTGATTCTGCTACCGCTGTGTTTTCCGATTCCATTATAGATTCGTGTTACTTAGATATTCAGGGCAATTGGTATCACATTAAATATATCGTTTATTAGGTAAAAACAAAAAAAATTGGTTATACGCCGGTGAAATCTACGAAATTTTTGGAAATCTTATGAATCTTTCAAATGTCAAATAATTAAATTCATAGACAACTAGTAGCAAAATATAGGGAGTTATTATACTCTGTGCTTTTATTATTTGAAATCTATGGTCTCTTTATGGCTAAATTCTAAAATAATTTTTGGCAATTATTACATACTTTCAAAGATAAAAAAATAATGGAAAATTAATACCAGGTGTATATCACCAAAATTATTTTACTTATGTGTGCACCTCAAAGTGATACCACAAGGTACAAAAAATTCAAATAGACTATTTGAATTTTTTTGTGTAATAGAAAAATATAGAATAAGTCACAGAATATAAATATATACAGTATATACAAAATACAATATACTGTATAATAACCTTCTCAAACAAACATCAAAATGTACCCCAACTAGTGGTTGTCATAATTTATGAAATTACTCTTCTTTCGATCGACTTATAGTTCTGTCACAAATTAAAGTTTACATTTATATATAAACAGAGTTATTATTTCTTAACAAGAGCGTTATGAAATAAAAATGAGTGAACGAGCTATAGCGGTAAGTACATTTTATCTTAATATCAATGACCAATGCGTTGCTCAGTCTCTACTCTCGAGAGTAACCAAGCTTTAACTCGAAAAAAGCTTATAGTCTTATAAGATCGGACAAGATTATTACTAATGTTGAACAATAGTAAACAAATGTTTTAGTGTGAGTTTACATGAGTTATATTATAATGGCTTATTCTATGCAGCGGTATTTTAGTGCGTCCTATTTATTTATAGTTAATAATATAGTACCTTAAGTAAATAAATAAATCAACAAAATGCTTGATGAGCCACACAAATCTGATAACTATTTAAATTATTTCGCGCCCAAATTTAATGAAGTTTGAGTTATAGGTTTAGTACATATATTTAATCTACGAAAAAAATTGTTTTATTAAAAATATATAACTTGTTTTTATAAAAATAATGGTCTTGGTGTTGCATGAACCTTTATTATATATTGTACCTGAATTATCTGTTAATTATGCATCAATTTGATATTATTCAATACATTCAATCATCTGGTTTAAAACAGTAAAAAAATTTGCAGTGGACACATAAAAAGAACGGCAAAATATATTACAGAAATGTTTGAAGTTTGCCATATTTCTGGAACAGATTTTTTTTTGAATTTGGATTATTTTATAGCTGGGTATCTGATACATTGATTTTATACTGTCTCTTCTTCCAAAATGAAATATAATATTTTATTTTAAATTGTTTAATTTAATTTTCAGTCTCGTCCAAGCTTGGACCAGGTAGTTGCTATTGTGGAGTTTATGGAAAAGCACAGATCTTTAGCTCTTGGTAAAATGAGAGGACTGGAGGGACGAGATGAAAGCAAGAAACTCTGGTTCAAGCTTACTAGAATTGTTAATAATATTAATGGACCTACAAGGCCAATGAAATCATGGATCAAAGTAATTTTTCTGTCTCTGGTATTACATAATTTGATTAGATAAAAATATGAAGTTGTAAAATTTTTATTGGGTCTCTCTTCAAATGATTTTTTGCTGCATTTTCCTAAGATAATATACATATCAAAAGATGAAACAGTTCCAACATATTTTTTATATTAAAATTTGGATTCTGTATATTTGTACAGTTTATCGTATAAAGCAGTCATTTGGAGAAATGATTAAATTGATTGTAAACTGAGACAAAGTTTATGAATATATATGCAATTTTGAATAGTTTCAAAGTGAATTATGAAATTAATTAATAATTATTTTAATAATTATTAATTAAAATGAATATAAAATTTCAAACTTTTAAACATTTTGTATATATAAACATCACTGTAGAAATGTATTTGTGTATTACAGTATTGGGCAGATAAAAAATCCACAGTGAGGTCGAAAGTGGTATCTGCTGGTGGCGATCCAAATACCCTCTGTTCTAATATAGAAAAGAAAATATGGGATCTATTTTTGGCTAATAATGAAGGAAATAGTGAGTAAATAATAATTATTTAATTATATAAAAATTTATTATATAGGACAAAAATATATTTCTTAATATTTGACTGGTCCATTCGCACAAGAGGCACTAACCCTGCCTTCAGCTCCATAGCTAACACGTTTGATTTCTGCTGACCATCAACACTTTTAAAAAGAATTTGCTATTTCTTAAAGTCTTGACATATTTATGTATTTATTTATATACAAATTATAATGCATATACTTACCGTTTGTCTGACAAATCATTATGGAAGACAAAAGTAATAATAAAATTATTTTGCTACATTGAAGTAAATTAGAAAATAATTATTTTCTATTTTACTTCATTGCGAAATATAGCAAATTAATTTTATTATTACTTTTGAATTATGGATCTTCGCAAAGTAACACCTAATTCTATAAATTACATAATGGAAGAATTAAAACATAATATCGAAATTAACTTATAAATTGTTTTATTTTTATATATAGGCATTTAATTTATAAATTTACTCATATATAACCATATGTATCCCAGTGACTTTAATTTTAATCGGTTAACTTAGTAAAGTTTGGAAACATTCGATTGAATATATATGTTTTTGAATTTAAACTATCGTGAGTGGAATTCATAATTAATGTATAGAAACCGGCTATACTCACGCGTTATTTTATCGGATGAGCCCGACTAGTTTCAAGCCCATACGGGGCTCTTATTCATGAGCTCTTTACGCGGCGTTATCGCGGCGGGAACTGCGTGTAGCAGCTCGCAGGGCGCGACTCGAGAGTGGTTGGAGCGGGGGGAGGGACGGCAGCGGCGCTGGTCGCGCGTCTTCTGAGCACTCCCCGTCGCTGCTCTGGTCTTCGTTATCGGATGCCCGGAAGAAATTTGTGCATGCGACGCTTACGGTGTCCGGTTCTAGCAGGTCTTTAACTAGGCTTAACAGGCTTGAAACTAGTCGGGCTCATCCGATAAAATAACACGTGAGTATAGCCGGTTTCTATACATTAATTATGAATATATATGTTTAATTGTGTTCTGTTTTTCTATATTTGTTTACTGAATTTAAAGACTTACTTATTCAATTGAGTATAAGGATAAATCAGTTTAAAAAAGAATATCTGTGAATTTAAAGAATATAATATATGGCCATATTTATTAAAATGTAGGACTGATAAGTCTAGGATTGACTAGTAGTAGGACTGAAACATCGACATTTTGAATTCGTATGCATGATTTTAACTCGCCGTAAAGTGGGGAAATATTCAATTTGATTTAAAATTCTTGTGTGCTTTTTTCTGTATTCATTAACGTAATTTAAACACGTCTTCAATTGAGTGAAAGGATAAGACAGTTTAAAAAGAGTATGCCAATATGGCCATATTCATTAAAATGCAGGACTAATAAGTCTAGGATTGACTAGTAGTAGGAACTGAAACAACAATCCGAAGACCTATGCGGATTGAATACGAAATGTTCTATTACAGGGACCCGAAGTAACTCTGTAAAGCTGGAACCTCAATTCTTAGAAGAACCCGTCTTGAATGATGATGAGATGGACCAGAATCATGATAACGAGGTATTCCATAATTTCGACGAGTCGACACTGGACTTCGAAGAGCGGCAGATGGTTGTAATGGAGAAACTGGTAAAAAATAATATTATTATTTATTTAATATATGGGACACTACACACATGGTCGTCTGTCCCCAAAGAAAGTAACTTAATACTTGTGTTATGGGTGACAGACAACTGGTGAGTATATACTTATATATTTTTTAAATACATACTTAAATACCATAATACATACTTAAATATACACCCAGGCTCAAAGACCAACAAATTCATTTATAGAAAATGTTGGCCCTCGGCGGGAATCGAACCCGCGACCCGCGGAGCTGAAGGCACTACCTACTGCACCAACGAGCCAATCAAATTTTTTAAAAATTTATTTAACATTTTTTATGGCATTGATATAAAAATTATAATGTTCTTCTAACTCAATTAAGCCTAAATAAAGGTGACCGAGCCCTGCTCGGTAATATTTTCCAAAAAAAAAACTTAAAAAAAACTAATTATTTAGTTGGGGATCGATCTTAGGTATTTACATTTCTCGAGACTGCCCGTTCGCCGAATAAGCTACTTACTTACTTGACTTGACAGTGTATGGCAAAAATTCAATTCAATATAAATTTTAGTATTTTTTAATGCCTAAAAACAGGAACAAAACGATTTTGACGTGACAACGACTTAAATTAGGTTGCGGCTTGGAGTCACTCATGAAAAAGTGTAACGCCCGCTCACGTCTGTTACGATGAGTCACCGAACGAAAGAGAGGCCCGCCGGACTGGCGAATGCCTTGCGTCTCTCTCCCACTCCAATCCATCACATTTAAAAAGACGTTGTCACGTAAAATCTTTGCCCGTAAAACCGACTTTACAGGCAACCGTTTTTTTTACATTAAACCTAGCTTGATTGATTTTTCTCCCCCAAAACCCTTACATGCTGAATTTCAGAAAAATCGTTGGAGACATTTCCGAGATTCCGAAAATATATATATATTTCTTATTTAAATTAAACTCATTTAAATTTAAATATATATATATATATATATATATATATATATATATATATATATTAATCTTATTTTGAATTGAGGTTTATATTTTTTGTCGAAATCTCTGAAGCTGACACAATCTTAACAATTTTACATAGACAACTAAATAACTTTTTATATATAACATAGGAAGAGCTTTAGTTGAAAATTTAAAAAATTATAATTACTTGTATTAATATTAATTGCAAAAGTAAAAATGTTTCAGGTAAAAGTTATGACGCAACAAGCAACCGCCATGACTCAGTTAGCCCACTCTTCGCAAGTTAACGCTCAAGCTATGGAAAGGTTGGCAGACGCTTCTCAAATACAGGTAAGATGTAGGTAAGACTTAGGTAAGAGGTAAAAGCTAGGTAAGAGGTAAGTGCTAGGTAAAAGGTAAGAGCTATTATTAGAATTATTACGCTTTAAACCGATTTTTTTTAAAGAAAGTCTATGTCTATGTCTAAAGGCCTTTCACAAGTTACTGATAGTGTCGGAGTTAACCGGCAAATACTAAGTAGCAGATAAATGTCTCTAAAAAGAGACTTAAAAAGTGAAAAATTAAAAAAAAAACTTCGGCCATTTTGAAATAGGTATTTGCTTTTAAACTATCGTGAGTGTTATTCTTAATTAATGTATAGATTCCGGCTATACTCACGTCTTATTTTATCGGATGAGCCCGACTAGTTTCATGCCTTATTCATGAATAAGAATAATGTATGTAATAATGTCAACTTACCTTAGTCGTATTTTACGACACCTCGGTAAGAAAGAGGGTGGTCTATTCTACTAAACCGGATACCACACGGCGGGTCAACTTATCTTTGTCATATTTTACGACACCTCGGTAAGAAATGAGGTTGGTCTATTCTACTTAGCCGGATACCACACGGCGGGTCGACTTACCTTAGTCGCCTTTTACGACACCTCAGTAAGAAATGAGGTTGGTCTATTCTACTCAGCCGGATTCCACACGGCGGGTCGACTTACCTTAGTCGCCTTTTACGACACTTCGGCAAGAAATGAGGGTGGTACTATTCTATTCAGCCGGATACCACACGGCGTAGTTAGGTAAAAGATAAGAGGTATTATTAGAATTATTACTCTTTAAACCGCGTTTTTTTTAAAGAAAATCTACGTCTATCTAATGCTAAGGGCCTTTCACAAGTTACTGATAAAAAGTCGGATAGTTAACCGTCAAATCAACTAAGCAACGCAAAGTAATGTGAAAAAATCGGACGATATGAAAAAAACTTGGGTGCAACTTAAATATGGATATTTTAAATTGATTTTGAGTTTTCAATAGATCTTCTATCTGGTGTTAGAAAGTTATTCTTTAATTATGGAACACCATGTATAAGTAAGGGATGCCACAAAGCGCGTCACCGTTTTTTAAAAATTATTTTCACTTTTTAGTCTGATGTGCTAAGAGAGTAAGCTTTTAAAAACTATATTTACTGCTTTTATGTGACCGTAATCGTTTACAGGCTCGGGCAATAGAACGACTAGCTACCACATTTGAGTCAATAGGTGTCGCCACACACGATATGCGTAACGCCATGGTGGAGATTGATACCACCATGAAGCGGTTCTATAACACTTCGCCCACTTAGCATAGGTTTATTTAAAGGAGACGGACTATAAGAATGAATACATAAATTCATAAATTAAAAGAAATAAAGAAGAGTTTGTTATATTAATACAGAAATTCAGAAATAACGAATAGTTTATTGTTATATTAAATGCAATGTAACATAAAGTGGCTCAACTTGGTTTTGGCGCTTTTACAATGGTTGAAAAATCAGCTCTCATATTTTAAATATAAGAAGTTGATAACCTCACTTTTACTAAGTTTTGTAACTACTATTAGATTGACAGAATCAGCCGAATTCTGAGTTATATTTAACTACTAATAACGTTATTAATTTGTATCAGTTTATTTCCATAATAACCCATTATTATTTGTGAAGGAAGCATGAGCTGACAAACTTTCAGCCTTTGTAAAAAAAACGAAGGTGTGGGGTTCACGCTTTGACCTTTAAGATTAAAATGAAGAATGAATAACTTCACGTTTCCAACTTTCGAGGGGTAACGGTTTCAAACCCATAAGTTGATGATGGCACCAATATTTTTCTATTAAACTAACCTATGTGTCTAATTGATAACTGCAATTTATGACAATCTTTTCGATGAAGGAAAACATTGTGAGGAAACCTGCATATCTCTAGAGAATTCTAGGGATATGTGTGATCTACCAATCTGCATTGAAGCAACGCGGTAGGTTTTAGCTCCAATGCTTCCAAAAACGGAGAGAGTTTGCATAGTGAATGAACGAACTTAAACTATATGTTATTGTATATAAAAAATAAATGTGAAGGACTAGTATTAGTATAAATGTATTATTTACAAAGTTATGTAAATTGTGTATAAATTGTATATACAAATATTTGTTTGTAATTCATGAACAAATTGTATAATTGTAGTATTAATGTATGGTGAATGAATGGTGAAACCGTGCTGTGCATTTGAATAAATATACCATAAATGGATAAATGCAAATATACAGGATGGTACCGATTATACGACATTAAATGAATCCACTGATCACTTAATTTTTTTCCGAATTGACTGTATGCTGTTAGCCCTAACGGCCTTTACAGCGTCAACGGACGGGACGGGTGAGCGCAGTAGCATCGTCGAGGTTGCGAAATGCGGAGAGTAGAGCGCAGAAGCTCTACTAGCGTTGGGGAACGTCGTCCTAAGGGTGCCTCCTGTGACGCCGGACCACGGCTTAGGGCGACGTGTAGTGGAGGGTTGATGGTATGACTTTGATAAGTCAATACGACGGCGGAAAGGTGGCAAGAAGCCACGACCAACCGGCAGAACCCGTCGTCGGCTGATGCTATGAACCAAAGTCATACCATCAGCCCTCCACTACACGTCGCCCTAAGCCGTGGTCCGCCCTCACAGGAGGCCCTTAGTTTGATCATTTAAACGTATAAAATAACTTTGGCATTATTCAATCTTCTTAAATTTCGTTTAAAAAATGTTTTTTTTTGGAAAAAAATAGGTATATTTTAATTGGAATTGGTTCACTGACGTAGTTTGGCGCGCATGTCCAAAAAACAGGAGACAACAATAGCATTGTTTTCTCTCCCTCGCACCAGTACTATTAGTTTTTGGATCAAGGTTATTTTTCGTTTCGTGTCGGGTTAGGGTACGGTCGTTGATTTCTATACATCGTATTTATGTTATTAAAAAACCTAAAATAATATCTGTAGCTAAAATACTTCGCTGAATTGACAGATTTTTGTTTTATGTAGGTCACTGAGGTGTAAAGGTACCTAAAATAAAAATTAATGCCGTATAGTATACCAGCCTGTATATTGTGTTTTGTATTGCATAAATATTTGTTTTGATGTATACTTTTTTAAGGCAATGAGTGTTCCTTAGCTAATGCATAAAAAATGCTCCAATTACAGAAAATTTGACTCGAAAAGGTACAGTAGGTGTTTTGTAGGTTTCAGAATAAAAATGCTAGAATTTGTTTGTTTAAATTGTTTATTGATTTATCGCAGTATGTACTAGGATTGTCTAAATCAATTCATTTTGCTTTAATTTGCACGTCGTTTTTTATTACAATCGTTAAATAATTTATAGAATTAGGCGTTACTGTGCGCAGATCCATAATACAAAAGTAATAATTTAAATGATTTATAGAAGCAGGCGTCAGGAAACAGAAGTTACAATAGAATTATTTTGCTATAATCCTCGATAAAGTAAAATAAACAATTTATATAACGCTATATGTAGAGTGGACTATCCGTTTTCATACCTGATACATGCAGGATTCGTGAAAACACATGCACAAACCTCTACCATCGCCAACACATTTTTTTTACAATACACAAGTACTACATCGCATTGCTGTGCGATTTTGTCGTGTAGTCTTATCTCCTAATGATGCTTTGGTTGCGGGGCGAAACGATTGTTGAGTTTGTCATAGTGAATGTGTGTAGTGCTTGTAGATTGTAGTGGTGGTGGTGGAGGTTTGTACATGTGTTTTTACGAATCCCACATTTAGCGTTATATACTCTACATTTAGCATTACCTATATTTATTTTCTATTTTACTTTATCGCGGTTTATAACAGAATAATTTTATTATTACTTTTGTAATTCATTCGTGTTAATTATAGGCGTTGCTTTAATATTTTTATCTATTCTGATACTATAATACAAAGATTATAAAACTGAAACCAAAATTATTATGACAAAAATTACGTACAGGCTAAAAAAAAATAATTAAAAAGTTTTATTACGATACAGGTCTTGTATGGACACCTGTATCATAGTATAACTTTTTAATCATAACGATACACCTATACAACATCCAGCTGGACCAAGGAGGTTGAACCTCTACCTTCAAAAAAAGGTTTCAATGAACAAGTCCGCGGGGACGCAACACGCATGCGCAATCGATGTTTGCGCCTTGGCGCTAACATTTGACATTTAAAAAATCTTTTCAATATTTAAACAAAGTTTGGTTTTTATTAATATTGTTTTACGTATTATAGCATGAGAGTAGATAAAGTAGTGTATGACACTGTACATAACTTGGTCTTATAACACTCGTGTTATAACAACCCTTATTATGCAACAATTAATTCCGCAATTCATACTAGACCAGTCTACAGAAAGTTGTAAGTTAAGTATAAGAGATGTACTTGTGCGTAAAGCATATTACAAAATTAAAGATTATTTGTATGATAAAAAAGCCTGGATTTGAAAATCTTTTCAGCTTCATACAGGACTGTGGTTTCATTATGTAAAAATTTAAAATGTTTAAAAGATTGACCGCCGAGTTTCTTTCTGGTTCGTTGTAGCTTCATTAAGCATATTGATCCTTGACGATTCAAAAGTGCTTGTAAGAGCTTATTTGAATAAAGATTATTTTGTATTTGAACAGTTTCATATTCTACTATTACCGGTACTGTGATATTATGTTTGTGGCAGGTATTGTTCCAAACAAAAAAAAGGCGCTTACTAAAAAAACCGGTAGCGTCTTATTTTTATATATTGATTCGCCGTAAGAATAATAAGTAGATTTAAAATATTTATGTTAATTTCATGACTTAATTATATTGCACAATAGTATAATGCTTTTATAAACATTGTCGTTCTTATGAATTGTAATGTATGTAAATATGTAAATGCATGTAAATATAATTTGTATTATTAAAGTTTATTGGTTTTATATTGTTTTTCATTTATGAATTGCACAGCTGCTGCATTCTTGGCACAGCTGTCATGTCTCTATAGCATAGATAATTAATATGTATAAAATAACATGATAAATGTTTTTATTTAATGTTTTTATTACTCTCATGTCTTTATTATTGTGGTTAAAATTGCTATTAATTGTAAATAAATAAACAATAACTTTTCGAAGAAAAATAAATTGTTTTGAAAAGTTCTACGATTAAGTATTTTTATTACATGAAATACTCTTAAAATATAATGACCGCATTTTTCCGTGTGAATAAATTTTTTAAATTTTATTTTCACATTTTATAAATGCTGTTTTGATTTTGATGCTACTATATACAGTATGTTTATTCAGAGATAACTTAGAGAAGAACATGAGGGAAGAAATGTTGTTATCTATGACAACCTAGCTTTTATTTTTTTAAATAGCAACTCTGATGACCTTAATATTAGTTTTACAGTTTTCTACTTTACTATTTTGTATTTTTTATTACATGGTACTCATAAAATATAATGACCGCATTTTCACGTGTGAATAATTTTTTTAAATTTGATTTTTACATTTTATTAATGCTTTGATTTTTTACTATACCTATAGGTATAGTATGTTGATCCAGAGATAACTGAGAAAAACAACACGAAGAAAGAAATGTTGCTAGCTATTACTGTAGCATTTTTTTGATAGCAACCCTGATAACCTAACTTTAATATTAGTTTTACGGTTTTCTACTTTACTAATTTGTATTTCTAAGCAGTTGGACATACTAAGGGTCATTTCAATATAGAGCCTGTCATCATGTATCACCTTATAAATTTCAATAACTTCGTAAGCGGAGAAGTTGCCGTTTCGTGAGGTAACCTGCTTACATCCGACATCATTCCGTTTGACCCCATGCTATACGGCGATTGACTGTTTGTTCTAAAATAGACGTTACCTCGAGCACTGAAAATAAAATAATAGTCTTTATTTAATTTTCCGCTGTGTGGTATCCGGCTGAGCAGAATTGACCACCGTAATTTTTTACCGAGGTGTCGTAAAAGGCGACTAAGGTAAGTTCACCCACCCTGTGGTATTCGTCTGAGCAGAATTGGCCACCCTCATTTCTTACCGAGTAGTCTTAAAAGGCGACTAAGGTAAGTTGACGTCAGGCAGGCGGTCAGTCGTAAAATAACTAGCCAACTAACAACATGTTTTAAACATATTGTGCCGACTCCACTTAGAGTAGGATAGGACAGTAATGACTCTTCATTTAATTTTCTTATCTTTCAAAAATTAAAAAAAACAGTCGATTCGATGTAATAATCGGCTGAATAAAGTATGTTCTTTGCTTTAAATAAAACAATTGCAAAAACATAAAATTGCAATCGCATATCGGTGCGTTCCAATTAAGGCCAAATCATTATAGACCATCAAGAAAAAAAGTAGTGAAACGCTGTTAATGTGCAATTTTCGTAGAGTTATTTGATACTAGAGTGTGTTGGGGATAATTCCAAGAATAGTATTTTATCATTATTATTTATTCCAAGAGTAGTATTTTACTTATTATTTATTCTTTATTTTCTAAGTTCGAAATGACGCCATTATTCTTTCTCTGTTATTTTTCTGTTTCCGTGGAGACGCGGCCCCCCGGTGTTGCCGCTTTCTTCTTACTAGAATTCCTAACAGAGTGGTAATTTATACCTCCTAATTTTCCCTGAATTATTAGTAGCATATAACCTTACCGAGTGTTAGCTAATTCCCCTAAATAAATGTGTGTCTCTGGTGGTTTCTGCATAGACAACCATGCTTCATAGGTATCGGCGGGTGTGGCCGGGAATGCGGTTCCAGATTGCACCGATTCGACGAGATAATGCCAAGCGCGATCATGGCTGCAGAGGTCTGGAATTAATTTAGGTATATTGATAACTAGGTCACTATTTTTATTTTAGTTTTATATAAATAATAAATAAATAAATATAAATATATGAGACACATGGTCGTCCGTATCTAAAGTATATATTCATCAGACAACTGGTGAATATATACTTATATATTTTTTAATACATACTTAAAGAGAAATAGCCGTGTGGTATCCGGCTAAGTAGAATAGTACCGACTTCATTTCTTACCGAGGTGTCATAAAAGGCGACTAAGGTAAGTCGACCCGCCGTGTGGTATCCGTCTGAGTAGAATAGACCACCCTAATTTCTTACCGAGGTGTCGTAAAAGGCGAATAAGGTTAGTTGACCCACCGTGTGGTATCTATAGTATATTATAGTATATTATCTATGGTTACAGAAGCTATAATGGCCTAGCGGTAAAACCGTGCACCTCTATCAAGGAGGTCACGTGTTCAAACCCCGGGCAGGCACCAATGAGTTTTCTATAAAAACTTATGTGTCTAATTGATGATTGCAATTTATCACACGCTTTTCGGTGAAGGAAAACAGGAGTCTGATATTTGGAGTTTTTTACAACCGCGCGACCTCTTCGACACAATTAAAATAAAACCACAATGTTCTATTAACCTAAAACATCTGAAAGTAAAACTACACAAACTAAAGTAAGAAACTAAACACTATCTTTTAATAAAAACCGTACAAAATACAAAAAATTAAGTAGTGATAGCCCAGCGGTGAGACCATGCGACTCTTTCGAGAGGGTCAAAAGTTCAAACCCCGGGCAGGCACCAATGAGTTTTCTATTAAAACTTATGTGTCTAACTGATAATTGCAATTTATCACAAGTTTTTCGGTGAAGGAAAAAATCGTGAAACATGCATATCTCTAGAGAATTCTGGGGATATGTGTAACCTACCAATCCGCATTGGAGCGTGGTAGGCCTTAGCTCCAATCGTTCTCCGAAAACGGAGAGAGGAGACCTATGTCCAGCAGTGGGATAGTAACAGGCCGTTACTTTACTTACTTTTACATGTTGCAAATTCCGGCTAAGTAAAGGCTAAAATTTAGCCAATTGCAATGTATATGATTGGGTTGGAGTTATTTATAAATTTGTTTCTTCCAAGTTAGTCGCGCATGACTGTTATGATTAATCTTTATAATTAGCGATTACAAAAGATTAGGCGTCAGTAGGATTGTGTAGAGGGCATACTCAGGTATATATACAGATATACTGTTTCGCAGAATATGATAATACTGGTGCTTAGGTAAAATATTGTTTTAAGGACAAATGTATCGAAGAATATTAGTTGCTAAATTAATTAATAGAAGTCGTTGTTAAGTAAGTTATTCTGCGAAATTGCTAATCGATGTGATACTGTAAAATAATAGACGGATATATTTTGTATTGGCAACACTGATGAAGGCTGGGTAGAAAGATGGCGGTTTGCGGGTAAAGAAATGACGCAATACCGACCGTATTAGGCTGACTTAAAAATGAGAGAATCGTTTTTTTTCCTTCAAAATAAATCGATTTATAAAAAATCGATTAATTCGTATCAATATAATCGATTAGTAATAATCGTTTTTTTCTGACTTTGAAAAGTTGTTATTTATAATATTAATAAATAAGTACAATAAAGGCTAATTAAAGTAGACAACTACCAATAATTAATAATAACAAATGCACTATATGTGAAATTGGATTAAAATGTGTAGTTTGGCTACATTGGTTTCATCAAGTAATGCATATTTAATCTTAAAAACCAAGAACAAAGAGTAATAAAGGAAAAGAAGATAATTAAAGTAATCGATATAAATTCGGCTTGTGGAGGTGAACGGTGAACATGGAGATTGAAATATTATTGATAAAGCAATTGTAGTGTCTTCCACGTATTATACAAAACATTTGAAACAAAAAATTTGAACAAAAGGAAACTCGACATGCGTCTCTAAGTTTTTTATTTTATATAAACACAAAAACTCAATATCAAAAGTAGCGAAAAATAATAACCATTTTGTCTAATGTTTAGGAATTGCACTATGACGTCATTTCAAATGACCAGCAAACTTAGAGATGCCAATTTTAAATTTTGACTTTGAACTTTGACATTATATTTGTGTTTGATAATTCGGTGAAACATAGATAATACACTATATAGCTGTGAAATATAGGTACTGATGTGTTTTTTTTTTAGCGTTTGTTTTTATGTTTGTTGATATTAAAAGAAATAATCGACATTTCCAATATACGATAATATAACATCAATGTACATCAAACAATTTTAGATATTGCTAATAGATTTTAAACGGATATTTAAGGTATATAAAGTTTGGATTTAAATATTCCTACTCAGCTTTGAATTCAATATGGTGTCAATATGGTTCAATATGAGGTGTCGTAAATGGCGACTAAGGTAAGTTGACTTACCGTGTGGCATCCGGTTAAATAGAATAGACCACCCTCTTTCTTATCGAGATGTCGTAAAATACGACTAAGATAAGTTGACGTCAGACAGGCGGCCGGTCGTAAAATACGTAGCCAAATCACGAACCTAACAACATGTTTATAACATGTTGTGCCGAACCCACTTAGAGTGGGTTAAGGGCAGGAAGATGATGATACTATAATGTTGAGGATTACATAGATGATAAGAATGCTTGGATATAGCTACTGTTCGACCCTGTCGACTGACAAGATAGTAATGACTAAATGTAACGAATTATAAGAATTATTATTAAAAGAGCAACCACCGAGTTTCTTGCTGACTCTCCTCGGTGGGAACAGCTTTCCGAACTAGCAATAGAGTTGACGATTCCAAAGCACTTTAAAAGTTTACTTGAATAAATAATAATTTGTATTGAATTGAGTGGAATCTATATATTTTTACTTAAATATTGTCTTTCTAAGTGGTAATACAGAATAAGTATACCTACACATTATTAGTCTTTTAAACCTTCGTGAGAGATAACAAAATATTGATGATTATTAGTTTTTTGCCCGTGTAATAATCCTTCGACATGGCCATTGGAGATGTTCTATTAACTTTATATAGCTAGAGACAATATGTTAGTATAGAACTATTTTTCATTTATTTATTTGTTCTTATTGCACTATACAGAGGTAAGTTGGCTTATAATAAATTAAATTAGGACAAGCGTGCAAAGGCGGTCTTATCGCTAAAGCGATCTCTCACAGACAACCTTTGGAGAGAGTAGAATACTATGTGATCGGGTATAGTGCATAATAAACTATAAAACAGACAATTAAATACTAATATTACACAGATATTTACAATTATATATATAATAATACATATATCATTAATAAATTACATTACACATTCAACGATAGATAATATAGCTTCAAATGATTTTTAAAAATATGTAAAGATTCCGAACGGCGGATGTCAATGGGAAGCATTCCAATCGCGGACACACTGGACCGTAAACGAATTCCCGTAATAATTGGTCCGACTGGAGGGCATTTTTTACTTCATAAAATAAGAGTTCAACTGTCCCTTATGGCTATTGTCTTGCGGATTTTGATTTAGTCGAATCTTGCAACAATCAAGTCTCAATCAAGATGCAGTGCTACACTATGGGCGAAGGCATCGATACTTTTGCAACCACTGGCAAGAAGAATTACGCGGCGCGACAAAATCGTCGTGGTAGTGAGTGTGTGTAGTATGTGCCTGCTTCATACAGTTAGCATTGCATGTTACAACACAACAAACGCGGATTACAGCAGAATAATTTTATTATAACTTCTTTATACCTACCTTCAGGAGTGAACATTTCGAATTTTCCTGCAGGACAGCCAGGCTGCATTCCATCATCAGGTGACAGATTAGGCCAGAAGTCTACGGTGCCCGAAGACTTGCTAGTCCCATAGTTTCCTGGGTTTGAATGGATTATGTCCACAAATTTTGCGCAGGTTCGGTCAAGCCCGGTTTGTATTGACAAAATACCTTCAAATAGAGCACGGGCTGGGTCCAAGCCAGTAATCCTGAAAATATGGGCTCAGTTCAATCCAAACATATTTCTAGAGGAAAGCTCTTTGAAGGTTTAGTAATAAGGGGGGTTCAAATAGGTGTTCAGGTAGTAAATAACTTGGAAGACGTTGGTACGGTGGGGTTATCAACATGTTGGAATGTATTTTTGGAAGTGGACGTTATTAAAGTTAAAAGATTGAGGTTAGTGTATTGTTCAATGTATTCGTAATTTAACTTAGTGGATCGTAGAAGTCTTTACACAAGAAGAGACCAAGGGAAAGATATTGACGGAATTTAACGTACCTTGATAGAACTTGACCTCTTTGTCTGCTCCATCTGCCAGCATGACCCATTAAGTGAGCACCTAATGAATGTCCCACAAGATGAACCTCGCTCATGTTCAAACCGGCGTTCGAGAGTTGTAGAAGAGCTGCGCCTAATTCATGGCCTATCTAAAATGTACTGCTAGGTCACTTATAGAAGTTAGTTATGGTTTTTAAGTTTAGAAGGTACTGGCCTTTAAGATATGGGTTTTCCTAGTTTAGGAGTCTAGTATAGCCTAAGAAAAGAAATGTAATACCTATATGTGTGTATTTTTTTTATATGATCATTTTTTTCGGACTCTAACTAATGCTGTTAGCCCTGAAGGCTTTTACGGCGCCACCGGGACGACGGGCGAGCACAGAAGCATAGCCGGGTGTTGAAAAGTGGAGGGCGAGTCTCGAGCGAGGCTCGTAGCAGCCTGGAGCCTCGCCTTAAGGATGCCTCTTGTGAGGCCTGATCTCGACTTAAAGTGATGTGCTGTGGAGGACTATGTAGTACTTGTGGAAATATATCATCATCATTCCCCTGCCCTTATCCTACTCTAAGTAGGGTCGGCACATGATACCGCCTGCCTAACGTCAACTTAACTTAGCCGCCTTTTATGACATGTCGGTAAGAAATAGGGGTGGTCTATTCTCCAAATCTGGATACCACACGGCAGGTGTGTACATTTTTTATATAAATTATTATTATATAAAAAAATATAAATCTTTATAATAGAAATAAAAGCTAAGCTTCTTGCTGGGTGTTCTCGGCAAGACCAATTCTTTAAACCAGTAATAGTTTTGACGATTCTAAAGAATCATAAAAGCCTATTTCGATGAAGTTAATTTTGAATTAGAATTTTGTACTAGAGTATTACTAAATCTATGTTAAAATTATGATAATAAGAATATCAAATCAAATCAGAATAATCTTTATTCAAATAAGCTCTTTCAAGTACTTTTGAATAGTTAAGGATCAATATGATTAATGAAGCTACAACTGGTTCGGAATGTTGCTTATACCGAGAAGAACCAGAAAGAAACTCTGCGGTTAATCTTTTAAACATTTTCAATTTTATATTACAATATAACAAGAACTCACTCTTTTAGCATTTGGTACAGCATATAACGCGTATCCAAGAGGTATCCCTAAATACCCACTTCTAGCTTCGTCTTCCCAATCTAGAAGGATTATATTTTTCTTCTTAGTGCTTAAATAAGCTTCGAGCACGGCCGTTGTAGCTGGGCCGTTGCATTTTCCTCTGTATCCAAATGTATAGAACAGGGTTCGCAGGTTAGGATCGAAGCATGAATCACTGAGTAACCGCACGGGATCAGTTAAATGTGTTAATGTGTAGTTTTGCATAGAGCTGAAAACAAATAGATTTGGATAGTTTTCAATTCAAACAAATACGGTTGGAAGATAGTAAAACTACAAACTATATTATAGGCTAACCGCTTAACTCAGGCTTCGCCTGCGGTGTACAGGGGCGTTAAGGTAGGACTAGATCGATAACGTAGATGCGAGTGGCGAACGCCCGTAGCGTTACAAGAAGTAACCGCCCGCAACCTCAGTCCCCTTTCTTGTCGTACCTGTACCAAGCAGTCGAGGTCTGAGTTAAACGGTTAGCCTATAGTGTGTCTTTTAGATTATTTGTATTTGTCTGTTTAATTTTTATTCATATATACTAAGTTATGGAAGCAGGTGTTATTTATTGAAATATGTTACAGTAATAATATGATTCGCTGTTAATACAAATGTATTTAATTCACTGTAATTTTCTTTTGTTTGGAAAATAATTAGTTATGCATTTATGTATGTTAAACTTGTATTAAAATGCATCGCTTGCATATACTTATGACATTATAGATATATTTTTTAAATACAAAAAATATTATATTAGTTTATTAAAAATTACTACATTAATTTTTAGTTTTGTTAGCAGCAAAGTATGATTGCATTGCAAGTCTTTGCGATCTTCTCGTGGAATCTATCTCGTGATGATGATTTGGTTGCAGAGCTGAACGAATTGAGATTGTAGTAGTGAATGTGTGTAGTGCTAGTAGTGTAGTAGTGGTTTATAGTATGTGTAGTTTACGAAGGTATGTGGTCGTGAATTAGAATTACATAGATTTTCTTTAATTGCGGATTATAGGAAAATAATATTATAATAAAGTGGTGGTAGCGAAATCGTTAAGGTAACGGGCTTGCGATCGACAGGTCGTGGGTTCGAATCCCCGTCATTATATAACCGACGTGAACCCACTCCTAACAAGCATTTAGCTTAGCTGGAGGGGTTAACAAATTGCTAGTGACCTTTAAAAAAAATTACTATTGTAGGATTAAATGTTACGCCGTGTGGTATCCGGCTGAATAGAATAGTACTACCCTCATTTCTTACCGAGGTATCGTAAGAGATGTCTAAGGTAAGTCGACCAGCCGCGTCGTATCTGGCTGAGTAGAATAGACCAACTTCATATCTTACCGAGGTGTCGTAAAATACGACTAAGGTAAGTTGACGTAAGGCAGGCGGCTCGTCGTAAAAATGTAGCCAAATCATGTGACCCCATTTAGAGTGGGATAAGGGCAGGAGGATGATGTAAGATAAAATGTTATATGCATTAAAAAAATTGTATAGTTGACGAATAATTTTATAAACTGAATGCACAGCTGAATAGCTTTTATCTACACTAGTCATTAAGATCTTTTATTCGAATGCTATAAAAAGTATCCCATTTCACGGTCAACGAATATTTACCATGACCGGAAAAACATCTCATCTGTTGTTTAGAATTTTAACCACGTACACGGTCAAAATTGACAGAGTCAGTTTAGGATAGTCTATCATTCTGATTGTATTTACAAAATAAAGATTAGAGTTTGATTTTATATTAGTATCGATGTACAATATCTGTCGTAGATGTCTTAGGTCAAATCTTAACTCGAGATTTGAAAGATTTGTACATATTACTACATAGTAAAGCATAGTAGTAGGCTTTTTAGGGTGGAGGCAGTTGATTAGTTCCACGGAAACCACCAGTCTTGGAAGTGAATATGTCAGGGTTTATTATTATTTCATTTTATATTGAGTTAGGAGTGATCGTATTTACTATATTCTGTAATCTTTTCTTTCGAAAACCGGCTACCATTTATCAAACTTATCTGATCTTTGCTTTTATTCATGAAATCTGTTGTTTCTATTTACACTTTTACTATCTTCCACTCATGAACGAATACCTACGGTGGATTTTTGAGTTCTTTGGGCACAATTCTCGCAAGCCCAGAGACGATCTGCACAAACTTATCGTCACTTGCAAGGTCAACGGAAAGTGACCTAGAGGACGTGGCCATATCTGTTGGTCTGACTAGATCCGTACAACACTCAAAACGACTGTCTCTGAGGAAAGGATGTTTTTATGAAGAGGTCACGAATCCCAGTATTGGAGTAACGACGCAAGAAGGAGACTTCTTGAAAAAAATTATTGGAGCATAGACCAACCAGTTGCTGTGATCCAGATTGGCAGTTTCAATTTAAGTTTAAAAACACTGTTAAAAAGAGGCTGATACAGAAGGCCTACTATACTCTTGATGATTATTTAGAAGATAAGAATGTGTGGATATAGCTCTCTTTGAACCTGTACAAGACAGTAACGACATAATGTAAATAGTATTAAGAATTATATTTTTAAAAGAGCAACCGCCGAGTTTCTTGCTGGCTCTTCTCGGTAGGAACAGCTTTCCGAACCAGCAGTAGAGTTGACGATTCAAAAGCACTTGTTTACAAGTTTATTTGAATAAAGAATATTTTGAATTTGAATTTGAATTTGAATTTGAACATATTCCAAAAAATACAGGTTTTTTCGCGATTTTTTTATGAATGGTGAGTTAAAATATAAAGGAGATAGATGGAAATATAAGAAGAGGCATGGAATTTTCTTCTTTGTAGCGTCTATGCAGGACTGTATGGTTAATTTCACTTTGACCTTTCCTGATCTATTGTGATCAAGTAATGAAATAGCAAAAGTAACTATCAATCTGACTGGAGCAGCGTGGTCGGTCTTGGTCTTCCAACCCATCATACCAAAAATGGAGAAAGATCTATGTCCAGCAGTGGGAAAAGTCTGTTACTAACGATCGCGACGAACAATCGGTTACAACGTAACGTGACTTTTATGGCGTAACTCAAGGAATTTGATAAGAACATCAAAAATTCGAAGCACTTGACGTCACGTCCTATGACCAAGGTAAATTTCAAATCCCATGCTCCCGACCTCTAATAGCCTTATCAATTTGATAGCCTTGCAACGATGCCACTATTAAAACGACAGCCGTAACATCAAGGAAATTACACCATCAAGGTTTATTATCTACTATTTGGGCCCCGATTGTTTAATTCATGCAAAGGTTATGTACTGAGCGACTATTTCAAAGGGGTCATGGGTTCAAACCCTGCGGAGACACCAATAAGTTTTCTGTTAACACTTGTATCTGATTGATAAGTTCAATTTTTTGAAGAAATACATCGTGAAGAAATCTTCAGGAAAAATTCTGTGGATATGTGTAACTTGCTAACCCGAAATAGCGCAGCGTGGTGGGTCTAAGCTTCAACGCATCTCACCAAAAATGATGGTCTAAACCAAACAGTTGTATAATAGGAGGATATTATAAAGAAGATTACCTTGGTTTGGTTGGTTTTGTGTGTATTTCACTAATGCCCTGAATTTATCTTTAAAATATATTTAATTGTTTATTCTACTATCTATTCTACTCAGTCAGATACCACACGGCGGGTCGCCTTACCTTAGTCGCCTTTTACGACACCTCGGCGAGAAATGAAGGTAGTCTATTCTACTCAGCCGGATACCACACGGCAAAATAGTACATAATGTAAATTGACTGAAATATATATTTATGACAAACTGATTTTCACGCAGGCGATACTGCGGGCACATCTAGTTATATCAATAAATATATAATAAAATAAATAAAAAAAAATAAAAATATAATAAAATAAATAAATAAATATCAAATCAAATCAAATCAAAATAATCTTCATTCAAATAAGCTCTTTCAAACACTTTTGAATCGTCAAGTATCAATATGATTAATGAAGCTACAACTGGTTCGGAATGTTGCTCTTATCGAGAAGAACCAGAAAAACTCGGCGGTCAATCTTTTAAACATTTTCAATTTGACATTATTAAACCGCAGTCTTGTATGAAGCTGAAAGGATTTTTAAATCCAGGCTTTTTTATCATCCAAATAATCTTCAATTTTGTAATATGCTTTACGTATAATATTACTTTTACTTAATTGAAACCTTTCTGTAGACTGGTCTAGTATGGATTACGGAATTTTATTGTAGAAGCGAATACTGAGACAATCGAATGAGTTGCTAACTTAGCTGAATCGCGACACAGGCATCACAAGCTTTTTGTGACCTCTCGTATGTCTATGATCATCTTCCTGCCCTTTTCTAACCTTGAGTGGGGTCGGCACAACATGTTATAAACATGCTGTCACATGATTTGGCTGCGTTTTTACGATCGACCGCCTGCCTGACGTACCTCTGTCGTATTTTACGTCGCCTCGGTGGGAAAGAGGGTGGTCTATTCTACTAAAACGGATACCACACGGTGGGTTAACTTACCTTAGTCGCCTTTCACGACACCTCGGTAAGAAATGAGGTTGGTCTATTCTACTCAGCCGGATACCACACGGTGGGTTAACTTACCTTAGTCGCTTTTTACGACACCTCGGTAAGAAATGAGGTTGGTCTATTCTACTCAGCCGGATACCACACGGCGGGTTGACTTACCTTAGTCGCCTTTTACGACACCTCGGTAAGAAATGAGGGTGGTACTATTCTATTCAGCCGGATACCACGCGACGTCTCTCGTATGTCTATGATATACATCGAATTTCGTCTTTTTATAAGTTGGATTACTCGTATAGTCAATAACTTAACGTGGAATGTTATATGTAATGCATGTTTGAAGAAGAATAACCAGTATCTTACGCACCAAACAAACAAGAATCGATCGAGCATAAAGAAAGTGGTTTAATGTTTTATTATGGACTTAAACAAAATCTACTAAATGTAGATAGTCCCATTAGCCCACTTAGGAAGACCTTGGCCAATTAAAACGTGCAAATGTCAAATGATTTGGGTAAGCAATATAGATAATCAAATATAGCGGAATACATTGACAATAAACCTTCATGTAAGTAAGCGGGTGTAATTTACCTACATACAATGACCAGAATATATCATCATTCCTTCCTTATCCCACTCTAAGTGGGGTGGTACAACATGTCTTTCTCGACCATTCTATCCTATTATGTATTTATTTATATTTAAAACTTTTTTGGTCACATATTTCATTTTAATAATTGTATCTGGGTGACCGAACTTTGCTTGATAATTATATTGAAAGATATAAAAAATGAAATAAAAAAAGAAAAAAAGATAATGTGATGATGAATATCTGGGACTTGATCTCGGGTATTTCAATTTCTCTAGTCCATCCGTTCTCCATTAATCTATTAAAACTTTACAAGTGACAGCTAAATTAACCTTTACATTCTATTCTAAATTTAATCATTTTTCTAGTGTCCGAAAACAGGGATTAAACAACATTTTTTTAAATGAAACTGACGGCTATTCTTTTAAATATAATATAAGGTCGTATCGTAGACAAAGCAAATAATACTTTGTCTCTTTGGCCTCTATGGCTATGGCCGCTCGTGCCTTCTGTTTAAAATTTATAGTTAATGTCTTGTCTCTGACGCATTCATTTTAAAACAACTTCTGCGCGTCACTTTGTCTACGAGGACTTGAGTACCGACCATAGAGATATTATATTAGAGTAGAGTAGAGTAGACTCTCTTTTTTATAAATTTCATCTTCCCTTTCTCATTATTCGTTGCGACACTCTCAATTACGTTATTGTTATGATTTAACATATTCTTTATATCAGTCGTCAAATATGGTCGAATTTCGATCACAGGGCGACTAATTATTGTTGTACATAATCTTAACTTACTAATATTATAAATGCGAAAATTTGTGAGTATAGATGTATTTTTGTTACTCTTGAACCGATATTGATGAAATTTGGCCAAATTATTTCTTATACACCAGGGTAACATATAGGCTATAGAAATCCTGTTTACTCTACAGGAATAAGATAACATTGAAAACCGCCATCTATTATCAAACTATCACGCGACAAAAGTACACGCGGACGAAGTTGCGGGTAAAAGATAGTTAATATGGAGTGAATACATCTTCGGCGAGGTAGAAAATGAGGCAGTATGTTTTGTATTATATTTAAAACTAGCTGTGCCAGCAGCTTCGC